>CM060687.1:173087922-173687922 GCA_030686995.1 Artemisia argyi | reverse complement strand
ATCCGTTGTTAGGGGGTCATTTAAGCCCGAATCCGAATTTATTTGATCAAATATTGCCCTAAATCGTTCCTTTTGTGATTTTAGGTACTTGGAGAGTGAATTCTGGAAAAGAAGCCATTTTGGACGTTTTTGGAGCATAAAAGTGAAGAAAACGGTAAAGTCTCAATTTTCCATGCTGGGAACAGTACATGAAGGCGTCAAGAGTAAAGTCATGACGGCGTCAAACCTCAATAATAAAAATCCGTAGTTGATGAAGGCGTCAAGAGTAAAGTCATGACGGCGTCGCACAGGGCGTCAGAAGTAGATCAAGGCCGTCCGAGGAAGTATTTGGCGGCGAGATGACGGCGTCACACCTTTGTTCTTGACGCCGTCACCCCGATTTTCCTATATATAGTTTTCTAGTTTTTCACATTAAAGGAGAGAAGTTTTGGAGAAACCCTAAAGACGATTTTGGTACAACTTTTATAGGTTTTTCAAGGGTTCCAAACCCTTGATACCTTGCATTGTAATTGAGATAAGTGTTCTTCTAATTCAATCAATATGTCTATGTGTTGGTTGTCTATATCTTGTTCTTGTCTCAATTCCATTATGCTAGGCTAGATCTCTTTTGTGTTTGCTTAGATCTAATGAAACCTAGATATTGATTATATGTTGATTACTTGTTTATTCTTGTCTTGGATGAATGATTTTATATGTTAGGCTTAAGAAAACTGGCAGATCTCCAAATGGTAACATGCTTGAACGTCTTAAGAAACATGAACCGAGGCGTACTAGGTCTTTATTGGTTGTATTTAATGCATGAGCCACTGTTTACAATCCCTATAGTTGTGCTGGGCATTGTGTAGGAGGAGATAAGAGCTCATAGAATTGGGGAGTTATGTATGCCACCCCATGAATGGTATTAAGGAATACAATCCGTCATCCATGCAATTATAACAAGTGATTAACGTGTAAAAGATATCTAGGGAGTAGTGAAATCTAAGTAAACACATTTTCTCCAATTACTGCTCACAACCTTAGTTTAATTAGTTTATTTACATTTTTAGTATTTTATTTTGATTGCATCTTAGTTTTGGGTTAGTTGAATAGCAACTAATTCCGCCCACTCTTCCAAAACCCGAGATTTTACTTGCTTTTATATAAATATAAAAATACAAAAATAATCATCCCTCACCTTTAGAACTAGTAATTTAGGCTTTCTAATCCTAGCGACACTATTCCTAAGCTGAACGATCAATCCCCCGGTACTTGTCACTATACTATACTACAACGATCAGGTACACTGCCTGGTGGGGGTTGTAAGCTTCTCGAGATCCCTCGAGAGGTAAAGCCTGTTGCGATTCCCACGCATCAAGTTTTTGGCACCGCAGCCCGGGGAATAGTTATTGTCTAGGTTAGGATTTCTTTTTATTAGGTCTACTTGCTAGATTCCTTTCTAGTAAGATTTTATTTTTATTTTTAGGTCTTCTTTAGTCTATCTTATTTCTTTGTGTCTCTGTTCGTAAACCATTTCGATGGATAACAATAACATTGATCGTTCGATTCCTGTTATTCGTGTTTTTCGTCGTAGGATTTTCCAAATGCCCGCCCCACTTCCTTTAGCAGAAAATGAGAACCCACCTAACCTCTCACCCAACCACCACTTTGACAATAATTCTGAGTTAGAAGAGTCTGATCATGATGATGACCATAGGGCTAGTCCTTTCTACTATTCAGACTCCGATGAGGATCTTGATGATGGTGATGTGATTAATGAGAATAGGATGGAAGAAGAAATAAACCCTCTTAGGTATGTTGACCCTAGAACTAGGAGTGAGTGTGATAGCTCATTCAACATGCAATTTCCCTGTAAAATCGGATTTAAGAGCTTTAACGCCTATCTCAACTCATCTCTTCCAATGAACATAATCTCACGTAATGAATACAATAAAATCATGGTAGATGAGTTAGAATACAAAGGAGAAAACATTATTTCTAAGGCAATACCATTGCATGTGTTTGTAGGAAGCTTGGTTTATCTTGTTGAGTTCATGGTTATGGAGAATCTAGGAGAATTTATTGATGATAAGTTGACCCAAGTTGTGTTTGGAAAACCCTTCAAACAGTTGACCAACCTTGATGAAAAACTCATAGAAGGGTTAATTACATTCTCGGATGGGGAAGAAGATTTTGTCTATCAAATGCCCCGCACACACCCTAGGTTCAAGGATTTTCCCATGGAAAAGTGTAGTAGGTATCCGCCCATAGAGATGCTAAGTGAGAATGATAAAAGAAAAGGACTTAAGTATACTCATGAAAAAAATAAAAGATACTATCGCGGATGCTTAGAGTTAGGAGATGAATATAAGAAAGATGAGGCGACTATTAGATGGCTCACACTTGGTTATGTGAGCATAAGCGATACACGGTAACTCATGACCTTGAGTCTAGCTACAAGACTCGTAAATAAAGAAAAGCGCTTCTTGGGAGGCAACCCATGTTTTGTGTGATTTTATTTGTTTGATTGTTATTTGCTTCCGTATGCGTGCTTTATTTTTATTGTTGGTTGATCATGTTTCTCAATTAAAATATGGAAATACTTTACTTTGTTGTTTAGCCTAGTCTTTACTCCACCTAGAAGTATTTTTGCAAAAGATAAGTGTAAGGGGAAACCCCAAATATGTTTTTAAGAAACAAACCGATCATGATTCTCCACAATAATAAATGAACATGTGTATTCGTATTTGTTAGAGTCAAATGCTTGTATTGAGTCATAATGAAGTTTTGCAGGATTTTCCAGGAAGTAGGACCAAGTTTTTCCAGAAATTTTCCGGAAACATAACATAAGAATTTCTGCAGGTCCATTCTGACGGCGTCAGAGTTTTACTCTTGACGACGTCAGGAGTTAAAATCTGGAAATTTTACCGGTTTTGTTTTTCTAACGGAGTCTTATGGTTTTTGTGAATTATTAAGTTTTATAATCTCCAGGAGATCTGCAAACTTCATTCCACAAGCATTATATCTTACCTTGTTTTCTAGGATTTAGTAACTTATATAGGATGCCGCCGATTTTACGCGAGGTTGTCTTGTCTATTTTTGTCAGGATTTACAGGTTATGTTCGACAAGGAGATGATTTATATTCTGGAAGGGAAGCTTTGATTGTTCGTTTTCTTGGAGGAAGATTTAACCTGGCCATCCTATAATCCATACCGAGCGAATCAGGGGAGTATTTGATTTCATTCTTTTTACTTTTTAACTTTTACATTCTTTACTTGAACATTAGGGACAATGTTCATCTTAAGTGTAAGGGGAGGGTAAAAAGATGATACCTTACATATGCACTTTCGCTTGAGTTTGTCTTGTTTGATAGTAGATGTGTAATAAAACTATGAGAAATACTTGTTAGTGCAATTTTAGCGCCAAATTTAAATTTTTTTACAACATTTAGGAGTGAAACTTTAGCCATAGCAAGTGTCTCATGGATAGGAGATTGTATGACTAGCACATAACCGTATATTCAGAAAAAATTTTCCACCCAAATATGTGAGGATCGCCTTTAGATTTGATAGGAAAAACATTTACTATTAGTGCTTATGAGTGTACCGGTAGCATTTAGATTCTAGAACTTGTGTTAGTGATGCATCCCGAGACCGCTAGTGAGACTACATTCGTGTGGTAGGATTTACTACATGATAAGAGGCATTAGGATCACCCTTGTGTTAAACCCGTATTATAATTACTTGACCATTTAAGTCATATTACTTGGCTAGTTAAGTCAACTAATTTTTCCCACACCCTTAGCGTTGTACTCATTTTTAGTACACGAAACCCCTAGTACACCCCTCCGAGCCTATCTTTTCGTTTCTAACTTTAAGCATTTTACTTAAAGGAAGAATTTGTTACACCCCACTTAAATGTACACCCAAATCGCCTTAGCCTTCCGTGTATGCACTCATCTTTAGTGCATTATTGTTATTTGTTAAACCCTAAGTTAACTATCTAATTGATTACATGGTTGCTAAGTCGAGTCATATCCTTGTACATATTGTTTTGGGACTCATGGGTAAGTACTTATTTTATGGAGTAATGGGGAAGAACATCATTTATTACCCCCATATGTACGTTAATCTTAAAAGTGCTCCAAGTGTTTTGATTTTCTTAATTCGAGTCATTAGTTTAGTTTAATGTAAAGTATATAAAGATTCAAGTGTAAGGGGAATGTTCATTCCCTATGATGTATTATTTTGGATGGTAGGGTAAGAATATATGCAAAAAAAAAAAAAAAAAAAAAAAAAAAAAAAAAAAAAAAATCGAAAAATCAAGAAAAAAGAAAAAAAATAGAAAAAAAGGAAAAGAGAAAAAAAAAACATACGGACTACCATCCCTTTTCATTCTATGTTCATTTTATGTTTTTGTTATTTTTCATTTATTAGCTTAAGTCGAGTCTAGTCTTGGCTTAGCAACGCCATATTGTACATGTAATTAACCAAGATTGTTAACTCACCACCAGTAAAAACTTCGTTTATCCAACAAAACCGTGTAATTCATATCCCTATACCTAACGTTACAACCCTTTAAAAGACCTCTTTGATAGTTTATCCTAGGTGCTTACGCCATGTGGTGGAGGTTTGATCCTTTCCCAAGCCTATGGTAATCTATTTTGCTA
Organism: Artemisia argyi; assembly: GCA_030686995.1. Lineage (NCBI taxonomy): Eukaryota > Viridiplantae > Streptophyta > Magnoliopsida > Asterales > Asteraceae > Artemisia > Artemisia argyi. The sequence goes on along the minus strand of CM060687.1, from coordinate 173,683,276 downwards.
TGACAGGTAGTGAGAGATATCTTCCATTTCCATAATGTTATATTACTTTATTACACCCGAGAGATGTGAGTATCTAAACACTATTTGTGAGGTGCTTGTATATGACCTCCGTGCTTGTCTATTGGTCTTTAGTGGAATGATTATTTGTTGTAATTACTTTTATATTAGTGTTAAATGACCCCTAACTTGTCTTTTGACTAGAATAAAAGCGCATTTGCTTGAGGACAAGCAAATCTCAAGTGTAAGGGTATATGATGAGGCGAAAAATGATCTGTTTTTAGGGGGTCATTTAAGCCCGAATCCGAATTTATTTGATCAAATATTGCCCTAAATCGTTCCTTTTGTGATTTTAGGTACTTGGAGAGTGAATTCTGGAAAAGAAGCCATTTTGGACGTTTTTGGAGCATAAAAGTGAAGAAAACGGCAAAGTCTCAATTTTCCATGCTGGGAACAGTACATGAAGGCGTCAAGAGTAAAGTCATGACGGCGTCAAACCTCAATAATAATAATCCGTAGTTGATGAAGGCGTCAAGAGTAAAGTCATGACGGCGTCACACAGGGCGTCAGAAGTAGATCAAGGCCGTCCGAGGAAGTATTTGGCGGCGAGATGACGGCGTCACACCTTTGTTCTTGACGCCGTCACCCCGATTTTCCTATATATAGTTTTCTAGTTTTTCACATTAAAGAAGAGAAGTTTTGGAGAAACCCTAAAGACGATTTTGGTACAACTTTTATAGGTTTTTCAAGGGTTCCAAACCCTTGATACCTTGCATTGTAATTGAGATAAGTGTTCTTCTAATTCAATCAATATGTCTATGTGTTGGTTGTCTATATCTTGTTCTTGTCTCAATTCCATTATGCTAGGCTAGATCTCTTTTGTGTTTGCTTAGATCTAATGAAACCTAGATATTGATTATATGTTGATTACTTGTTTATTCTTGTCTTGGATGAATGATTTTATATGTTAGGCTTAAGAAAACTGGCAGATCTCCAAATGGTAACATGCTTGAACGTCTTAAGAAACATGAACCGAGGCGTACTAGGTCTTTATTGGTTGTATTTAATGCATGAGCCACTGTTTACAATCCCTATAGTTGTGTTGGGCATGGTGTAGGAGGAGATAAGAGCTCATAGAATTGGGGAGTTATGTATGCCACCCCATGAATGGTATTAAGGAATACAATCCGTCATCCATGCAATTATAACAAGTGATTAACATGTAAAAGATATCTAGGGAGTAGTGAAATCTAAGTAAACACATTTTCTCCAATTACTGCTCACAACCTTAGTTTAATTAGTTTATTTACATTTTTAGTATTTTATTTTGATTGCATCTTAGTTTTGGGTTAGTTGAATAGCAACTAATTCCGCCCACTCTTCCAAAACCCGAGATTTTACTTGCTTTCATATAAATATAAAAATACAAAAATAATCATCCCTCACCTTTAGAACTAGTAATTTAGGCTTTCTAATCCTAGCGACACTATTCCTAAGCTGAACGATCAATCCCCCGGTACTTGTCACTATACTATACTACAACGATCAGGTACACTGCCTGGTGGGGGTTGTAAGCTTCTCGAGATCCCTCGAGAGGTAAAGCCTGTTGCGATTCCCACGCATCAAGCCTTCAAGCCAAGTGAACAAAATCACTTCTTCATGCGAATTATGTAGTGGTCCCCACGACACTCGTGATTGTGTGGAACTCCCCGAAACAGCTTTTGCGGACTACGCATCCACGCGTACCGACGAAGCGGGTGATAAGTGGTACACTTTCAAGCCCGAGCCAAACACTTACGGTGATTCATACAACCCCTCATGGAAAAATCACCCAAACCTTAGGTGGAAACAAAATCAACCCAATTCTTCCAATCCGCCTAATCGTTACCAACCAACCGGTCCACCCTCCAACCGTACTTTCAACAACAATACTTCTAACAACTATGGTAGTACAACAACCTTGAAGGATTGATGTCTAAGTTCATGGCATCTCAAGAAGCTCGCATATCTAAGTTTGAAGCCGATTTCAAATAAAAGCAAAGCGAGATGACCACTAGAATTGACGCATTGTTGAAGATTCTCAATGACCGAGAAGTGGGAGCACTTCCAAGCGACACAATCAAAAATCCGAAACTAAACGTCAATTCCATATCTTCAGTTTCGTCACCTACTTCGTGCCCACAATACTACTCGGTTAAATCCACGAGGACGTGTTTCAAACAAAACCAAGTTCTTCAAAAGGACCAATAAAATAAAACACCCAATATAGAGCCGGTCAAAAGCATAATTGAAACACCTCTTACGCAAGACCTTGACGATGAATTCAAAGAACTTCACCTTGAACGCCCCGTCATTGATGTCTTAGCGCGTGCTCCTTACTATAGTGCCCTCCTAGAAAAATATGAGAAGTGTAAGCTAGGTAAAAATGGGATCGTCTTCGTTCAAAACAAGTTGCCTAAAAAGCTTGATGATCCGGGTATATTTGTTTTGCCTTGTAAGATAGGAAGATCCGAATCCTTCGACACACTAGCCGATTTAGGGTCAAGCCTCAACTTGATTCCTTTATCCTTATTCACCGCTCTTAAGCTAGGAAAGTTAGAGGAAACGGAGGTATTGATAGGGCTAGCGGATGGGAGTATTTCCCACCCGGTTGGAATGATTAAGGATGTAGTTGTTCACGTAGGAAAGTTAACTATATTAGCGGATTTTCACGTCCTAGACATGGTTAGTGACACTACATGCCCATTATTGGTAGGAAGAGGATTTTTAGCAACCGCTAGCGCCATGATAGATTGTAAGGAATCCAAGATAACGGTAGGTGAAGGCGATACTTGGTCGGTGTATGATGTTAAGAAGCATAGTTATGATTGTGATGATGAACCGACACCGCATTGGGTAGAGATGAATAGGAGACCGTCTAGATATGGACCTTGGATAGAAAGGAACTTTATAGGACCTCAATGCCCATTTTATCTAGAAAAAGACTTCATCGAAAAGACACATTCGGTAGACAAACTCATAGCTAGAGATGAAGAGCTAGACCCTTTTAAGGACCCCTTGGTCTTTAGGAAGATGATTGAGTTCTTAAGCGTAATGCCCATTAACATAGAAAGGAATAAATGGAAAAGAGAGGGAGACAAGTGTAAATGGAGGTGGGACAAGCCACCTAAAGAAGGTGACGGATCATGGCATATGAGGATGACTTTGTATGATCCGGATGGAGAAAAGTTTGAAAGGTCATACCATACTAAGGAAACCGATAGGAAGTTGAAACCTAAGTTTGATCCCAAAGATGTCCTTAATGAGGAACTCACCCATATCACGTAGTAACCCATGACCTTGAGTCTAGCTACAAGACTCGTAAATAAAGAAAAGCGCTTCTTGGGAGGCAACCCATGCTTTGTTTGTTTATTTGTTTGTTTGTTATTTACTTCCGTATGCATGCTTAATTTTTATTGTTGGTAGATCATGTTTCTAAACTAAATAGTGGAAATACTTTACTTTGTTGTTTTGGCCTACTCTTAACTCCACCTAAAGGTATTTTTGCAAAAGATAAGTGTAAGGGGAAACCCCAAATATGTTTTCAAGAAACAAACCGATCATGATTCTCCACAATATTAAATGAACATGTATATTCATATTTGTTATAGTCAAATGCTTGTATTGAGTCATAATGAAGTTTTGCAGGATTTTCCAGGAAGTAGGACCAAGTTTTTCCAGAAATTTTCCGGAAACTTAACATAAGAATTTCTGCAGGTCACTTCTGATGGCGTCAAGAGTTTACTCTTGACGGCGTCAAGTGTAAAAATTTGGAAATTTTACCAGTTTTGTTTTTCTAACGGTTTCTTATGGTTTTTGTGAATTATTAAGTTTTATAATCTCCAGGAGATCTGCAAACTTCATTCCACAAGCATTATATATTATCTTGTTTTCTAGGATTTAGTAACTTATATAGGATGCCGCCGATTTTACGCGAGGTTGTCTTGTCTATTTTATCAGGCTTTACAGGTTATGTATGACAAGAAGATGATTTATATTCTGGAAGGGAAGATTTGATTGTTTATTTTCTTGGAGGAAGATTTAACCTGGCCACCTCATTATCCATACCGAGCGAATCTGGGGAGTATTTGATTTCATTCTCTTTACTCTTTCACTTTTACATTCTTTACTTGAACATTGGGGACAATGTTCATCTTAAGTGTAAGGGGAGGGTAAAAAGATGATACCTTACATATGCACTTTCGCTTGAGTTTGTTTTGTTCAATAGTAGATGTGTAATAAAACTATGAGAAATACTTGTTAGTGCAATTTTAGCGCCAAATTTAAAATTTTTTACAACATTTAGGAGTGAAACTTTAGCCATAGCAAGCGTCTCATGGATAGGAGATTGTATGACTAGCACATAACCGTACTTTCAGAAAAATTTTCCACCCAAATATGTGAGGTTCGCCTTTAGATTTGATAGGAAAAGCATTTACCATTAGTGCTTATGAGTGTACCGGTAGCATTTAGATTCTAGAACTTGCGTTAGTGATGCATCCCGAGACCGCTAGTGAGACTACATTCGTGTAGTAGGATTTACTACATGATAAGAGGCATTAGGATCACCCTTGTGTTAAACCCGTATTATAATTACTTGATCATTTAAGTCATATTACTTGGCTAGTTAAGTCAACTAATTTTTCCCACACCCTTAGCGTTGTACTCATTTTTAGTACACGAAACCCCTAGTACACCCCTCCGAGCCTATCTTTTCGTTTCTAACTTTAAGCATTTTACTTAAAGGAAGAATTTGTTACACCCCACTTAAATGTACAACCAAATCGCCTTAGCCTTCCGTGTATGCGCTCATTTTTAGTGCATTATTGTTATTTGTTAAACCCTAAGTTAACTATCTAATTGATTACATGGTTGCTAAGTCGAGTCATATCCTTGTACATATTGTTTTGGGACGATTGAGACTCATGGGTAAAGTACTTATTTTATGGAGTTATGGGGAAGAACATCATTTATTACCCCCGTATGTGCGTTAATCTTAAAAGTACTCAAAGTGTTTTGATTTTCTTAATTCGAGTCATTAGATTAGTTTATTGTAAAGTATGTAAAAATTCAAGTGTAAGGATTCCCTATGATGTATTATTTTGGATGGTAGGGTAAGAGTGTATGAAAAAAAAATCGAAAAAAAAAATCAAGAAAAAGAAAAAAAAAATAGAAAAAGGAAAAAGAGAAAAAAACATACGGACTACCAACCCTTTTTATTCTATGTTTATTTTATGTTTTTGTTATTTTTCATTTATTAGCTTAAGTCGAGTCTAGTCTTGGCGTAGCAACACCACATTGTACATGTAATTAACTAAGATTGTTAACTCGCCACCAGTAAAACTTCCTTTATCCAACAAAACCGTGTATTTCATATCCCTACACCTAACGTTACAACCCTTTAAAAGACCTCTTTGATAGTTTATCCTAGGTGCTTACGCCATGTGGTGGAGGTTTGATCCTTTCCCAAGCCTATGGTAATCTATTTTGCTATGACAGGTAGTGAGAGATATCTTCCGTTTCCATATTGTAATTTATACTTTATTACACCCGAGAGATGTGAGTATCTAAACACTATTTGTGAGGTGCTAGTGTATGACCTCCGTGCTTGTCTATTGGTCTTTAGTGGAACGATTATTTGTTGTAATTACTTTTATATTAGTGTTAAATGACCCCTAACTTGTATTTTGACTAGAATAAAAGCGCATTTGCTTGAGGACAAGCAAATTTCAAGTGTAAGGGTATATGATGAGGCAAAAAATGATCCACTTTTAGGGGGTCATTTAAGCCCGGAATTGAATTTATTTGATCAAATATTGCCCTAAATCGTTCCTTTTGTGATTTTAGGTACTTTGGGAGTGAAATCTGGAAAAGGAAGCAATTCGGACGTTTTTGGAGCATAAAAGTGAAGAAAACGCCAAAGTCTTAATTTTCCATGCTGTGAACAGTAGGTGACGGCGTCAAGAGTAACTTCCTAACGGCGTCAAGAGCAAAATTCCATGACGACCCAGTACAGATTTGACGGCGTCACAAGAAAGGGCGTCAAGAGTAAAAGTCATGACGGCCTGGAAATGATTATCACATGACGGCGTCAAATGTAGATCAAGGTAGTCCGAGAAGAGTTTTGGCGGCGAGGTGACGGCGTCACAAGTTTAGTCTTGACGCCGTCAGACCCCTTTTCCTATATATAGTTTTCTAATTTTCACATTAAAAAGAGAGAAGTTTTGGAGAAACCCTAAGTACGAACTTGGTGCGAATTTTACAGGTTTTTCAAGGGTTCCAAGCCCTTGATACCTTTCATGTGTAATTGAGATAAGTGTTCTTTTAATTCAATCAATATGTCTATGTGTTGGTTGTCTATATCTTGTTCTTGTCTTAATTCCATCATGCTAGGCTAGATCTATCTTGTGTTTGCTTGGATCTAATGAAACCTAGATGTTAATTATGTGTTGATTACTTGTTTATATTTGTCTTGGATGAATGATTTATATGTTAGGCTTAAGAAAACTGGCAGATCTCCAATTGGTAACATGCTTGAACGTCTTAAGAAACATGAACCGACGCGCACTAGGTCTTTATTGGTTGTATTTAATGCATGAGCCACTGTTTATAATCCCTATGGTTGTGCTGGGCATGGTATAGGAGGAGATAAGAGCTCATAGAATTGGGGAGTTAAGTGTGCCACCCCATGAATGGTATTAAGGAATACGATCCGTCATCCATGCAATTATAACAAGTAATTAACGTGTAAAAGATGTCTAGGGAGTAGTGAAATCTAAGTAAACACACTTTCTCCACTTATTGCTCACAACTTTAGTATAATTTCGTTTATTTTCATTTCTAGTATTTTATTTTGATTGCATCTTTAGTATTGGGTTAGTTGATTAACAACTAATTCTGCCCAAATCCTTCAAACCCGAGATTTTTACTTGCTTTCTAAAAAATATAAAATAAAAAAATAATCATCCCTCACCTTTAGAACTAGTATTTAGGTTTTCTAATCCTAGCGACACTATTCCTAAGCTGAACGATCAATCCCCCGGTACTTGTCACTATACTATACTACAACGATCAAGTACACTGCCTGGTGGGGGTTGTAAGCTTCTCAAAATCCCTTGAGAGGTAAAGCCTGGTGCGATTCCCACGTATCAGTTAGAACCCTAATTTTTTTAGAAGTAGGTGGGGGTGTGGGGATGTGTTAGGGTTGTGTGGGGTTGGGGTTTTATATATATTAGTTTAATTAATTAGTTTAATATGTAAGTGGAAATCATAGGTGGATTTTAAAAAAGGAAATAAATGAGGTGGAAATGTGAAAAATTCCACGTGGACAAGGCAAATTGCCAACATCCGGTTGCCACTGTAACCCCCGGTACTTTTTCTAAACTTATTTCTAACCAAAATATTTATTTTCGTACCTGAGACACATTAAAACTTTTATTTTGTGGTTATTTGGGCTTGGGAAACGTGAGATATATTAGAAACGAGAACTTTATTCCTTGATTGACTCAGCACAACCTAGAACACTCGAATTGTATTGCATTTGCCAAATTATTCGAATTATTTTGAGTTTTAGAAAGAAAAAAAAAAAACTCTAAAGTTTATGCTTGATTTTATTGGAAAAATTATTTCATGAACAATGGCGCAAGTTTCGTAAATTTTTGAGTCCGTTTGTTATGTCGTTCGAGCCCCGAAGCGTTTATCGTGAGAAGTTTACTTAGTTGGCAATATTAGTCCTTGAAGTATCACCCTCCATCTACCCCACACTTCCATTAATTTCAAAACTTACCCTACACTATTTTAACCATATATAAACCCCACACACCCCATTTTCTTTTATTTTTCAATATATTAAACACACACACTCCACCAAACTCTCTCCTATATCTCTCTTGTTCACCGGTCGACCCACCACCGCTGGCCACCCATCTCCGGCCGCCGAAAAATGTTCCGGCCACCCCATATTGTTACACCATCTTGTAGATCGGGACGTCCTCGTCATACCCGTACCACCCACGCCCCTCTAAACACCCCGTAACCACCCCTACGCACCACCACCGCTGCGGTAACACTACCACCGCCGCTCCCCCTTTGATTTCCGATGGTAAAAACACCTCCCCCACCATTCTTTTTCTTATTTTTGATTTTATTTTCAAAACCCTAGTTTTCATTTTTATTAAAATTCGGTTTTAATATTAAAACCTTTTTCAAAAATGTTTTTGATAATGTTTTACACCTAAAACTCGTGTGGATTTCTTCTTGGTTTCGTTTGACCCTCGACTCGGCCGCGACTCGGTATAAACTCACCGAGTCAACTCGTGACTCGGTGAGGGATTGGTTTATTATTGTTGTTGTTTGGTACTTGTGGCGAAGAGGAGTTTATATTTGGGTTTGGTTTGATTTTGAGGGCCCGTTTGGTTGTGTCGTGTCTCGGCAGCCACGAACCACCACCACCGAGCCTTGGGTGGTGGTGGGGAGGGAGTATGATTATTGTTATTGTTGTTGGTTGAGTGTTTGGATTAGTTTTAGGTTGGTTTGGTTCGGATTTGGATGATTTTGGTTGAGCCGAGGTGGAGTAAGGCTCGGTTTGGATATTGATTTGGTTTCGGATTATTTAGTTTTGATACGGGTTTGGTTTTAGAGTTGTTATTATTGTCGTGATGATTATAACTAAATAATAAAATGGATAATATAAATATGAAACATAAAAATAAAAATTGTTATAGTTTAGTGGACTAAATATCGGACATGTTTCCGTATTATGACATTATGAGCTTGTATTGGACGTATCGGATTTACGGCCATGGTTATTTGGATGTTATGGACCCTTTAGTACATGAGACGGTAGGGTACGTTAGGCCCGTAAAGATCTTAACGTACCTGGAACCCGACCAAATACAAAATGGTCGATAAAACCTAAACAACTAATGGACAACGCGAATGATATATCCAATCATATTTACTTATATATATATATATATATATATATATATATACATTAATATTATTTAAAAATAATAAAGAGTCGTTGACTCGGGAAACGTTATATAAACGGGCAGGTTATGCCGAAATTTCGTAAAATTCTTTATAAACTTATATTATTTTACTAAATGTTATTATTATTTCAAAACCTTTTGTTTCGACATTATTTTGGGGAAAACGGGTAAAATCCGAGACTTATTGTTACGTGTTATCTATTTATTTGAGTGAGTTCTTCTATTCGTATTCTTTTCTTCTCATTTCTTTCGACGCCTTTTCTTCGAGGAGTTCTTTCGTCTTTTCTTGTATATTTGGTTGATTTGTCGACTTATTTCCTTTTCTAACTTTTTGTCTCCCACACGAGACTTTTACGAAATCTGTTTTCTTCAAATGCCATTGTGTTTACAAAATCTTTTATTTAAGCATTATTTATTGACATATTCGAGTATAGTTCTGAGTTATGCCATTTATATTGATTAGGTTGTGCTGAGGTTCATTTACTGTGACGCTTTATTGATTGATTACTATATCTCGTTTCCTGCTGCTATTATTAAGGTGTGATTCATAGCCCCGCTTTTTATATTTTAATTGTTTATAAACTCATGGGGTGAGACACATGCTTCGGATCATGAGCCATTAGTCACCTGCGGGTGAGCGCGAACTTAGTTTATAGGCCTATAGGACTGACCATCCCACTCATAGTTGTCAAGGGCTTGACATGCGGGTGTACTATTTGTCGTTTTGCTGGGTATTGGCAAGTACTTAGCCTTGGGGGCACTTAGTATTATGAAATTCCGTGGTTATTGTTTATGTCAGTACAACGTACAGTTGATTGGTTTGGTTAACGTTTTGCGTGTCATGAGCTTAGTATCATCAACCGTATGTATGCACATGGATGCCTCTACATATTGGGTGTTATCTTGATTACCCTGGTATTTGCATTTGTTGCTTATATCATATGATTAAAACCCTTGTGCTCAACTTAATTATTTTAAACCTATGGATTACACTCAACCTTTGTGTTGACTTTTAAGTATGTGCTTCTCAGGTACTACTGCTAATTAATTTGTGGAAGCGTTATGATCTTGGGCGTGGTGGAGTGGCTGGAGGAACGAAGTTTTCTATCAAGGTAGCTTATCTATTTCTACTATCATTATTTATCATGTCATTCGTAAAACCTTGGTGTGTTTTTAAATATTTTCCGTTGCTATACTTATTTACTTTCCGCTGCTAAACTTTGTATTTCTACTACTATACTTGAATTTCCGCTGCTAAACCTTGTCATTTTCCGCTGCAATCTTATTTTTATTCCGCTGCTATTTTGCTAAAGAGTCTATGTACTCTAAATTGGTTTGTAAAACGAATGATATGTTTTTGAGGCATTTTTAAACATCCCGTGCTGTGGTCATTTGCTATAAAGATGCCTGGTTTCGATTCGCGTAGTGCCCCCAGCATGTCAGCTGCTGTATTTTGAGTTTGGGGTGCTATAGAATGGTATCAGAGCATGGTTTATTGAGAACGAGCTCCCACTCGACTATAAACTTTTTCCTGGAGTCAAAATGTTTTGAGACAGAAAGCCGACAGCCTTCCATGCCACTTCGCGCCCTGGTATTTCTCTTATACTTTACATATATATATGTTTTATATTGAGATTGGTTTGGACTTTTCCCACTATCATGCTTTGGCTTATAAAATGGTTTTCCGCGAAAATTTGGCTAGTATTTTTATGTTTTCTTATACTCTTGTAGAGTATCATGTCTGTCCCAGTTCCCCATGATCAGGTTCCAGTTCCACCCGTTGTTGACCCATTGCTTTTAGGAGATGATGTTGAGTTAGAGGTTGATGTTGAGTTGGATGTTGATGTTGGTTTAGATGATGAGGTAGGTTTAGAGGATGATGTGGATATTGAGGATGATGGAGATGAGGAGATGGATGACGATGATGATGACGAGGAGGATGATGATGAGGAGTTTATGGAGGAGGATCAGGATGTTCCCCCGCCGCCTTCACCTGTTGTGTCGGATGTGATGTATGAGTCGGATACGTCTGAGGCATTAGGATACGCGCTTGAGACTGAGGTTACTTCTACGCACGAGATTGGTGAGTCATCGGCAGCAGCCCGTGTTACTCCGTCAGAGCTTAGAGCTGCTATGAGTCGTTTGAGGCAGGATGTAGAGTAGTGTAGGAATAGTCATAAGAGTATCACTAGGCGTATGAGTGATAGGCAGTCTAAGGTTGCAGGATTGAGGAGAGAGGTTCAGGATGATAGGAGTGCTGTAGGAGATATGTATATGGAGCTTCAGAAGTAGGTAGAGAGGTTGAGTTGGTTGGAGCGATGAGTGTTACATTTCAGGAGCGTATGGATTCGCTAGATAGGAAGATGGTCGAGTTGGAGAAGATGGTGGACAAGTTGACCATGAAGGAGGTGTTCTTGGACATTGATAGTCAGCACTATCGTACTAGTATCAGCGAGTTATGGAGTGAGTTGCATGAGATGCAGAGACAGGCTTATGCAGAGAGGGTGACCCGCCTTAGGTCTTACGACGGCATTGATGTGATGGCTATGTATGGAGATCGTTCAGGAGATCAGTGATTAGATCATTTATAGTAGTTGGTATCTTAATGGTAGTTTACCTAGTATATGCTAAACTAAATCCTTCAGTTGGTAGATTTTATTCGAAACTTGTACTTGTTTTGCATATCTTGTAAGACCAATGTCAAGTATGAAATCTATGATGTATTATGGTGATGTACTATTATTGATGTTGACTTATGCTATATTATGGTTTTATTCATGTGATGATGCTTTATCTTGTGTTATAATTCTGACACGTTAATCCAATACTTATAAGTGTTGTACTTTGTATTGATTGATAGAATTATGCCTCCTAGGAAGATGACCCCTGCTGCTATTCAGCAGATGATTGATGAGGGTGTTGCAGCAGCGCTTGCCAGGCAAGCAGGTGTTCCTCAGAATGTTGGACCGGCTAGAGCTCAAGCGGTTCCCAACAACCATTTCTGCACTTTTAAGGAATTTGTGGATTGTAAGCCCATTACCTTCAAGGGAACTGAAGGAGCTGTTGGATTGACTCAATGGTTTGAGAAAGTGGAATCGGTGTTTCATAGGAGCAACTGTACTGATAACAATAGGGTGAAGTATGTGGCAGGCACATTGTTGGAGCATGCCTTGTCTTAGTGGAATGCTTATGTTCAGGAAAAGGGAATGGAGGAAGCTTATAATACTTCGTGGGAAGATTTCAAGAAAGCTATGGTTAAGAAGTACTGTTCTCGTAGTGATTTGAGGAAGTTGGATACTGAGTTCTACTACTTGGCTGTGAAGGGTTCTGATCTTGCTGCTTATGTGCGACGTTTCCAAGAGTTGAAGGTGTTTTGTGCTCACATGGTGCCCGATAATGAGAAGTTGCTAGAGAAGTTTATTGGTGGATTGCCTGCGAGTATTCAAGGAAATGTGACGTCGCACAATGCTGAGACTTTAGATGATACTATTAGCATGGCTGAATGCCTTATGGATCAGGTGACTAAGCATGGTGCTGTTCAAAAGAGTAATCACTTTGACAACAAGAGGAAATGGGAGGATAACCGAAGGAACAACAACTATAACAACCCCAACAACCGCTACAACAACAATCAGTATCGTAACAACAATCACCATCACCAACAAAATAGGAGACAGGAGACTGTTAAGGAATTTGTGGCTATACAAGGAGGAGCGAATGTTGGATAGAAAACTCTTTGCGGGAAATGGATCATACTGGACCATGTGTTGTGAGATGTATGAAGTGTCAAAAGGTTGGTCATGTTGCAAGGTTTTGTAAGAGTAAGGTTGTGGCAACAGGAGCAAATGCTCAGCCTGTAGTTACATGTTTTGGATGTGGAGAGCGTGGACATTATAGGGGACAATGCCCGAAGAATGCTGGGCAAGGAAATGTAGGTGCTCGAGGTAGAGTGTACGTGATGGGAAATGGAGAACCGCATCAAGATCCAAATGTTGTCACTGGTACGTTTCTTCTCAATGACCTTCGTGTTAAAGTTTTGTTTGATTCGGGTGCCAATAAGAGTTTTGTGTCTTCTAAGATTGCGTCATTACTTCGACTTACCCCTACTCTATTAGATGTTAGCTATAGTATTGAGTTAGCTGATGGTAACCTAGTAGATACCCGTACCGTGATCCGTGGCTGTACCCTTAACCTTTTAGGTCACCCGTTTAGTATCGATTTGATGCCCATCGAGCTCGGAAGCTTTGATGTGATAGTTGGAATGGATTGGTTATCCAAGAATCGAGCGAGCATTGTTTGTGGAGAACGAGTTGTTCATATCCCTCTCAATGATGAGATTTTGATTGTTCGAGGTGATAGGAGTGGAACTCGCCTGAATATCATATCATGTATCAAGACCATGAAATATCTTGAGAAAGGATGCCACGCATTCCTAGCACACGTGGCTAAGAAAGAGTCGTGAGAGAAGCGACTCGAAGATGTTCCTGTAGTGCGTGATTTTTCTGAAGTATTTCCAGAAGATTTGCTGGGACTTCCGCCAGCCCGACAAGTGGAGTTTCGCATCGACTTAGTTCCAGGAGCTGCACCTGTTGCGCGTGCACCATATCGTTTAGCGCCATCGTAAATGGAGGAGTTATCTAAGCAATTACAAGAGCTGTTGGATAAAGGATTTATTCGAACGAGTTCTTCGCCCTGGGGAGCTCCAGTATTGTTTGTAAAGAAGAAGGATGGATCGTTTAGGATGTGCATCGACTACCGAGGATTGAATAAGTTAACCGTGAAGAACCGCTACCCGTTACCGAGGATTGATGATTTGTTTGATCAGTTGCAAGGATTGAGTTACTACTCAAGATTGATTTGAGGTCTGGTTATCACCAACTCAAAGTTCGGGAAGATTATATTCCCAAGACGGCATTTATGACCCATTATGGTCATTATGAGTTTCAAGTTATGCCTTTTGGTTTGACCAATGCGCCTGCATTGTTCATGGACCTCATGAACCGAGTGTGCAAGCCTTATCTAGATAAGTTTGTGATAGTCTTTATCGACGATATTTTGATCTACTCAAAGAGCGAGGAAGAGCACAAACAACATTTGGCTACGATTCTTAAGTTGCTTATGGACGAGCAGTTGTACGCGAAATTCTCTAAGTGTGAATTTTGGATTCGGAAAGTGCAATTTTTAGGACATGTAATTGACAGTGAAGGATTACATGTGGATCCCGCTAAGATTAAGGCGATTGAGAAATGGTCAACGCCGGTTAACGCCACATAAATTCGTCAATTTCTAGGATTGGCTGGGTATTATAGGAGATTCATCGAGGGATTCTCCAAGATATCTAAACCGTTAACCGCATTGACTCACAAGGATAAGAAGTATGAATGGGGAGAGGAAGAAGAGAAGGCCTTTCAGACTTTGAAGCAGAAGCTTTGAAGTACCGATATTGGCTTTTCCCGATGGAGTAGAAGATTTTGTGGTTTATTGTGATGCCTCGCATCAAGGATTAGGAGCAGTTTTGATGCAACGAGGGAAGGTTATGGCATATGCTTCCCGACAGCTTAAGACTCATGAAGAGAAGTATACCACTCACGATTTGGAGTTAGGAGCTGTGGTTTTTGCCCTCAAGTTGTGGAGACATTACCTTTATGGTACTAAGTGTGTTGTCTTTACCGATCACAAGAGTTTGCAGTATATTTTGGATCAGAAGGAGTTGAATATGCGACAACGACGATGGTTGGAGACGTTGAGCGATTATGATTGCGAGATACGATACCACCCGGGAAAGGCAAATGTTGTGGCTGATGCTTTAAGTCGCAAGGAACGTTTGAAATCGTTACGCGTTCGAGCTTTAGTCTTGACAATTAACTCGAATTTACCTACTCAGATTCTACAAGCACAAGAGGAAGTCGTGAAAAGAGGAGAGCTTAAGGAGGAGAAAGTTGATGGGATGATTGGAAAGGAGAAACTTGAGAAACGTTCAGATGGAACTTTGTGTTACAAAGGAAGAAGTTGGGTACCTTTATTTGGAGGACTGAGAGGCTTGATTATGCTCGAGTCTCATAAGTCAAAGTATTCTATTCACACAGGATCTGACAAGATGTATCAGGATGTGCAGAAGTTACATTGGTGGCCCAATATGAAAGCTGAGATTGCCGATTATGTCCGTAAAAAGTTAAGGCTGAACATCAAAAACCGTCCGGTTTACTAGAACAACCTGAGATCCATAATGGAAATGGGAAATAATAACAATGGATTTTGTCACCAAGCTACCAAGGACTTCGACAGGACTCGATGCTATTTGGGTAATAGTCGATTGATTGACTAAATCCGCACACTTTTTGCCAATCAAGGAGAATTACAGCATGGATAAGTTGACCAGGCTCTACGTAAAGGAGATAGTATCTCGACACGGAGCGCCAGTGTCTATTATCTCAGATCGAGACGGCAGGTTTACTTCGAACTTTTGGAAGTCACTTCAAGATTCGTTTGGCACGAACCTCGACATGAGTACCGCTTACCATCCACAGACCGATGGTCAAATCGAGAGAACCATCCAGACTTTGGAAGATATGTTGCGTACATGTGCGATTGATTTTGGGAATGGATGGGATGTCCATTTGCCCTTGATTGAGTTTTCTTACAACAACAGTTACCACGCGAGTATTAAGGCCGCACCGTTTGAAGCACTTGATGCGTGAGAATCGCACCTTGCTTTACCTCTCGAGGGATCTCGAGAAGCTTACAACCCCCACCAGGCAGTGTACCTGATCGTTGTAGTATAGTATAGTGACAAGTACCGGGGGATTGATCGTTCAGCTTAGGAATAGTGTCGCTAGGATTAGAAAACCTAATTAATAGTTCTAAAGGTGAGAGGTGATTATTTTTGTATTTTTATATTTTTATGAAAGCAATTAAAATCTCGGTTTTTGAAGGAGTGGGCGGAATTAGTTGCTATTCAACTAACCCAAAACTAATATATAATCAAAATAAAATAATAAAAATGAAAACAAACTAATTATACTAAGGTTGTGAGCAGTAATTGGAGAAATTGTGTTTACTTAGACTTCACTACTCCCTAGATATCTTTTACACGTTAATTACTTGTTATACTTGTATGGATGACGGATTGTATTCCTTAATATCATTCGTGGGGTGGCATACATAACTCCCCAACTCTATGAGCTCTTATCTCCTCCTACACCATGACCCAGCACAACTATAGGGATTGTAAACAGTGGCTCATTCATTAAATACAACCAATAAAGACCTAGTACGCCTCGGTTCATGTTTCTTAAGACGTTCAAGCATGTTACCATTTGGAGATCTGCCAGTTTTCTTAAGCCTAACATATAAATCATTCATCCAAGAACAAGAATAAACAAGTAATCAACACATAATCAACATCTAGGTTTCATTAGATCTAAGCAAACACAAGAGAGATCTAGCCTAGCATAATTGAATTGAGACAAGAACAAGATATAAACAACCAACACATAGACATATTGATTGAATTAGAAGAACACTTATCTCAATTACAATGCAAGGTATCAAGGGTTTGGAACCCTTGAAAAACCTGTAAAAGAGGCACCAAATTCGTCTTTAGGGTTTCACCAAAACTTCTCTCTCCTTAATGAAAAAACTAGAAAACTATATATAGGAAAAGTAGGCTGACGGCGTCAAGAGTTACATGTGACGCCGTCACCTCGCCGCCATATACTTCCTCGGACGGCCTTGATCTACTTATGACGGCCTATGTGACGCCGTCACCGACCACGGTATTTTATTCTTGCCACTTTGACGCCGTCATGAAGGCGTTTGACGCCGTCACCACCTTCGGTATTTTAATCTTCATGTCTGACGCCGTCAAGATATTACTCTTGACGCCGTCACCTTGTATCTTCAGCATGGAAATTTGGTACTTTGCCGTTTTCTTCACTTTTATGCTCCAAAAACGTCCAAAATGGCTTCTTTTCCAGAATTCACTCTCCAAACACCTAAAATCACAAAAGGAACGATTTAGGGCAATATTTGATCAAATAAATTCGGATTCGGGCTTAAATGACCCCCTAAAAACGGATCATTTTTTGCCTCATCAGCACTCTATGGTCGGAAGTGCCGATCACCTATATGTTGGGATGAAGTAGGAGAAGCACAACTTATTGGACCAGATTTAGTTCGTGAGACGACCGAGAAGATTGCTCAGATTAAAGATCGATTGAAAGTTGCTCGTGACTGACAGAAGAGTTACGCAGATGTGAGGCGTAAACCCCTGGAATTTCAGGTGGGAGATAGGGTTATGTTGAAAGTATCACCTTGGAAAGGTGTGATCAGGTTTGGTAAGAGAGGAAAGTTGAACCCCCGTTATATTGGACCATTTAAGGTTGAGAAGAGGATCGGTCCTGTGGCATATAAGCTAGAATTGCCACCGAAGCTCAGTAGAGTTCACCCTACGTTCCACGTGTCGAATTTGAAAAAGTGTTTGATTGATGAGACCGCTGTAATTCCGCTTGAGGAGATTGAGATTGATGAGCAATTGCATTTTGTTGAGGAGCCCGTTGAGATCATGGATCGCGAGGTTAAGCGATTGAAGAAGAGTCGTATTCCTCTTGTGAAGGTTCGATGAAATTCCAAGAGAGGACCAGAGTATACCTGGGAACGCGAGGACCAGTTTAAACGCAAATACCCAAGTCTTTTCAACACCGGGACCGACAACTCGAAACTAAATCCGGGACGGATTTCTAAATAAGATATATGTGATGTAACCCCCGGTACTTTTTCTAAACCTATTTCTAACCAAAATATTTATTTTCGTACCTAAGACACATTAAAACTTTTATTTTGTGGTTATTTGGGCTTGGGAAACGTGAGATATATTGGAAACGAGAACTTTATTCCTTGATTGACTCAGCACAACCTAGAACACTCGAATTGTATTGCATTTGCCAAATTATTCTAATTATTTTGAGTTTTGGAAAGAAAAAAAAACTCTGAAGTTTATGCATGATTTTATTGGAAAAATTATTTCGTAAACAATGGCGCAAGTTTCGTAAATTTTTGAGTCTGTTTGTTATGTCGTTCGAGCCCCGAAGCGTTTATCGTGAGAAGTTTACTTTGTTGGCGATATTAGTCCTTGAAGTATCACCCTCCATCTACCCCACACTTCCATTAATTTCAAAACTTACCCTACACTATTTTAACCATATATAAACCCCACACACCCTATTTTCTTTCATTTTTCAATATATTAAACACACACACTCCACCAAACTCTCTCCTCTCTCTCTCTCTCTCTTGTTCGCCGGCCGACCCACCACCTCCAGCCACCCATCTCCGGCCGCCGAAAAATGTTCCGGCCACCCCATATTGTTACACCATCTTGTAGATCAGGACGTCCTCGTCACACCCGTACCACCCACGCCCCTCCAAACACCCCGTAACCACCCCTACGCGCCACCACCGCCGCGGTAACACTACCACCGCCGCTCCCCCTTTGATTTCCAACGGTAAAAACACCTCCCCCACCATTCTTTTTCTTATTTTTGATTTTATTTTCAAAACCCTAGTTTTCATTTTTATTAAAATTCGGTTTTAATATTAAAACCTTTTTCAAAAATGTTTTTGATAATGTTTTACACCTAAAACTCGTGTGGATTTCTTCTTGGTTTCGTTTGACCCTCGACTCGGCCGCGACTCGGTATAAACTCACCGAGTCAACTCGTGACTCGGTGAGTGATTGGTTTATTATTGTTGTTGTTTGGTACTTGTGGCGAAGAGGAGTTTATATTTGGGTTTGGTTTGATTTTGAGGGCCCGTTTGGTTGTGTCGTGTCTCGGCAGCCACGAACCACCACCACCGAGCCTTGGATGGTGGTGGGGAGGGAGTATGATTATTGTTATTGTTGTTGGTTGAGTGTTTGGATTAGTTTTAGGTTGGTTTGGTTCGGATTTGGATGATTTTGGTTGAGCCGAGGTGGAGTAAGGCTCGGTTTGGATATTGATTTGGTTTCGGATTATTTAGTTTTGATACGAGTTTGGTTTTAGAGTTGATATTATTGTCGTGATGATTATTTTTGGGTATTGATTAATAGTCTCGGAATATATATATATATATATATATATATATATATATATATATATATATATATATATATATATATATATATATATATATATATATATATATATATATATATATTAGAAACGGTAACTAAATAATAAAATGGATAATATAAATATGAAACATAAAAATAAAAATTGTTATAGTTTAGTGGACTAAATATCGGACATGTTTCCGTATTATGACATTGTGAGCTTGTATTGGACGTATCGGATTTACGGCCATGGTTATTTGGATGTTATGGACCCTTTGGTACACGAGACGGTAGGGTACGTTAGGCCCGTAAAGATCTTAACGTACCTGGAACCCGAACAAATACAAAATGGTCGATAAAACCTAAACAACTAATGGACAACGCGAATGATATATCCAATCATATTTACTTTTATATATATATATATATATACACACGTTAATATTATTTAAAAATAATAAAGAGTCGTTGACTCGGGAAACGTTATATAAACGGGCAGGTCATGCCGAAATTTCGTAAAATTCTTTATAAACTTATATTATTTTACTAAATATTATTATTATTTCAAAACCTTTTGTTTCGACATTATTTTCGGGAAAACGGGTAAAATCCGAAACTTATTGTTACGTGTTATTTATTTATTTGAGTGAGTTCTTGTATTCGTATTCTTTTCTTCTCATTTCTTTCGACGCCTTTTCTTCGAGGAGTTCTTTCATCTTTTCTTGTATATTTGGTTGATTTGTCGACTTATTTCTTTTTCTAACTTTTTGTCTCCCACACGAGACTTTTACGAAATCTATTTTCTTCAAATGCCATTGTGTTTACAAAATCTTTTATTCAAGCATTATTTATTGAGATATTCGAGTATAGTTCTGAGTTATGTCATTTATATTGATTAGGTTGTGCTGAGGTTCATTTACTGTGACGCTTTATTGACTGATTTTGCTGCTGCTATTATTAAGGTGTGATTCATAGCCCCGCTTTTTATATTTTAATTGTTTATAAACTCATGGGGTGAGACACATGCTTTAAATGTTTTCTGAGCACAAGTATTATTTATTTTTGGTATGCTTTTTCCTGAATGATATATATATATATATATATATATATATATATATATATATATATATATATATATATATATATATATATATATATTCTATATAACAGGAGGCGTTACACGCGTATTGCCACCTCATTGTCCAGTCATTGCCATATAATTCATTTTCTGCCATGTCATCAGCCATGTCATCATATTAAGGTTATGTAAGAAACTTTTTCAAAATTTATTTATGTTGCAATTATTAAATTAATTTTGCAAATTTATATATTATATAAAATTTTAATATTAGGCGTGTGCATATTATGTTACATTTTTTTTTTAAATCCGGATTTAAAAACTTAACATAGTGAGATTCGAAGGCAACAACAAGAATCGAACCTAATATCTTTATGATATTAAGCAACCACATAACCACTAGACTAGATGATTTTTTTTTATTTATGACTTGCAAGTTAAAATATATAAGGTAATCAAAACAAGAATTAAATCTAATTTGCTGTATTTTTAGAACACGGTATATTAATATTGTTTTGAGTTAATTTAGGAATCGATTTGAGAAGATAATTACTACTTAATATTTGCGTTTCTAAAACCAAAAACCCTAATAGTTGCTTGACTGAAACAGGTAATAGCTTTATGCATTCATCTCATTATTCATCTTTTGTTGATACATATGTTGGTATAAAATGTATTTTAACTCTTTTGATAAACCTTACCACCAACATGCACAAATTTAGATGGCTACCCAGGTAATCATGTTCTTTCGTTATTAAAGGTATATGTTTTTTTTTCTCAAACCCTAATGGAAGTGTGCTATTTTTTTAGTTAGTGTATGTACTCCGTATATGTTTGATTTAGTATAAAATTTTTGTTTACCATTATACTAAAGAGATTTCCATCAAGAATAGGTGTAACACCACTCTTGATGTTAACATTATTCGATGTTTACAGGTAATTGTAATACATTTAAGTGTGCTATTTTTTTTAGTTAGTGTATGTACTTTGTATATGTTTGATTTAGTCTAAAATTTTTGTTTACCATTATACGAAAGAGATTTCCATCAAGAATAGGCGTAACACCACTCTTGATTTTAACATTATTCGATGTTTACAGGTAATTGTATTACATTTAAGGGTTATAATTATGCAAGTGGTACTTTCCTCTATTAAAACTAAATTTGGTTTTAACTGAAAATCTGTTTTGACTCCCTTTATTAGTAAACATAGCCGACATCTAGAAGTTTAACTACTATGTGATCAGCGTGACAATGCTTGCAGTGTTCAAAAGCGTCATCAGAAGGTAATTCTTTTTTGTCATTACTTTATTCTTTTTGTTAGCCTTGCTTTGTTTCTATAATTTCTTTTTTGTCACTTCAATATTATCGAGGAGGGACCGATTACTGTTGCTCCAGAAGAGATAATAAAGAGGCTGGAGTACCTGCATAGTATGGCGACTGGGGGTGACTATTTTTTGAAGACTATTCTTTGAACATAAACTATAGTTGATGATCAACAACAACATGGCTCAATCCTGGTGACAGTCTGCGCGTACACAATACATTCCTGTCAGTTAAGTAACATTTAATATGGATTTTGTGCAGGCACTTTTTTCTTTTTTCGAACGATATGGCTGTTGTCATTTTTCTAACACAATTTTTTGTACATAATGTTATGCAGCTGCACCTGATTACCAGAAGGCCATGAAAAATAGAACATGCCTTACAACAGAGGGTACACATGAAAGGCAACGTATTGCAGCACATGATACCCATCCTATCACCTATCTATCCAATAGCAACTGCGCGGTTAACATTACTCTTGAAAATGAATAAAGGCAACTGAATAACGTAGAACTTGAATGTAAGTGTTGTTATACACATACAAAGTTACATTTGGTTTATCTGCTTTTATACAAAGTTGCATTTCAATTGAAATGTAGGAAAAAATAAAACATGATCTAAATACATGGTTATTGCTGATCAGGAACCACTTATGCTACTGGTTACTTGGTTGTGGGTCCTCTAGAGAGCATTTCCACAGAATCAGATCACGTTAAAAACCAATGCGCGGGGCCCAGTCATGCTTCTACCGAAGGTAAGCAAAGTTATGTTGATACCTTATAACATTAAATTATTACTTTTACTGACAGTGTCTTTATGTTTAATTACATTGCTGATTTCGTATCTGCTTTTTTTATATTTTTTTTCCAGAGCATTTGTTGTTGTAGATAACTACTGCTCTTAACTAATGCTCTTAGTGAAGTGATTTATTTACCAAGTAAATCTTAAAATTATAAAGAAATAAAAGTAAATGTTCCTTTTGCTTGTGTTTTTTTGTAGATAAGCATCGTTGTGCTGTTACTCAGACCGAAAACTGCCCACATAGTTTCTGACACAGGCAGGATGAGCAACACTCGAATAGACAAAAGAGCATATACAGTGACATTACTAAACAAGCAGATGGAACATCTTAAGGAGGAGATGCTTATTGTTGAGTCTCTACCAGAAAAAATGATACATGAACATGATATGTAAAGTGTTCAACTCAAAAAGTTAATGCTTTGGAAAAATTAGGCTCATTGGGTATATACTGCGTTATATGAAACAAAACGTTAATGTATGGCAACAGTTATATCAACAGGTAGAGACAGTCAAAGGGTTATCAATCGAGATTCAACCCAAAATTACATGTTTATATAAGAATGGTTATAACTTCAGGTTCTATGAAGGACCTAATACTTTGGTTTTTGATGTATGTTTTGGAACTGCAACAACTGGGGTTACTTTAGTTCACTGTGTTAGGGGAAATCGATGAAAACGAAGAGAACAATTAAGAAATTGAACCAATAAGGTAATTTTACACATTGTTATTTTTGTGAATATCTACCACTGAACATTTTATTAGGAAGAGGTGATGAGTTTCTTATTCTTTCTCATCCCGTGTTTGATCTTTACCACCCATAGCATGATATACGAAAATCCCAAATTGTATGTTCTCATTTGTGCATGGTTAGCACGGAAAATTTTATTGTTAAAATCTTATTTTCAATCAGGTGAAGGTTATCGAAGCTTTATTCAAGGATCAGTGGAGTGCAACAGAGAGGAAGCGTTGAGGGCCTAAGAGATGGCGGAAAAGAACATGGAGAACAAAGACTTCTCTGCGGCTCTAAAGATTGCAGTCAAGGCCCAACAACTTTATGAACTTGAAAACGTTTCGCAAATGGTTGTAGTATGTGAAGTACACATCTCTGGTGAAAAGAAAACCCACGGAACAAAGACAGACTGGCATGGTATCCTCAAAGTTGAGCCTTCTGTTGATGAAGCATTAATTAAAAAGCAGTACATCCTGTAAATTTTACTGGGGGCGACCTGGTCATTTTCAGTTTATGCAGCAGACGCCAACCGAGATCCGGTCAACTTTTTGGAAAGTTGGCCTATTTTGTTTAGTTAGGTACCAATTCTATAGAGATAATGTTCTTCACAAACTTATTAACTGTAAAAGTTGCAAAAAATCCTTCACTACTTTTGAATTGACTGCCCAAAGTAGTACCGCTGCAACCAAAACCCAAACCCGACAACCTCACCAACAGACTAGGATTCCTGTTAATCTCACACAACATGTTTTCACAAAAGAATAGTATATGAAAACCCAGTGAATTTAAAACAGAATAGGAAGCCACAAGGAGCTGTGAACAACAGAAAGAAGGAAAAGGTAGTGTCAGAATCGAGTGAAAGTTCTGACAGTAGCTCTGAATCTGAGGAAGAAGAAGATGTACACATTGAAAGTGACGATAATGGTGTCCCCAAAAATGTTCTGACGCATCAGTTAGTGGTACTGATTTTACTCGATACGTGTATGATCTAACTAAGTTATATGAAGAAGGATCCTCTTTCAGTAATCCCATGGGAGAATGGCATCCAACTGCACCATTTATTTTCGTGCTTTATGCAACAATGACTACGAGCTCAGGTAAGCAGTAGCAAAGGAGGCTCTTGAGTGGTTGGATGAGAACCCGTCGGCTGAGAAAAAGGAGTATGATGAGAAGCTTAAAGAGGTGGAAGCTGTTTGCAACCCCATCATTACCGTTGTTTATCAGAGAACAGGTGGTGCCCCTGGTGGTGGCGCTGATTCGACAGAAGACGATGATTGCATTGGACAGTGGCTGTGGTGTAAGTAGACTATGAAAATATCTCTTACTCTAAATTATGCATTCGTATATTCTATGCATTACTTTTTAACATTTGGTGGTTTCCGTAGGTTGCAAGTTGGGGCGCCTACCTGTTCAAAAAAAATTGATAGCTATGTCATTTGCACCAAGGGACTCACATGAAGCACAAGTTCAATTTGCTCTTAAAAGAGGTTTTCCAGCAATCATTGGTGTTCTTGGAACGATAAAGCTTCCATATCCTTCGAGAGATCCTTTGACATGGCTCATTGCTCTCGGTGCTTGATGCCATGTTCATTTCCAGTTCTCTCTAAGTTAGTGTTGGGCCTAAATTTATTAATGTTATGGTTTTTGAGTCTTTGTAAGGAGCATTAAAAACACTGTCAAGCACCTGTCTGAAATAACTCTTAAGACAAAGAGTTTGATCAACCCAAACTCCATTTGCAAAACACAAAGAAGGTCCACCACTTGGGCTACCATCCACAAAGACCCAAGGCACCAGCTGTAAAGAAAGATAGTAGAGGTCATCAATGGTGTTTGTTTTAAGAAAAACAAGCAAGTGGTCGAGTGTTTGGCCTTTGGAACTAGCTGCAATTAAGCTCAGAACCACATGGATCGAAAGTGGATGTTGGTGAGTTTTGACATGTATGCTGACATGAACCTGTTTTTCGCATCAAGTTACACTCAGAATATTGAAAACATGATTTTTTTTTTAATTATTGCTTATTTCTTAATTTTCTCCAACTTCCACATATGCAGTTCATGGGAACCATTGCTGAGTGCAGTTAGAGTGTGCTATAATATTGCTCTTAACAGGTTTGCGCAATCTCTTTTTAGCCATGTAAGTCTATTGTTATCTTTTCGGTTTTTACATGTTGGGTATTATCTTGCCTCTGCAAGTATCGGTGCACCAGCACATACGATGCTTATGGTGAGATATAAAAGATGCTTAAAATAGCGCAGGCTGTTTAAGTTAGTCATGTGCTGAAAATCTAAACTCATTCAATTAATTTGTGATGTTGGTTTAAGTTTTTAGCTTATAGTCTCTGAATTATATATTTATTTGCATAAAAAACTATAATGGTGACCTATTTTTGCTTTAGCTTGCAGATCATGTCGATGATTCAAAGATTGAGTTTTTACATGGTTTAAATAAGCAAGAAATTGCTAAACAAATATGAAAAGAACAAGTTCTGTGTGGCATTGTAGTCTTGATATTCCTTTATGCTTTTACCTCAAATTTGTGCTCATGTTTTTTGTGGTAATTATACATTGTAGGGTGGCTTTGATATGATTTGCAGTGTAAGGGAAGATTGAAATAGCTGAGCAGGTTTGTAACTTTTCAGTTTGCAATGCCTTGATTTAAGCCATAAGTTTGTAAAATGGGTCAATTTTTCTTGCAATTTAAAGAAGCAAAAGAAACAGTGAAGAAAATTGATAAAGATGGACTTGTGTTCTCATTGGTGGGATGACTCAAATACAAAGGCGTGCATGTAGGGGTGGAAACGAGCCGAGCCGAGCCCGAGCCTGCCAGAGCTCGAGCTCGGCTCGTTTAAGTTTTAAAAGGCTCGAGCTCGAGCTCGGCTCGTTTCGAGCCTTAAACTTTAAGCTCGAGCTCGGCTCGTGGAATATTTTATAGGCTCGGGCTCGGCTCGAGCTCGGCTCGTTTATACGATTTGGCCATGAAAAGTTAAAGCTTGGCTCGAGCTTGAGCTCGGCTCGTAATATATCTTTATTGAGCTCGTTAATAAGCTCGAGCTCGGCTCGTATATAAGTTAAAATATCATATTTTGGTTTAGGCTCGTTTAGGCTCGCGAGCCCAAATGAGCTTTTTATGTAAAGCTCGAGCTCGAGCTCGATTAATAAACGAGCTGCAACTTAGGCTCGAGCTCGGGCTTGAGCTCGTTTAGGCTCGGCTCGTTCGAGCTTTTTACCGATCCGATCCCGAGCTTTTCACGAGCAGCTCGGCTCATTTCCACCCCTACGTGCATGCTAGCAGAAAAATTAAAAGTATGTTATACTATGTCTCTGCCCGACCAATACAAGCTCCACTATTTTTCTTAGGATATATATGATTCTTATCTTAATTAATACGTTTGCTTTAAGCTTATGGTTAATCTCTCCTGTGCAACCAAGGTCAAAATGACCTCTTGGTTCATTTTTAAATGTTATTAACTAATTTTATTATAATCGAATTTAGATTGACACGGGAGATAAGGATGATGAATCAGACAGAATCAAGCGAGACACCTTTGGATTTGTCAAAGATCACCGAGATGAGGCTTGTGCCTTTTGATCCTACTCAATGTATACTTGACATCTCTTGGCTCTGCCTATATTACAATATAATTTTCTAACCCGTTTTCCGTCATTTAGTTTTTTTTTTATGTTTTTAAAGGTATATACATATGCATGATGATGTATTGATTTTAACAAATATAGGATCATGGTGTAGGAAGTAAATCAGAGTCTATTAAAAGAGGATACCTCATACACTATACATTTTGAATTATAAAGCATTTTCCCATCGTGTTAAATTGGATAAAAGAAAACGAATGCGGTGTTACAGCCAATAAAGAAGGAGGAGGTAGTTCGAGTTCTTCAATCCCATAGATTTATGCATTATTGTTTCATGAATTTTTGATATCATAACGTTTCATGCCCCATCATATTTTTTTATATACCTAAATATGAATTTTTGTTTAACATTCTCTCATAGTTTAGTAGGAATACTATCATTTATATCATAACTTGCGTGTTTAGGATGAAGCAAAGAAGACAGTTCCAAGGTAAGATCACAATGGAGTAAACCAAGTCAATGGCAGCATTTAAGGATCACCGAGTCCCCAAGGACGTACAAAGAAGATTTTGTTCGAGGTTTAGCATCTACTGTCACCAAGAGTGACTTTAAGAAATACTTTGATCAGTTACAAATGTAGTAGTCATGTATGATCACGATACTCAAAGGCCAAAAGGTTTTGGTTTTATCACATTTTGTTTCATGTGATATTATATATGATACACCTTGTGTTATAGAGAATATAGGCACTAACTGGTATCAGTGATGATGAAGTACGACGTAGTGCTCCCACTAATGCAGATTGACTATTGATAGTTGTACACACTTGCAAGACACCCCAACATGTAGTGCCACATTTAATTAACAATGCTTGCGCATGTAACCTTTTTTCCCTTTGTTAACATTTATTTAGATTAATGAAATGTTGCAACAAGGTGTTGAAGAGCTTAAAGATAACGTGCTTGCAACTCATTATTGTGCTTACCAAACCTTGCTTTTATATAGAGCCTAATGATGTGTATATTTCTTCATCACTCGATGGCCGTCTGTAATATCTACTAAAAAATGAAATAGAAAATAATTATGTCTTCTAAATAAAATTTTCCATTAACTAACAATTAAAGAAAATAATAATAATAATAAATAAATAATTAAATAAAATTTGCCCTAGAGCTTATCCTATGTAACAGTTAAAAATATAATGTATTATGAATAAAATATTAACCCCATTAACAATTAAAATATAAGTCAAAATCACCTTCCTTGAAAATTATTTCCCGTTAACTAATAAATAATATATTAACGTACCAAATTATTCATTTAATGCATTAAGAAAGAAAATAAATAAACGATTGACTTTCCATTAAATAAAACCATCAAAACAATAATTAAGCTCCCCGTCCTCAAACATGAATTTCGGTTAACTAACACCATCAAAAAAATAATTCTAAGTCATGCCCGCCCATCGGGCGGGCTTCGAAATCTAGTATATATATATATATATATATATATATATATATATATATATATATATATATATATATATATATATATATATATATATATATATATATATATATATATATATTCCTGACGATGTGCTAAGTAGCTTGTCTTGCCGGAAAGACCCTCAGATCATGAGCCATTAGTCACCTGCGGGTGAGTACGAACTTAGTTTATAGGCCTATAGGACTGACCATCCCACTCGTAGTTGTCAATGGCTTGACATGCGGGTGTACTATTTGTCGTTTTGCTGGGTATTGGCAAGTACTCAGCCTTGAGGGCACTTATTATTATGAAATTCCGTGGTTATTGTTTACGTCAGTACAACGTACTGTTGATTGGTTTGGTTAACGTTTTGCGTGTCATGAGCTTAGTATCATCAACCGTATGTATGCACAGGGATGCCTCTACATATTGGGTGTTATCTTGATTATCCTGGTATTTGCATTTGTTGATTATATCGTATGATTAAAACCCTTGTGCTCAACTTAATTATTTTAAACCTATGGATTACACTCAACCTTTGTGTTGACTTTTAAGCATGTGCTTCTCAGGTACTACTGGTAATTAATTTGTGGAAGCGTTATGATCTTGGGCGTGGTGGAGTGGCTGGAGGAAGGAAGTTATCTGTCAAGGCAGCTTATCTATTTCTACTATCATTATTTATCATGTCATTCGTAAAACCTTGGTGTGTTTTTAAATGTTTTCCGCTGCTATACTTATTTACTTTCCGCTGCTAAACTTTGTATTTCTACTACTATACTTGGATTTCTGCTGCTAAACCTTGTCATTTTCTGCTGCAATCTTATTTTTATTCCGCTGCTATTTTGTTAAAGAGTCTATGTACTCTGAATTGGTTTGTAAAAGGAATGATATATTTTTTAGGCATTTTTAAACGTCCCGTGTTGTGGTCGTTTGCTATAAAGATGCCTGGTTTCGATTCGCGTAGTGCCCCCAGCATGTCAGCTGCCGTATTTTGAGTTGGGGGTGCTACAGCCACCAAGGGAGTGAGCTGAGGGATGAGTTTCATAATGTTCAGTGACCAATTTAACCAACCCGTGAAGTTGAGTAACTTGGATGACAAGTTTCAAACTATGTTACCTTAGGACAACACTAACGCAAACTTTAGTAACATCTTTGATGTATCACTTGTGATTCATAACTTTTCAATAAAGAAAAAAAATAAAAATAAAAAAACTTATGCTCAATAGTTTGAAATAAATTTTTTACGAGAATTTTTTTATTCATACAGTTCTTGTATCTGGTATCACTTGTGATATTGAGATATTCTGTTAAAAATGATGCAACACTTAGTTTTGATTTTGATGCTTATATAACTTGTGATATTTTGTTACATTTGATGCAACACTTTCTTTGATTTTAGAATATGTCAAGTTTTTTTTATTTTATTAGTTTTGTTTCTTGTTTTTATACATATTTGTTATATATAACTGACAGTGTTATATCTCTTGTGATATGAAACATTTTATTATAACACAAAATGTTTTAGTTTAGCTAAGAGTAATATCACATGTGATAAAGGAATAAAATGCTACAATACTTTTCCATACAAATGATCATACAAGTCACGTAGTTATTCCCAAAAGTAGTACAAACTTTGGCACCATGCAATGTGGCTCAGGACCTAATAAAGCGCACCCTTCTTAGGTAACCCCAAACTCACATTGCATTTTTAAACTAAGCAACATAAGAAAATTACTATGTGTTTACAAACATGGAATTAAACATCATTGACGATTGCTTCCTCCTTCGCCTGCTCCTTTTTTAGTCGTCTTTGTTCCATCTATCATTCTCTTTATCCAGACATCTTTGTTTTTTGTAGCAATCTTGTTTGCATAATCAAACATCCTTTTTTTCTTTTCTTTTCTTTTTTTAATATACTTGATGTAGAATTATCTTTGCTGCAATTCTTCATAAAGTTCCATATGGATCATCATGTACAACCCACAATATTTCTTTTCATCTTTTGTCTTCCATTTCATTTTAAAGACTGTTGGATTTATACTGTCTCTCATGATTGTCCTGCTTTTGGATGTTCCTATACCATCAGCTGCCTCGCAAGCATGTCCCTATGGAAAAATTAATAGGCCACGACTATTAGAGACCAATATATACTCATTTATCACTTGTGATATTATATTGCACTTAAAAAAATATGCAACATGTTGTTCAGCTTTTGGAGGAACCGATGATTATCACATGTGATATCACAGCAGATATACTATCAATAAACAATTATTTTGTACTTTTATATCACAAGTGATATACTGGTGTCCACATTCAAAATTGAGTCTCTTATGAGTCATTTCTACTTTTATATCACAGGTGATATACTAGTGTCCACATTCAAAATTTTAGTCTCTCATGTTAAAACACTCATTTTCACAACTTAGATAATAAGCAATATTACACTATAATAGTATAATGAATAACTTACTAGTAACTTAAACATAATTATCATCAACCAAAAGCACATAAAACAGCAAAATTATAATATCAACTTAAAATATCACTGGTGATACTACACATATGATAAAGAGCAGATTTAAAACATTAATCAGACATAAAAACATCATTCCAATGCAGTTAAAAACAAAATTCAATCAACAACTTAATAAGCAAAATTACATGACCAGATAACAATATTATCATATATTTTTCACTCACACATTTCATCAAACACTTGATGTGCATCCATGTATACAAAACTTGTTATATACAAGTCCTATGTATCATTCTTTGCTGCAAAAGTAACCTACATATTTACTTCTTTTTTATTTTAACAAATATATCTTTTGGATCTCTTTACTCTTAAACAGTATGTAGAGAGGTGAAAGCCTCCGGGAAAATTTATCCGCACATCATAACATCTTAACAAAGGTGAAGAAGATCCTCCTCATGTTTAAAACAATACTACTTCAAATTAAAAATTAAAATCAAATGATATTCGTGTTTTCATTGACAATAAAATCAGACATAATTTACTTACTTTAATTGAAATCAGAAGCATTGGTTCACCAATAACCTACTTTTCACCAGATCTCAATCGGTTCATTTTGAATCGTTATTTTTCCCTCGTATTCGTGTTTGTAGGCGTCGATTCTTTCATTTTGTGTGTTCTTTATGTGATTTGTAAAGTTAATCACGGTTAATTTTTGATTTAATGGCTAGGGTTTGAATATTGGTAGAGAGAGAAAGTGGGGTGAAGTGTGTGGGATTCGGAGGAAAGTGAAATAATCATAGTTACTGTATGATATAATTTACACATATAGTCATTCCGTTTTTTTTAAATATTTACATTATTAGTCCCTTCGTGTTTTTTTTCTTAATTTTTGTTCTTTTGATCCAATGTCCATTATAATTTGTCACTATGCCAAATAAAGTTAATCTAATAATGTAACCAAAGTACCATAGTTGTCAGGATCCCGATCATGATATTAAGATCTTACGATTTTACGATACTGCAAAGCAAAAACGATCCGGACCCTACATAAGATCTTTGCAAACTTAAGATCTTATAAGATCCCGATCCTGACCATATGATCTTAAGATCTAATCCGATCCGATCTTACTTTTCTCGGATTAGAAACTATAAATTTATGGGTTGCTTTTTTGTAGAATTCAAAAAACAACATGTTAATTTTTTTAAACATTTCATAATCATAATTTAGGACAATATTTCTATAAAACATTCATAATATTTTGTGTTTATAATGCATAATAATTTGTAGATTTGTATATTATTACAAAAACTATTAAAAAATAACATTAGAGTAAGATCTTAAGATCCTAATCCGATTTTATTATCACGATCTTGCAAAGATGAAAATGATCTGAGGTTGCAAAGACGAAAACGATCTGTGGTTAGGATATGAAAACCTTGCAAAGTACTAAACACCCCCTTTACCCTTCCGACCTAAACAACTTTGACACAAAATCAAACCCATTTTTTACAATCCATAGAGCTGACAACAATGGCGGACGATGAAGAAAGAAGGGTTCTTGAAGAACAGCTTGAGCTTCAATTACAAGAACAAAAAGAATCAATCGTTGCCCTTGATGAAGCCTTAGCTTCTGACCCTCATAACCAAGAAATCCTTGAGGTATCATTATTATACCCAATACCCATGTTTTTTTAAGGTTGTTTTATTATGTTTTCATATGTTTTTTAGTGTGGGTTTTGGCTCTTAATTGATAAAGTTACACTTTTTTTGAAAAAAATAGGGACTTGGTATTTTGTTTTGTGTTTTACCTGGTTTGAGTCTGTGCGGCGGGTCGAAAACTACGGTTAAAAAAAGGGAAAAAGGTAATTAATGTTGTTATGGTTCTTTGTGATATGTTGTGTCAACAATTTGGAAAGTTGAGCTTTTGACGTGGCAAGATGTGAGAGTTTAAGAAGAAAGCGATTTGATTGTAGATGCTAGTGTAGTTAAAACTGAGAGAGATGTACCGTGAGTTCATATTTCGAAGTAGAGTTACCAATGTGGATGTGAAAATTGCAGTTGGTGAAAAGTTCACCTGAATGTGGAGGTTTTTAAAGATGTACGAGAAATGGATGGGCCTACGTGATTGTTATGACTTGAAAAAGTGTATTACACTGGGGAAAACACCCGGGGAGTGAAACTATCGGCCATGTTTGTATGCTATGCTAAATCATTACGTTCATATTTTGCATACGCTCATTTTAAAGTAATGTAAATCGAATGAACCTTTACTCTTAGCATTCACCTTCTTTGTGACTTTCAACGTCTACTTCAAATCGAATTAACATTGAAACAAGTTTATGCAAAAGATGAGTGTAATACTTAGGCTTTAGCTTTGTTTCTTTGCTGTGTCGTCCAAATTGTTATGAACTTTTCAAAGTCATCACATCCAAGTATGCTTGTGCGTTTCTTGCCTAGTTTGTAGAAAACCTTTAGAACCTGTGGATCTACATTGAAATTTTCACCAATTGCGATTTTTTCTCATCAGCATTAGTTGCTCTTGTGCTTGAGAATATCAGCATGTGCCCATCTCCATTTAAATATATGCAGAAAGCTATGCCGGTGATATATGCATCTTCAATCACATTTCCTTATTCTTGAAGTGCCATTTCTTGGTCAAGCCGGGAGATTGAGTGGTTTCAATTGATGATACAGTTCATACAGAGCGCATCTGCGCATTTACAGTCTGAAGTAAATTGAAAGTTTAGTCATACTGATTTGCATAAAAGCTTTAACAAAAACATATGTTGTTTCATCACTATCAATTATGCTAATGGTTAATATCTGAGATTTAGACTTTAAGCCCTATGATGGTTTCTTCTGCACTTGCTTATTTTGCTTATTCGAGTTTAAACATATTTCTTTCATTCACAATTTGTTGTCATGTCGTGATTGCCATACATTTACATTCTAAAGTCACAAGTTTGTTAAAAACATCTCTGTTTTTCTACGAGCATACTTAAATTTTGAGAATGTGCTATGCAGAGTTCTTCTTTGTTAATACTTCTTATGAGTTACCAAGTACCAACGCCTCAGCGTAAAGTCATGAGCAATTTCGACTTGTATCATATCAAAATTGTATGAGTGTGCCTGCTGCCAGGATATCTTGTTAGTCACACTTGTGTTCCTTTTTTCTTGTGTCTCTAATTGGTCATTCACCCTTTGTATATTATAATGAAAATATGTTTTCAAGGAAATTTGAATGCAATTTTCCTTGGAATTTAACAAAATTTATTTCTTTGATAAGATCCATGCAGAGCTTGTTCAAGCTATTAAAGATGCAGAAGAGGGACTCTTCATTCTGAAACGGGCTAGGTTATTGCAAGAAGTTGATATTTCCCTACAGCTGGCGAAAGACAGTGCTAATGGAGTTAATCGAGAGCCTCTTGAATCTAAAGATATCAAAGTGGAACCATCGAATGAAGCTAAGGATGTGGATCAAGATTCTGTAGATCCCAAAGAAACAGAACTAGAATCATTGGAGGAATTTTCTGTTGGATCAAAATGTAGATTTCGCCACTCGGATGGACGATGGTATGATGGTTTGATTGTTGCAGTGGAAGGTTCTAATAATGCAAAAGTTTCTTTCCTTAGACCGACATCTGAGAATCAACTGGTATGTTGTTAGATTAGTGGTTATAAAACTACTTGTTGTCTTTATATCAGTACGTAGGTTTAATGTTAAAAAATTTGTGTGCCATGTTTTTTTTTTAATAACTAAAAGAATGGCTATATGTTTACCTGGATAACCAATTAATGCTACACCAACTAAATGCAGATTTGTAAATTCTTCCAACAAGAACGGTGTCGATTTGGTACAAAGTGTCGCTCGTCACATGGTACATAAATTTCATATGTATTCCGATGGTGGGTGGGGATTGCTTATTTAAGCGCCTATTTGCTTAAAAACTAAGAAGATAAGCAGTTTTTAGTGTTTCGGGAAAACTGAATAACTGCTTATTTTAGTTAGAATAAGCACTAAAATCAAGGAAGTTGGTCAACTCTTATCTTAAGCAGATAAGCAGTTTGAAAAGGCAATCCCAACCCCCAGCCTCAATCTTTCTTTCTTTTCTTTTTTTTCTTTTTTTTTTTTTTTTTTTTAAATTTCTGTTCTAACCTCCTATCTTCTAATAATTAAATTTTAATCTATCTGGTTTGTTTTTAAACAGGCATTGATCTACCTTTATCATCACTAAGAAAATATACTCCCACGACATGGGATCATTCAATGGTTGGGTCCAATGTTTGGGCTACTTCCGACACTAGAACTGGACTTTGGCGCGAAGCGGAACTTGAGTCATGGGATGATGAACTCAGATCAGGCCGAGTTGTTTTCCGAGACGATGGTAGCTCAACAAGTGTTAGAAATGAGTCTATATCTTTATCTGAATACGCCCAAATGAGTGATGAAGATGACAGCTATTCATATTCAGAATCAGATCAGGACGATCTTTCTGAAAATGAAATTGAAGATGGATCTCAAGGTTTAGGGCTAGGATTTAGTGATAGCTCAAATCTTCAAAGAGGCATACAAACTGAAACCGCCATTTTTGCAAAATGGGAAAATCACACGCGGGGTATTGCTTCTAAGATGATGGCCAACATGGGTTTTCGTGAAGGAATGGGTTTAGGTGTAAAAGGTCAAGGAATCGTGGACCCTATATCGGTCAAAGTGTTACCTCCAAAGCAGTCTCTTGAGCTCGCTCTAGAATCTGGTGAGAAAAAAAGTAATCCAGATAAAAAACGAAGCAGAGGTGGGAAAAGAAAACGTGATAAAAAATTTGCAGCAGCACGAGCTGCTGCAAAAGAACAAGAGGAACCAACTACTGATATTTTTAGTCTCATAAACACACAGTTAGCAAAGCATGATGAACCTTTGAAACATGGGCCAGTTAAAAAACAACAAAAGAAAGATTTTAAGGAGGGGAAGAACGGTGAGAGACGTGCTTTGGTTGCTTTTGATGATGAGGTAAAAGAGTTGCGGGCGAGGGTTGTGAAATTGGAAGAAATGGCAGCACGGAACAAGAAAGAGAAGGTGGTTTATGAAGCGGCTCTTAAGAAGTTAAGTGAGACCAGGAAAAATTTGGCGGATGTTGAAGCAGCTCATGCATCGGCCTCTAATGCAGTTGCTAGTAAAGAAAAGGAGAAAAGATGGTTGAAGTTTTGATGGGCGTATGTAATTTGAATCTGTTATAAATATCAACATTATTCAATCACATTTTATTTTTTTACAAAACACTGATCGACTGATTGCTAGATAAGTTTTGATGGGTGTCATTAGTCTCTGTTATGTTTTTTTATTAAATTTGAAGTATGATAATTTTACGACTCATGCTGTTTCTTTTTACCTTAAAAATTAATCAGTAGATTATCTGGGTGTAAAAATCTAATTTGCTGGCGTTTTTAGGTTGATCAGGTTCTTTGATGGTTAACTATTGATTAGAGCATGAGGTTCTCAAGGCCATATCCAAGAACAGACGACTCGGCCAAATAGTGGAATATGCATCAGCATAAGGTCAGTTCTAAGTTCTTGTATATTTTGAGTCAGTTTATCTAAAGAAAAGAGTTCTGTTGAAACTAGAAGGAATTAGGAGGCAATTTGTTGCATTCTTTTAAATGGTCCTCTTTTGGTAACAAAGAAACATATGTGATGACTCTTTATCGCAGGAAAAATGGAGTAAATTGGTAGCAAGTAAATCTTTGTACTTCCGAGTTACCCTTTTATATAAACTGTTTGCAATCAACGCCTTTAGTGATAAATATTGTGATGCATCCTTGAAATTATTCGCCAACCCCGCAGCTGGAGTTGAACCAATTCTTGCAAACATGTTCTGACCGATTTGCTATTATGTAAAATATAACAGTTATTCTGCTTTTAAGTTTGTTTATATGGTCATTGTACCTCGTGTGCTCGTCACCTTTCGTGTATCATTCTACTCCCAACTGGAATCTAATCTAATTCGTTGCAAGCAAGCTATGACATTTGTCTTAAGAAAAAATACTATCTGTTTCTGAAATAACATAATACAGGCATCATTTTCTGAGTCCAGATTTTTTTTGGAAAAGCAAAAATATCTGGAACATAAAGCATATAATGGGAGAATATTTGGTGAATAATGGGAGAATACTTGGATAATGTTATTACCCACAAGCAAGTGTGCACTTGGGCCATTTTCTTAAAATTGATTGGTTTTCCTGCAATGCATAAATGCCAAAAAATAAAAACTTTTCAAGTCGACGTTCATTTTACGCAATGTACTTTTTAATGCAGGACCACGAAAAACTTAGTTTTTAGCCTAAGACTGATTTTAACTACTAAAGGAAAACTGTTATAGCCGGTTCGGCAATAAGAAAAAGTTGTTAGTAGACTAGTTTAGAATACTATGATGTTGTTTGGCATTAAATGGATATGACTTTGGTCTAAACATAGAGTTGGCATATAACACCTAGGGATGGAAATGGGGCGGGGAATATCAAGGATCATATTTACCATCCTCATCCCCGTTTCTCACTCTCCATCCCCATCCTCGTCCTCATCCCCATCCCATCCCAAACTCCCCACGGGGAGTCGGGGATTTTCGGCCCTTATGAATTAAACATAAAAATAACATAATTAATCGAAAATATAAACAATTAGCCTATAAAATGTCTTAAAAAGTATACAAGTTGGATTAACTAAAATGCCATTCAACTTTAAATTGTATATATTGAAACATCACATATAATATAAAAATAGAGTACATCGAATGAGTGTATCAAGACAAAATATTGGTTGAATAATACGTAGTTAGTGCTTAACATTTTAAAATATTTGATGATTTTGATCCATAAAATGTCACATATACTTTTAAGTATAATACTTGTCAATACTTAGTAACATACACATATACAAGCCTTTAGTATTAATATATAGAGAAAAGTCCAAAATACATCCATGTGGTTTAGCCTTTGTTCGCTTTACATCTTTTGTCTTTTTTTGGCACAAAAATCATCCCTGTGGTAGTAAAGTTGGCACAAAACCATCCATCCGTTAGTAATATCAATTAATGAGGACTAACGATGCAAATTATTTTCCGTTATCTCCTAACAAGAGTTAAAATATTTGCATCGTTAGTCCTCATTGACTATAGAGTTAAAATATTTGCATCGTTAGTCCTTATTGAGTTAAAATATTTGCATCGTTAGTCCTCATTGAGTTAAAATATTTGCATCATTAGTCCTCTTACGTTTTCGTCCGTTTTCGTCCGTTTTTCTCATGTTTTTATCAGTTTTCGTCCGTCTTTATACGTTTTCATCCATTTTTCTCATGTTTTTATCCGTTTCTTCCGTTTTTCTCACATTTTTATCCGTGCTCATACACTTTTATTCGTTTTCGTCTATTATTTTATGTTTTCATCAGTTTTTCTTATATTTTATCATGTTTCATCCATTTTTATATATATAATATGTATGAAACGGATAAAAATATGTGAAAATAGATAAAAACGTATGAAAACTTGACATTTGATAAAAATGTTTCTGAATCGATTTTAATTCACGATTTTGACCCGTTTCTGGTCCGAATCATCAAAAGTGTGAAACACAAAAGTTGTCTTGAAAACTACAAGGGGTGACCTAGCGGTAAGAATACTAACCTTGCAAATATTTTAACTTAATGAGGACTAACGATGCAAATATTTTAACTCAATAAGGACTAACGATGCAAATATTTTAACTCTATAGTCAATGAGGACTAACCTTGCAAATATTTTAACTCTTGTTAGGAGATAACGGAGAATAATTTGCATCATTAGTCCTCATTAACTGATATTACTAACGGAGGGATGGTTTTGTGCCAACTTTACTACCACATGGATGATTTTTGTGCCAAAAAAAGAAAAATGGTGTAAAGCGAGCAAAGGCCAAACCACAAGGATGTATTTTGGACTTTTCTCTAATATATATAAAGTTTATACATATTTG
This sequence comes from Artemisia argyi, assembly GCA_030686995.1. Classification (NCBI taxonomy): domain Eukaryota; kingdom Viridiplantae; phylum Streptophyta; class Magnoliopsida; order Asterales; family Asteraceae; genus Artemisia; species Artemisia argyi. The sequence goes on along the minus strand of CM060687.1, from coordinate 173,644,661 downwards.
TACGTTAAAAAGTTCGAGGTCAGGGTCGGGTTCGGGGGCAAGAATTTATGATATCCCCTTCATAATTCGGGGATTCCCCGTCCCCATCCCCATCCTCAGGTCAACTCGGGGATTCTCCAGTCAAATCGGATTTGAGGATCGGGTCCCCATCGCGTATGGATTTTTTTTTTTTCCAATCTCTAATAACACCATCGCGCGTGTTTAGCTTTTCTAACAACACGAACATAAATAGCAGAGGTATTAATGTCGATGAAAGCACTTTTTTCGAGCCAAATACGAGAAAACGAGAGTTGTCGTTTGCATGTGGAGGTTTCAATTAAGTCGTTATTCGGATGACGTTTACCATGTTGTGTGTAATGTATGGTTACGAAACTTGTTTTCAGTTGTGGACTTATTGGTTCCCACATACATAAAATTCCAAGAAATATGTTTATTCAAAACTATACAATCGCATTCGAGAAATTTGTTTTTGGCATTCGTCAACAAGCACTTGTGGTCTCTATTTAGTCATCAATGGATGGCCTAGAGATCAACACATTCATATTTCGTAAATTAATATGTTTATTATTCAAATATGTTAATGTCATTAATTTAAGTAATGGCACATGATGTGCCAACGTGGTACTAAAACTATTAAGATTAAATGCAAAAGTGAATGTATTAAGAGGAACCAAAATTCGATAAGCGATGCTGAATAAACACTGGACTTCTTGGCTAGTTAAAACATGAGATTGAGAGTGCCTAAACATGTGTATGAGTAACCTACACGATATCGTCATGCATATTATTTAGTTATAAAGTTAGACAAACTATCAAGCATCTCGGTCATTTCTTAGACCACCCGTACTCTGGACCAGTTACAAACGTGGTGGGCCAAGTGGTTCAATCGTGCTAACTAGATTTTAGATATGGTTTGGTCACTTTTTTGACCGAACACATTTTAATTACTTAGTGTGTGTTAAGTGTATGAGTGCACGTTGTAGGCAATGTTTTGAAAACCGGGTTCGAAATCGATCTGGTCGAGTCATCGGGCACCGGGTCAACCGGTTCGACCGGTTGGACCGCCGGGTCAACCCGGTTTTCAATTTATTATTATTTTATTTTTTTGACCGGGTCAACCGGTTCGACTGCCGGGTCAACCCGGGTTTTTATTAAATTTTTTTGAAAAAATGAAAGCCGGCCGGGTTTCGAGAACCGGGGTGACCGGGGTCACTCAAAACCCGGCGGGCCACACCGGTTAACCCGGTTTTAGAAACCCGGGTTGTTTTAACCCGTTTTTTCGGCCGGAACCGGTCGAACCGGTTAACCCTGCCGGGTCGACCCGGGTTTCAAAACCTTGGTTGTAGGTATGTTTATGTGAAGTAGAGTATGTTTGTGCGATGGGTTTTGTGATTATCACTATGAAAAATTTGATAAGAATCAATACTGGTGTGAAATTAATATGACGATATTAAGTTTAGTCTATCACTACATGTCTACATTTACATCTAGTCAAAAGACCGTGATCATGTTTACAACTAGAACCTTGATAGATGGACCTAATATATGGACCTAATAAGACACCTAATGCTTAAATAACTTGTACAGTGCATGTACTGTACAAGTTATTTAAGCATTAAGTCTCTTATTAGGTCCCTATATTAGGTCTATTAATTATTTCCGTTACAACTATATTGTCAAGTATTCTAATTTAATTTTTGATTTGCACATTAAAAGCAGAGTAATAAACATCTTATCATTTCAGTTGGTGACCTGTTTTTACCTTATCTATACAGTATTTGACTTGGATATTACTCCAACAGAATAATAATAGAACAAAACAATATTTTATGGCAAAATGTCAACTCAATTCCACGTATTCATGACTATATATACTTTTATCCCATATCCAATGGATTGTGACATTTGTTACAGATCTATATGATGGTTTGAATATTTAAAATCAAGGTGATTGAAATAATACCATTTCTTAGGTGCCGTTTCGTTTGTTTGATAGAATTAGAATAGGTATAGATTTGATAAAGGGGTGAAATGAAAATAGATATGATTGTTTTAAAAGTAATGTTTGGTATACAAAATTAAATTTTAATTTAAAATACAAAAATTAAAATTATAAGTAAAATAGTTGGTGGGTTCCGTCAAATGAGAATCATTTTGTATAACCATCTAATTAGGGTGGTATGGAGTATACCCTTAAATGAGGGTTTGAGACCCAATCCGTGAGCTCATTCATTTTAACCAAACACTTTAAATGACAATCAAACTCATTCCATTGATTTCATACCCCTCAAACAAACACCCCTTTAATTTGTTTGGTGGCAAGTGGCAACATTTTCTAGTGAGCAACTTTGTTTTGTATTTCTTAGCATTGAGATGTTTTTGTCAATAACCAAAAATAACTTTTTAAGTATTTCACATATGTTTTTTTATATAAATAGTTAAAGATAATAGTATAATACACCAGGTTAATCTTTAAAGTTTAAACTATACTAGGCAAATTTCAAAGCAGACACATATTGTATCATGCCAAATGAGGAGCATATTATATCCAGGGACGAAACTAAGGGTTCTCGTGGGTGCCCGGAAATTTCATGGATTTTTTTGATATAGTGTTAATTTTTGAAAAAAAAAAATACCAACTTTTTCTAAATGCATCTTAAATGCACCTGGTCCTTCAAAATGTGTTTCTAGTATTACGGATCAAAAAATTTTGTACACCCAATTATATTTGGTTCTGGCTTCGTCCTTAATTATATCAAGTTGTTAAGTATATATATCTCTAAATATACTGGTAAAAGTTTGATCATTTGCCATCAAGTGATTACCTTATAAATAAATTGCAACAAAATCAATTTTTTAGGCATTATACATTAGGCTACCAGGCAAGGAGCTGAAAGGATCACAAAATGCCCATGCCTCACGCGCTATCACCCTTGCCCGTCATCATTTGCTTCACAAAAAAAGGATTCTCAAAACAAGAATATGTGGTCTAAAAAAAATAAAAAATAAAAAATAAAATAAAAAATAATAACCACATTTATTATTTTTTATTTTGTGTGGGGTATTTAGTGAGGTATATTTGTATAAAGTGAGGTATTTAATAAAAAGTGAAGTTAGATGACCTTGACTACTAAATGGTGAAAGGAAGTAAGAGGAAAGAAAAAGCTGAGGTGCGGTGTGTGAAAAAACATCTCCCTTGCCTACCAGCCTTACATTATATCTTTTACAATTAATTATCTCACTTTTTTTTAGAACGGATTAGTTATCCCACTTTAACTTCGATGATAATTTCGGTATCAGCTTTTAGACACATAATTATGATGGTTTTAAAAGAGAATATTTATGCTTTTTTTTTTTTTTTTTTTTTTGAACTTAGCCGAAGCTAAAACACAAACAAAACAAAACACTAGGCAATATCACTCCTCGCAATAGAGGTGATTTCGACAGGAAAATATGAATCCCGCACGAAACTAACAGGTGAAGAAAAAGCGACCTTTGCAACATGATGCGTAACACTGTTACACCTACGTGAATTCCATACAAGTTCGAGCTTTATATCAGATATCCAATAACGAATATCCATAATAAGAGCCGAAAGAGACCAAGGCGGGACATTTTCCGATGTAGCAAGCTTTATAGCTGATAGAGAGTCAGATTCAATAATCGCGTTAAACCAGCCTTTGCTTGCAGCAAAACCACATGCTGATCGAATGGCAGACTTTCTTCTGTGTAAACCACTGAATTAAAATTGTCATCTACTTCCTCCGTTTCAAAATTATTGTCAGGAGACAAAAAAGCACAAAATTTAATAAAAGTATGACCACTTTTATTTTCAACCACTAACACAGAATATTCCCACAATAGATTCTCTAGGTTTTTTTTTTTTTTTTTTTTTAAGTAAAGTGGACAATTAATTTGAGAAATCCTGAAAAGGAAATATGGACTATTATTATGAGACGGATTGAGTACGTATTAACTTCAAGACGAGATGCATAAACCAATCAGCGTTGCTGGTTACTAACGTTATTAACTAATCATTGTTTAAAAATTTATGAATAACAGAGTAAATTGCAAAAATTGTCCGTATGGTTTAACGGCATCGCATGTATAGTCTAGTCTTTTCGAAAGTCCAAGCATAGTCCATATACGGAACTTTGTTTAGTTGTTGTGTGATCACCGTCCCTGAAATGAGAAATTCAAAACTTTAAAAGTGCAGGCACGGTCCTTATTAGAAAAAATAATTGCACACGAAAGTTCTTCGGTCACAAAGACTACACTTACATTTTCGAATAAATAGACTATTTGCGATTTTGTAAAGGGCATTGGTTAAGAAGTCATGGACCTTCAAAAAAAACTCAGGACCCACACACAAAGTACACTATTCAAATTAAAATATATTTTTTAGTCCTTTTATGTAGGTTCATACCCTTCTTAACCAATGCCCTTAGAGCACTCGGTAAGGTGCCTTTTGCACCCGAGTTATAAGTTAACGCATGTGAGTTAAGGGGTAAGTTATTGTACCGAGGGGGTGAGTTATTTGCACGTTAACGTGCCGAGTCATAAGTTTAACGCAGCGTTAAGGGTGTGAGTTATGACATAACTCAAGTGAGTTATTATACCACCCCCGAGTTATGGGATAACTCAGTTTTTTTTGTGAGTTATGGCATAACTCAAGTGAGTTATGGCATAACTCAGGTGAGTTACCATACCGTCCCCTAAAGTTAAAGCTGAGTTAACGCACCAAGTTAACACTTTAACGTTGACGTGGCACTGAGTTATGTGATAACTCACCGTCACCTTACCAAGTGTTCTTAGGACATTGGTTAGACAATGCACATGGACGATTTTTGCAATTTACTCAAAATAAAATTCAAATTTACTTACAACCTTTATCCTATGGATTAAAAAACAACACCACCATATAACAAGGAAAAAAAAATCTTTTAAAAGAATAAAGAATCTCGTATAACGTGAAACTCTCATAACCCAAAACATATTTTCAACTTTCTTCTCTGTCTCTTGCCGCCCATTATATTTCCCATAACTCACCCATTCTTTAATTACAAACAACAACAAAAAATAAAAATAAAAAAAAAACCAATCATACACTTCAATAATCCATCCATTAATGGACCTTTGATCGTTCAACTACTAATCAATCATCACCTAAAAGTCTAAAACATTAACCAAAAATGGAGGATGATCATAGACAACTCCTAGGAAACAAGTATGAAAAAGGCAAGCTCATAGGCAAAGGAACATTTGCAAAAGTGTATCATGGTCGAGAACTCGCAACGGGCGAAAGCGTGGCTATAAAAGTCATTAGCAAGGAACAAGTTAAAGATCAAGGCATGGTGGAACAAATCCAGCGAGAAATATCCGCAACTCGACTAGTTAGACATCCTAATATAGTCGAGTTGCGTGAAGTTCTCGCCACCCGATCCAAAATCTATTATGTAATGGAATATGTATCTGGTGGCGAGTTGTTCGATAAAGTAAAAGGGAATAAAAGGCTAAAAGAAGACGTGGCACGCAAGTATTTTCAACAGCTGATTTCAGCTGTTGATTTTTGTCATAGTCGCGGTGTGTCACACCGCGACATTAAGCCAGAGAATTTATTGCTTGATGGTAATGATGATTTGAAAATTACGGATTTTGGGTTTTCTGCTCTACCTGAGCAGAAAAGGCTAGATGGCTTGTTGCACACGCAGTGTGGTACCCCAGCTTACGTGGCACCAGAAGTGCTACGTAAAAAGGGGTACGATGGTGCTAAAGCTGATATTTGGTCATGTGGGGTTGTTTTGTATGTTTTGTTAGCTGGTTTTTTGCCTTTTCATGATGTGAATTTGATGAATTTGTATCGAAAAATATTTAAAGCGGAATATGAGTTTCCGCCGTGGTTTTCTCACGATACGCGGAAACTCATTTCCAAGATTTTGATGGCGGATCCTGAGCGTAGGATCTCCATCGAAGGAATTAAGCGAGTTCCGTGGTATAGGAAAGGAATGTCACGCCCGCATTCCTTTCGCTCATTAAAAGATAAAGATAAAGATAAAAATAGATCCGTAACGGATCTAAAAGCACTTGGATCAATGAAAAAGTCCACGTCCTCTCCATCGTTTTTTAACGCGTTTGAGCTTATTTCATCTATGTCATCTGGATTCGATCTATCGACTTTGTTTGAAATAAACCAGAAAAAGAAGGTCGCTTCGATATTTACTTCAAAATTCCCGGCTGCAACTATAGTTGAACGAATAGAACGTGCAGCGCATGAGTTGAGGTTTCATGTCGAGACCGAAGATGATTTCAAAATACGGATGGAAGGGACGGAAGAAGGGCGAAAAGGGGCCTTGGCAGTGACCGCAGAGGTGTTTGAGATGACTTCGGAAATGACAGTGGTCGAGTTTACAAAAGATTCGGGTGATACGTTAGAGTATGAAAAGTTTTGTGAAGAAGATGTTAGACCCGCGCTAAAAGATATTGTTTGGACATGGCAAGGGGATGATGGTTGTAGCTCAAATGGTGACGTATGTAGCTCGAACGGGGACGGTGAAGCTAATGGTAATGGTTACTCTTGTTAATTGTTCTGTTAAAAGACTATTTTTGGCTTCTGCTAATTGGTGATTTACAGTATGCTTACTTGTCGCAAGACACGAAAAAAGGAATATTTGTATGCCTTTTGAAACGTAGTTGATGTGATTTAGATTTGAAGTTTAAAACGTTGTGAAGTTTGTTTTGTTAGTGTTAAGTTAAAGGCCTGTTTGTAGTTTGTACGTGTGTGTGTTTGGAAGTATGTTTAGAATTTTGTAGTCACGAAAGAGTATCTGAACTAAGTAGGTTGAGTTATTAAAGTCCGTTCGTCACCAGCAAATAATAAGGATGGCGATAAAGATCTCAAACCATCGAGGAAACTGAATCTCGGACATTCATTTTCTTACAAAAAAACGAATGTTAATCTGGACCCTATGAGTTCATGACTAGAGATTGCATACTGTTAATTCAGTCAACTTTTTGTTAATATGGTAAAAACTTTGTTACAAATTGGTAAAACTTTTGTGTCTGTCGTCTTTGAAATGTACAGTATCAAATTCAAAGCTTGTTTGGCACAAATAACTCTAAAGTGGCTACCCGCTAATCTCTTCGAGTGAGAGACATTTACTCGGTTTGAGTTTGTGTAGCAGTGAGCTAAAACCCCGTGAATTAGTCAATGGGTATAGCTGAAAACCTACAAACCGTTGCGTTTGGTTAAAGTGTGCCATGAGATCAAACTCAATTTAGAAGTTGGCTGTAGCCAGCTCTTATTAACAATAAAAAAAGAAGTAAGAATGGGTCAAAGAATAGTATATTATTGCTAATCTGTCATTAGGGTCTTTTTTATTAGAGTCAAAGAAGTCCCCCAAGAAATGGTATTTGCCCTGATATTATTGGTCAAAATTTCTGAAAACTTGGAATTGTGTCAACCATGATGTTCCTGATTTTGCACCTTTTCTTTCCATTCTATAACAAGTTAACAACAATAAACCTACTTGGCAGTACTTACTTAATTGTTCTTTCCAAGAACATTATTATCTTAATACAGGTTTTGCTAAGAGATGTATCGTGTTGGCATGGGGAAAAAGTGTTGTTACGTCATTACTTTTTATTTTATAGCATCGCCCTTTCACATGACACCAAAAACATGATCCCTCGCCAGCAGGGGCAAAACCAGGATTTTAACTTAGCATGGGCCGAACTTTACGTAAAATTATAACAATATATATTGCGCAAAAAACAGAAATTTTTTTAACGCATCATGCCCTAACACTATAATATCATGTTAGTTAAGCTATTCGATTTTGAATTGTTAACAAAATATCGATATTTATAAGAGGGCTAACTGCAAAAACTATTAAAAAATAATTTATGGGCTCCATAATTACTTAACAAAGTTGGTTGATTAGGGGTAGTTCAACACCCGCTAGTCACCCTACTAGCTCTGCCCCTGCTCATTAGCACCATAAAATGTGGTGTCATAGGTCCACACATACAACACAAAGGTTGGCACAAAGGTATGACACGAGCTCCGGTATGGTTGGCAACAAAAAAAGTGATGCCATGGGTCTACGGCGTGGCCTGTTATTTATCAATCGAGGGTGTATGGCACAAGCTCAGATATGGTTGGCATCACAAAAAGTTGGGCGGGTGCGATGGCTTGAAGACATCAGCTCACCGTACCTTGCACTCTAGCGATAGTAATAAAGGTAGTGGTTAAGTTAATGATTTTTATTTTAATACCACTTATAAATAATTTTGAATAAAAGTAAAGACCATCTCGGAAAATGAGAATACACGATTAACACTAAATTGTGATTTAATACAAAACCTTTGGTTCCGGGAACTTTTATTACACGTTCAGACGGAAAGGAATCTTGGGTCTCTTTGAAATATGAACGCTTATCTGACTTTTGTTACCGATGTGGATGTCTTGGTCATGGACGTGATTCATGTACCAATGAGGTTATTACTATGTATGCAGGGAAATGGTCATCTGAGATGCGTGCTAAATCTGTTCGCCGTCTGCAAACACCTACCCATCATCCACAAGTAGCAAGGTCCCCTCAAAACCTCACATCTATTGTTACCCATTCCCATCATCCAACGGCTCAATCACCATCTCTAAGAACCAACCTTGATCTGCCCGTTACTGACATATCTCACTCCCCTGAATCTGAATCTGTAACAAACTTTTGTGAAACTCATCCAACAAGTTCTTATGAAACCCATCCAACAACCTCTAGCATTTCTATAGATAACGCCATGAGCATTAACAGCGCCACTCATCATGTTTGCTCAAACTACTACGTAACTGAGCCTCCTGAATCCACCACTCCTTCTACTACATCGATCCCTCCCAGCATGTCTTTTGATGTCTCCTTAGCTGCCGCCCTCTCTAAGTTATCTATGAAGCGCAAACTTGATGATGTATCTTCAACCTTCCCATCAGATAAAAGGATGAAATCTTTTTCTTGTAGTTCACCGGATATAAGCAGCCGTCTCCTTCTCGAAACCACACATGTTGATGTTAACCAATCTGATGAGCGACTAATTCTTGAGGATGCTGATAATGGAAATAGTAATCACATGACCGATCGTCCTCCTCCTATTGTGGTCTCAGATAGAAGAAAGAGGGGGCATCCAAGGAAGAACAATATCTTTATCGCAGATACCTCTGGCTCAAATCTTTCTGTATCTTCTGATCTTATGGATGTCCCCGTTGAATTTGTGGAATATGATATGTCAAGGAACTCTCCAAAGGTTGTGGTGGCTGACCTCAAACAGCCACACGACAAATGTTAGTCCTATCTTGGAACTGTCAAGGCATTGGGCGAGCCTTGACAGTTTCTAACTTGCGACAGCTTTACAAAGCTCATCGTCCAGACGTGGTTTTTCTTATGGAGACAAAGAACAAACAAAATAAGCTGGAGAAGATTAGACGTTCGTTACATTTTGCATGTGCTTTCTATGTCGATCCAATAGGCCGCTCAGGGGGTTTGGCTCTTTGGTGGACATCCACTGTCGATCTCGACATTATATCCTCTAATAAAAATCTCATCATTGCTCAAGTATGTGATCAAACTCAACCCATTCACTTGTCTATGTGTTTTGTATATGCTCCACATGATAGAGTATTGCGAGCTCCTGTTTGGGATGCTATTTCTCAGAGATCCTCTTTAGTTGGGCCGTGTCTTGTTATAGGTGATTTTAATTTGATTGGAGAGCTTAGTGATAAAGTTGGGGGTGTGTCTAGCTCACATCATATTGAGGAATTTCAAAACTTCACCGCTGCTGCAGGCCTGATTGACATTCCATTTACGGGTTTAAAGTATACATGGTCCAACCAAAGAAGTGAAGGTGATAATATTCGTGAACGGATTGATCGTGCGTTAAGCAACATTAATCTTTTTGAAGCTTGCCCTTTCCAATCCCTTCTCCACAAGCCTCTAATTGGTAGTGATCATGCTCCTCTTGTTTATTGCTCTCATCCTACTAACAAAAAAAAGAGGTCTCATTTTCACTTTGAGTCCCTGTGGACGACTCATGAAGAGTGTGAAAACATCATCCGGGCGTCCTGGCCAACACTTGAGGTCGGCAATCCTCTTGTTGGCTTAAAGCATAATTTATCACATTGTGCTTCCAATCTTAAGCAATGGAGCAAAGTTACTTTTGGCAATAACAGGAGGAAAATCGACGATCTCACAATGGAAATTGAGATGATTCAAAGGCTTCCACATACGCCTGGAAACTTTCATAGACAGAGAATGTTGCTTCAAGAGCTCGAAACCACTTGGTTGCGTGAAGAAATGTTTTGGCATCAACGATCTCGAGTCAATTGGCTAACCTATGGGGACTGTAATTCTCGATTTTTCCATCTTTATGCCATCCAACGTGGGCTAAAGAATAATATTTCAGGGCTTAAAAATCCTCAAGGGGAATGGGTATATGACCATCAAGGAATTCAAAACCTAGTTCGAGATCATTTTTAAGCTATTTTCATGACAAGGGGACCCGTGATTTTGATGATGTGATCGGTGTTCTTGATTATTTTGTCTCCGAGACAATGAATATCCAGCTGCAATCTCCAGTTTCTGATTCAGAAATTACCAAGGCTACCAAAAAACTCGGGGGCTTAAAGGCTCCTGGTGAGGATGGATTTCCTAGTATGTTTTATCAGAAGTACTGGATTCTTCTTGGGTCTTCAGTTTGTAAAGCCGTACGTTATTTCTTTGAGACCGGAAATATGCTACCAGAGTTGAATAAAACTTTGGTTGTTCTTATTCCAAAGACCTCTGCACCAGAGACACTCGCGCAATTCCGACCAATTAGCCTCTGTAACTTCATATACAGGATCATTTCTAAAATTCTAGCAAATCGCTTGAAACCGCTTATGAGTAAAATCATCTCGCCACAACAGTCTGCCTTTATTCCTGGACGTCAAATTCAGGACTGTATTGTTGTCGCGAATGAGGCTTTCCACTACATTCGTAACAAAAAACGGGGTAAGCATAATGTTATGGCTTTGAAAGTCGATCTCAATAAAGCATTTGATAGAGTAGAATGGGACTTCTTGTTGGCTGTTTTACGGAAAATGGGGTTTGGTGAAGTCTGGTGTAATTGGATACGTGCTTGCCTTACGACTTATGAGTTAGAATTTATGGTGAATGGAGATTCTGTCGGGGTTATAAAGCCACAACGGGGACTTCGCCAAGGTGATCCGGTCTCTCCTTATTTGTTTATTATTATTGCTGATGTGCTTTCACGTCAGATTTCCAAAGCCATGACTTTAGGCACTTTATCAGGGATCAAAATGGCGCGCACTTGTCCTCTCATCTCTCACATATTTTTTGCAGATGATTCCCTTTTCTTTTTGAAAGCTTCAAATGATGAATGTCGTGCTCTTGTCAGCATTTTAAATTCTTATTGTAGAGCTTCAGGTCAGACGGTCAATTTCGGGAAATCGTCTGCTTTCTTTTCACCCAACACCCCATCTTCTCTACGTAATGATATTTGTTCTGCTCTTCAGGTTCACCAGATGGATTCCAATGCTAAATATTTAGGTCTTCCCTCGATTTTTGGCCAACGGAAAACTGAGTTGTTTGGTTACTTATTGGACAAAGTGCTCCAAAAATTACAAGGTTGGAAGCAAAAAGTTCTTTCCCAGGCAGGTCGTGAAGTTTTGATCAAGTCTGTCATCTAAGCTATTCCAACTTATGCAATGCAATGCTTTCTTCTTCCGGTAAGTCTTTTGAATAAGCTTATGGTCTATGTTCGTAGATTTTTCTGGGGTGGCGACTCCCATGAGCGCCACATACATTGGAAAAACTGGAAAAAAACTCTCACAGCCTAAGCAAGAGGGCGGGCTTGGATTTCACGATTTTGAAGCTTTCAACATTGCTCTTCTTGCTAAACAGGGATTGAGGCTTCTTATAAATCCTAATGCCTTTTGGGGAAGAATTCTTAAAGGTGTCAGATGGCAAGTTGGTAACGGGCAAAACATTTCATTCTGGACACAAAAGAGGGCAAATGGAATCTTAGAATGCTTCGTCAACATATTTCACCTATGGAAGCTGAAATGATATCAAAAATTCCGATCTCACAAACTAACTCTCCTGACAAGCTTGTTTGGCACTTTGATTCGAAGGGTCGATATACGGTTAAGTCTAGTTACAAGCGAGCTCTCACATTGGTGAATCAACGAGTTGCAACAGGTGAGTCAAGCTCAAATATGTCTTCAAAATTTTGGAAGGTGATTTGGCATATCCCGGTACAACCAAAAATCAAATTATTCTTATGGAAGGCCATTTCAAATTCAGTTGCCACAAAGGAGAATTTATTCAGACGACATTGTTCTCCTTCTCCAACATGTCCAATCTGTAATATTTCTGTTGAATCAATTGAACACTTGCTTTTTGAATGTGCTTGGACTCGTCCTATTTGGTTTGGCTCCCCTTTGTGCTTGAGGCCTCCTCCACCAGGTATGAACATATCTAGTCTTATTCAAAGTTTTATTGATCGTTATTCTGCTCATGATGTCTCTCGGGTTCTATCGATTGTTGCCACAACCTGTTGGTTTATATGGCGATCTCGTAATAGTTTTGTTTTTGATAATGTGCATTTATCCCCACATAACACCTTGGCCTCAATTTATGCTCAACTTAATGAATTTGAGAAGTTTGTTGCCTCTCAATCTACTTTAAGGCCCACCCCAGCTGCTCCTAATCTTGAATCCAACTCACTCACTTCTCCCTGGTGGATACCCCCCACGGTTGTTCGGTGAAGTTAAATTGTGATGCATTCAAGGATCCTAATGCTGCTTTTTGTGTTGTAGTTCGTGATTCTGCAGGTTGCCTCTGTTATGTCCTTGGCAATCGTTGCCACGCCATATCTCCTCTCCATGCCGAGATCATTGCGGCGCATTCTGCTTGCTCTTTAGCATTTAATCGTGGGTGGTTTAATGCAATTGTGGAATCTGACTCCCAAGTGGCTATCTCGTTATCATCTTTAGAATCTCCTCCGCCATGGAATTTAGCTGCTCTAGTGGATGACATTCGTTTATGGGCAAAAAATATGCATATTTCTTTTTCGTGGGTTAATCGAGATAGTAATCAAGTAGCTCACTGGGTTGCACGTTATGCGTTTTCAAACATTTTAGAGTTTAGTTGGGATGTCACTTTCTCTGTTGAACTTTCCTCTCTTTCGAGAAATGATATGTATGGATGTTAGTTTTTTCTTTTAATGAATGTTTAAGTTCAAAAAAAAAAAAAAAAAAAATTGTTTTTCTTACAACAAATTCCAACTCTACGTAAATTCAAACTCATTTATTAATGATTAAAAAGACATGTAGATCATAGTTGTTAGTCGTTACGTTTAATTATTAGTTTGTACTCCGTAACATTTATCACATACGGAGTATTTATTAACTTTAAATATCACAAATTAGTCTCTTTTTTCTCTTTACAACGTTACCCATTTAACAAGTATATGAGACCATTTATTACAAAAGAACAAACGGAAAAGTATGTGTGGAACTGTGGAACTCGGGTTATATTGTTAATGTTTATAGTATACCAGTCTAGCCTTTCTTTTTTTTTTCATTCAAAGTCACTCATATTTTTAACTCAGTTTTCACTGATAAATCTCACGTCAAATATAGAAGACATAAATCATGTAATACCATGTCTAAAAGTAGGGGTGTCAATTCTCGACACGACATGATAAACGACACGAAGTTAAACAGGTTTAAAAGCAGGGGTGTCACATTAGTCTCTTTTTTCTCTTTACAACGTTACCCATTTAACAAGTATATGAGACCATTTATTACAAAAGAACAAACGGAAAAGTATGTGTGGAACTGTGGAACTCGGGTTATATTGTTAATGTTTATAGTATACCAGTCTAGCCTCTTTTTTTTTTTTTTTTTTTTTTTTTCATTCAAAGTCACTCATATTTTTAACTCAGTTTTCACAGATAAATCTCACGTCAAATATGGAAGACATAAATCATGTAATACCATGTCTAAAAGTAGGGGTGTCAATTCTCGACACGACACGATAAACGAACCCGACACGAAGTCTAGCCTTTTTTTTTTTTTTTTTTTCATTCAAAGTCACTCATATTTTTAACTCAGTTTTCACCGTCAAATATGGAAGACATAAATCATGTAATACCATGTCTAAAAGTAGGGGTGTCAATTCACGACACGATAAACGACACGAACCCGACACGAAGTTAAACAGGTTTGGGTTGAGGATAAACAGGTTTGGGTCAAAAACAGGTCAACTCGTCTAACCTGTTTAATAAATGGGTTGTGTTTGGGTTTAGTAAATATTAAACAGGTCAACCAGTGAACTCGTTTAAGTATATAAGACTCTAAAAATAAAATATATAACATGCCTTTTTATGTTGGATGTGGATTAAATGTATTGTGCTATGTACTTACTACGATTGAATTACGATTATACCTCATATATCATATAAATTGACCCTTTATAACTGAGAAAATTGTCGTATAGTTATTTGTCTGTTATTTTTATCATATTTTAAATCCTTATATCATTTTCACATTTAAACTAGTAAAATAAACAAACCATCAACCTTATTCACTACTTGACCTATTTATTTAAACGGGTTAAACGGGTCAAAAATATGTTACACGTGTTATGCAGGTGTGGGTTAGGGTTAGGTTTCTTGACACGATTAATAAATGGGTCGTGTTTGGGTAGGGGTTATACTAACCCGCCAACACGCGAACCCGAATAGGTCAACACGAACGCGACTCGACTGCCACCCCTATCTAAAAGGGTTCTAGTACTATCATAAATGTTTTAAAAACCAGTTTTCTAATTGACCGAGACAATCTACCGGTTCACTATTCAACAGGGTTTTTTATTCAAAACCGGCTTCCGGTCACCCGGCCAGGTCAACCCAGGTTTTTGAGCTTCTATGCAAATTGTTTACTATTTCTACTTTTTGCTTTTTGTTTTTAAAGTAGAGAATTTTATTTGTTTTTAACTCAGCTAGCAACCATGACCTAGAATGTGGTCAAATTACATTCATTGTTAGAATAATGTTAATTCAAGCCTTCAAGGTAATGCTAGAAACCAATTGTTTAAAGCCACAAATCAGGGCTTATTGTAGCAACCAAAACACGTTTGTTACATGTTCATGGCATTATTACAACTGGAACATAGATTGAAGTTAACACGAAAGTGTTGGAAAATTTAGTGCTCTTAAGGGATCAATTCACACCTGGTAATGGGTTTGGAGGTATGGAGTATACACCCATTTGGTCACTGAATCCCCTGATTCAATAGTGGTTATGTTTTGATTCTACTGATAGTAGATTCTGCTGTTAGTATGTTTCCACTGATGTGTTAATGTTACCACTGCAAGGGTTAATGTTTCCACTGATGTGTTACCACTGCAAGGGTTAATATTACCACTGCAAGGGTTAATGTTACCACTGCAAGTGTTAACATTACCACTGCTAGTGATAATGTTTCCACTGATAACCACATATCCCTATTATTATGGAAATTATTATGATATAATTAATGGGCCGTTAATTATAAGGGTCAATTTATATGATATATGAGGTATAATGTTAATTCAAGGTAATGCTAGAAACCAATTGTTTAAAGCCACAAATCAGGGCTTATTGTAGCAACCAAAACACGTTTGTTACATGTTCATGGCATTATTACAACTGGAACATAGATTGAAGTTAACACGAAAGTGTTGGAAAATTTAGTGCTCTTGAGGGATCAATTCACACCTGGTAATGGGTTTGGAGGTATGGAGTATACACCCATTTGGTCACTGAATCCCCTGATTCAATAGTGGTTATGTTTTGATTCTACTGATAGTAGATTCTGCTGTTAGTGTGTTTCCACTGATGTGTTAATGTTACCACTGCAAGGGTTAATGTTTCCACTGATGTGTTACCACTGCAAGGGTTAATATTACCACTGCAAGGGTTAATGTTACCACTGCAAGTGTTAACATTACCACTGCTAGTGATAATGTTTCCACTGATAACCACATATCCCTATTATTATGGAAATTATTATGATATAATTAATGGGCCGTTAATTATACATAATACCATGGGCTAGGGTTTGAGTATTCTCTATTATAAATAGAGATCACATCATTCTGCATGGATATACGTTTTACAATACGATTAACACAAAACCCTAAACTCTTCTATACGCATCTGGTTCTTGGTTTGTGCCTAAAACAAGAACATCACTTGGTCTTATCCCATAGAGATATTCGTGTAACCCAGGCATAGGGTCGAATAGTTTCTATTGGAAAGTGATACCACGATTTCAAGTGAATATCCAGTACCTTTATTGATTATCTTAACCCTATTCTGGTAACTGTTTACAAATAACAACCAGCAATCAATAGAAACTATTAGTGATAATCAATGGCTGCTGCTATGAGACAAATAACTGCTAACTTTTCCAAGTTGGAAAAGTTTGAAGGTGTGGATTTCAGAAGATGGCAGAAGAAGATGCAATTCTTGCTGACCAGCATGAACGTGGTGTATGTTCTTACTACTGAGATTCCAGAAGATTTTGGTGATGATGCTACTATGGATCAGATGAGGGCAAGGAGCAAGTGGGAGAATGATGACTACATATGCAGGGGTTTAATTCTCAATGGTATGTCTGATTCTTTATTTGATATTTATCAGAATGTTGAAACTTCACAAGAACTATGGGATTCCTTGGAAGCCAAATATATGGTTGAGGATGCATCAAGTAAGAAGTTCCTTGTAAGTAATTTTAACAATTACAAAATGGTTGATTCTAGACCTGTCATGGAACAATACAATGAACTTCTTGGTATACTTGGTCGATTCACACAACACAAGATGAACATGGATTAGGCTATTTCAGTCTCTTGTATCATCAATAAACTGCCTCCTTCTTGGAAAGATTTCAAGCATATACTTAAGCATAAGAAGGAGGAGTTAACTCTTGTTGAGTTGGGCAGTCACTTGCGTATTGAGGATTCACTCAAAGTGCAAGACATTGACAAGCCAAAGAGTAGCAATGCTACTGTTCCATCAGTTGTCAATATGGTGGAGCATAATAACTCTACCAAGTACAATGACAACAAGGGAAAGCGTAAGCATCAGGATAACACCAAATCTGATCCTAACAAGAAACCTAAGGTGACTTGTTGGAAGTGTGGGAAACCTGGACACTTCAGGAAAGATTGCAAGGGTGGTAAAGTTGGAAACAAATCCAATGGATCAGGCACAAGTGGAGGGAATGGTAACACCAATTCTCTGAAAGGTCAGAATGTGTTTAATAAGTCTTTTAAGATTTATTATGTTACATATATATCTGATATTTACTTTGTGCAGGATGATGATGTTGCGTGGTGGGTTGACTCTGGAGCAACAATTCATGTGTGTAAAGATAGAAGCTGGTTCAAGACCTACAAGTCAATGAATGATGGTTCTATTCTTCACATGGGAAACGAGTCAACTGCCCTGGTGCATGGAAAAGGATGTGTTGATTTGAAGTTTAGTTCTGGAAAAATTGTTTCTTTATTTAATGTTCTACATGTTCCTGATATTAGAAAGAATTTGGTTTCTAGTAGTGTTTTGAATAATTGTGGTTATAAACAGGTTATTGAATCTGATAAGTTTGTTTTATCTAAAAATGGTGTGTTTATTGGTTTTGGTTATTTGTGTAATCAAATGTTCAGACTTAATATTGTTCATGATAATATTGATTCTGCTTTTATATCTACATCTAAACTTTATGATTCAAAACTATGGCATGCAAGACTTGGCCATGTACATTTTAAAAGAATGCAAGATATGTCCAAGGATGGTTTTATTCCAGCCTTTGATATGAACACTGAAAAGTGTAAAACTTGTATGTTGAACAAGATAACTAAGAAACCTTTTCAAGGAGTAAAACGTGAAACTAAAGTTTTGGAGTTAATTCACAGTGACCTTTGTGATTTACATGCTACTCCCTCTTTGGGGAATAAGAAATACTTTGTGACTTTTATTGATGATGCTTCTAGGTTTTGTCATGTTTATTTATTACATTCTAAAGATGAAGCATTAGATAAATTTAAAGTATTTAAAACTGAAGTTGAATTGCAACAAAGTTCCCTGATCAAAAGATTAAGGACTGATAGGGGAGGTGAGTACATGGATACTCTGTATTTTCAGTCTGTTGGTATAATCCATGAAACGACTGCCCCTTATACTCCTCAGCAAAATGATATTTCTGAAAGGAAAAACAAGGTGCTGAAGGAGATGGTTAATTCCATGTTGTCCTATTCAGGGCTGAGTCAAGGGTTCTGGGGTGAAGCTATGTTAACAGCTTGCTATTTATTAAATAGGGTTCCCAATAAAAGGAACAAAGTTACCCCTTATGAACTTTGGACTAAAAAGAAACCTAACCTTAATTATCTTAGGATATGGGGTTGTAGGGCTGTTGTAAGACTCCCTGATCCAAAGCAGAAAACTTTGGGTGAAAGAGGCATTGAATGCATCTTTGTTGGATATGCTGAGCATTCCAAGGCATATAGGTTTTATGTTATAGAACCTAATGAGTCTGTTTCAATTAACTCAATAATTGAATCAAGGGATGCACTCTTTGATGAGAACAGATTCTCATCTATCCCTAGACCAAGTCAAAGGATTCCAAATGGAATCAATGACAATGGTGTTTCAGAAGTATCTGATGAGGTTCCTACTGAGGTTCCTGCTGAGGTTGTGGAACAACCACCTGAACCTGAGCTCAGAAGGAGCAATAGGGTGAGGACTCCAAAGTCATTTGGAACTGAGTTTCAATTATACTTAATTGAAGGTACAAGGAGTGAGGTCTCTGACCAATACTCTTATTGCTTCATTGTGGAGGATGATCCCAAAACATTTGAAGAAGCAATGAAATCCCAGGATGTTGCTTTCTGGAAAGAAGCAATTGATGATGAGATGAACTCCATCATGGGCAATAACACTTATGTGTTGACTGATCTACCACCTGGTTGCAAACCTCTAGGTAGCAAATGGATTTTCAAAAAGAAAATGAAGGTAGATGGAACTGTTGAAAAGTTCAAGGCAAGATTAGTTATTCAAGGCTTTAAACAAAAGTCAGGAATAGACTACTTTGATACTTATGCTCCAGTGGCACGTATCAGTACCATAAGATTGCTGATTGCTTTGGCATCAATTCACAATCTGATTATTCTTCAGATGGATGTGAAGACAGCTTTCTTGAATGGTGATTTAGATGAGGAGGTTTACATGAACCAACCTCAGGGCTTCATTATGCCTGGCAATGAAAACAAGGTGTGTAAACTGATTAAGTCTCTTTATGGACTAAAACAGGCACCTAAGCAATAGCATCAAAAGTTTGATGAAGTGGTTTTGTCTAGTGGTTATTTACTTAATCAGGCTGACAAATGTGTATATAGTAAATTTGATGAATCTGGTAAATGAGTCATCATTTGTCTATATGTTGATGACATGTTGATCTTTGGCACTGACCAAAATCAAGTTGATCTTACAAAAGAATTTTTGTCATCAAAGTTCTCCATGAAGGATATGGGGGAGGCTGATGTTATCCTTGGTATTAGGATTAAACATGAAAGTAACAAAATTTCTATATCTCAGTCTCATTACATTGAGAAGGTGTTAAAGAAATTTAATTACTTTGATTGTACTCCAGTGAGTACTCCTATGGATACAAGTGAGAAGCTAATGCCTAATACTGGCAAAGCTGTATCTCAACTTGAGTATTCTAGGGTGATTGGCTGCTTGATGTATGCCATGACTTGTACAAGGCCTGATATTGCTTTTGCTGTGGGTAAACTGAGCAGGTATACTAGTAATCCTAGTGCTCATCATTGGCAAGCAATTCAGAGGGTCTTTAAGTATTTGAAGAGAACTATGGATTATAGTCTCTCATATACTGGTTATCCTTCAGTATTAGAAGGATACACTGATGCAAGTTGGATCAGTAACACTGAAGACAATTCGTCTACTAGTGGCTGGGTATTCCTAATTGGTGGAGGTGCAATTTCTTGGGCATCCAAGAAACAAACTTGCATTACCAGTTCAACCATGGAATCTGAATTTGTGGCTTTAGCTGCTGCTGGCAAAGAAGCTAAATGGTTGAAAAACTTGCTTCTTGAGATTCCATTGTGGTCTAAACCTATAGCACCTATTTCTATCCGTTGTGATAGTGCTGCTACATTGGCAAAGGCTTATAGCCAGATGTACAATGGGAAGTCTAGACACTTAGGTGTTAGGCATAGCATGATTCGTGAACTTATCATGAATGGGGTGATATCTATAGAGTTTGTTAGATCTCAACAAAACTTAGCTGATCACTTGACGAAGGGTTTGGCTAGAGACTTGGTTTTGAAGTCTGCTACAGGGATGGGTTTAAGTCCAACCTAGTCACTGAATGCAAGGATACCCAACTCCCTTCTAAGGAAACTTGGAAGCTGAGTTCAATGTGGAAAGCTGATCATTTAGTGGACTGAAGCACTTGTATTACAAACATCCCAAGGTTGTGCTTGTTACCTGCTGAAAGGAGGATGAAATCTTCACTTCTTAATGGTTAATTTTCTTTGAAAAAGTGTTAAGCAGGAGCATGAATTAAAGATGAACCACCTATGTAAATGTTGAAGTTTTGCCGCTTCAGGAAGCTTTGAACTTTTAGCTTTTAGAACATTTATGAATTGGATATGGACACATGGCTTGTATAGTGTCAGGAGTATTTTAGTGTTTGAAAAACTTGTGTGTATTTATCATCAGGTATTCAAATGGGTTGAAGGGTTCAATTCTTAGAACACCCTGATTCTCGAATATTTGAAAGTATATGTACTAATGTGGAAATTCAATCCTCAGGATATTTTCATTTATGCACTTGTTTTGGTTTGTGTTTGAATTTTCATGCAAAGGAAGAGAACTAAATTTGGGGAGGATTGTTGGAAAATTTAGTGCTCTTGAGGGATCAATTCACACCTGGTAATGGGTTTGAAGGTATGGAGTATACACCCATTTGGTCACTGAATCCCCTGATTCAATAGTGGTTATGTTTTGATTCTACTGATAGTAGATTCTGTTGTTAGTGTGTTTCCACTGATGTGTTAATGTTACCACTGCAAGGGTTAATGTTTCCACTGATGTGTTACCACTGCAAGGGTTAATGTTACCACTGCAAGTGTTAACATTACCACTGCTAGTGATAATGTTTCCACTGATAACCACAGATCCCTATTATTATGGAAATTATTATGATATAATTAATGGGCCGTTAATTATACATAATACCATGGGCTAGGGTTTGAGTATTCTCTATTATAAATAGAGATCACATCATTCTACATGGATATACGTTTTACAATACGATTAACAAAAAACCCTAAACTCTTCTATACGCATCTGGTTCTTGGTTTGTGCCTAAAACAAGAACATCACTTGGTCTTATCCCATAGAGATATTCGTGTAACCCAGGCATTGGGTCGAATAGTTTCTATTGGAAAGTGATACCACGATTTCAAGTGAATATCCTGTACCTTTATTGATTATCTTAACCCTATTCTGGGAACTGTTTACAAATAACAACCAACAGAAAGTGGTATAGTTAGGTACATAATATAGAAAAAGAAATTCGGTTGTTGCATGTATATATAAATGACCATGCATGATGGTTTTATAAATCAAAACCAACATTATTTAATTTTTGCTTTTTATTTAGATTATCATGATATTATAGATGACTTTAGGGACATGAAGATGAAGCAGATATATACCATCTAAAGTCTAAACTATGGATATTATTTGCATTTTAAAAAAGGGTACGGTTTGGCTATATAGTAAGAACATAGTTTCTTTTAGCGTCAATGCCCAAATGAGGACTTTTTGTGGATTGGAATTCCCACCAATGACTTTTTTAGCTAGTGTTCCCAATTTAGTCATGTGCTAATGTGCGATCGTGCGATCCCATTAGTATTTTGACACGTGTCCCACCCACTATCTCTTGTCCCCCACTATCACTTGTCACTTGTCACACCCACTATCTCTTGTCCCCCATGTGTCCAGACAAAAATTACTTATTTACCCTTAGTTCTATAAGTCAAATAAATGTGCGATTTTGTACCTATTAAATGTGCTAATGTGCTAATTCGTTTTATTTCCAGATTCAAATATGCGATTTAAATGTGCTAATGTGCTAATTCGTTTTATTTCCAGATTCAAATGTGCGATTTAAATGTGCTAATGTGCGACTTCGCTTTTATTTCCATATTCAAAAAAATACTAACAAAAAAAACTACTAACAAAAAATAATTGATTATTCAAAAATAATTGATTATTCAAAAATAATTGATTATTCAAAAATAATTGGTCTTACATGACAACCTCTGTGTGTGTAATACTTGAATCAAACACAAATCAATCTTGCTTGTGATACTTCTTTTTCATCATATAACAAATATCTGTCAATTGCGACTATTAAATTTGCACAAAGTAAATATCTGTCAATTTCAGGCGAGCACTAGCAGATTCCGGCGCCGCCTACCGGAAAATTTTCCGGCGAAGTCTTTTGTTCACCGAATCGATAGATCGGTTTGTTTACATCCTTTCTGGAGCATTTTAGCTCCTAGCTCCCACCGGAACACCCCTAACGCGCCACCACCGCCTTCTGTCACCACCACCGAGACGCCACCACCACCTTTCCATTAATACCGACGGTAAACCCGACCCACACGCGCCCCACTCCCCGTTATTTTTAAATATTTTTCGAAACCCTATGTATTCGGTGGTAAAGTTCTTCGATCTGAAGGATTTGATGTGAGTTGAGATAGATGTACACGATGGTTGTGTTGTGGTGGTGGTGACCAGAAAAATAAAAGTAGAAGAATTAGCATTTATGGTTGAGTTGTCAAATAAGCTAATTCTTGAATCTGGTACACACTTTGCATTTATGGTTGAGTTGTACAACTCATAAATGTTTTGCAAAGTGTGTATTTATGGTTGAGTTGTACCAGATTCAAAATGTAGAAGAATTAGCAAAGTGTGTACCAGAAAAATAAAATAAAAGTAGAAGAATTAGTCCATATAAATGTTTTGAAGTGGTGGTGGTGACCAGATTCAAAGTGTGTACAACTCATAAATGCAACGAGGGTAAATTAGTAATTTGATAATAATAGAAAAAAATATCTGGGACACACCCACCTAACCATGTACTTTATTATCATATGTCGCACGATCGCACATTAGCACTTGACCAAATTGGGAACATTAGCTAAAAAAGTCATTGGTGGAAATTCCTATCCACAAAAAGTCCTCTTTTCGGAATTCTTTTATGTCTCATTATCATACAGTTAGCTTTTTCATTCTACTACATGCTACAAGCTTTCAAAATTTTGATATCAAACTTTATTCGTCAACAAAAAATATGATATGACATATTTTTGAAAGTTTCTAAGATATACGGAGTATAAAAGAAAGTACATCGTTTTGTTTATGGCATAGTGAAACCCTTATAAAATGAGAATTGATACTCACACCATCAAAATTGATGCAAACACTACAATATCACATCATTAATGCATATGTTACAACATGATATACGCATAATTGTGGTGTGTGCATCAATTTATGTGATGCGAGTATCACTCCCCTTATAAAAATAGAACTGCACAACAATATATAGTCGATACGAAAAGTAGTACTAATTAAGTACGTATATAACTTTGATAAACTTAAAAATGTTAACAAAAAGAACCCAATAATACGTAAATGATATATAACAATGTCTATATGTTGACAAAGTTTGTCGTGTCTCCCATTTTATTTTCTCTTTATATAATACGTGTTCTGTCTCCTCCAATAATTCCCATATTCATTTATTTGACTATAAAAACAATGATTCGTGATATCTTTTAAAAAGTAAAATGGTTTACACCAATTAAAAAACAACGTATAATAGTGTTTACAATTATTGAGACTGCATTTCAGTCCAAATACAGGGAATGTTATGTGGCTATTTTACTTTGGAAAAAAATAATTTGTGAGTTGTATCTATATGAGCCTTAGGATAAGTCATAATATAAATATAATTTGGTGTTTAGGATTGCTCTTTTTTTTTTTTTTTTTTTTTTTTTCTTTCTTGTGCTTCTGTTCAAAAATAAATACTTATAAGAAAACTTTTTTTAGAACTAAGAGCATAAGGTCTAATAACATGTTAACAACTAAAAAGTGCCGTCACATGAGCACTATATCACTTTAACACCAAAACATTTAGCACCAAAAAATTATCCTTTATTATAACACCAAATAGCATCACCTTTTCGGACCCATCATTTAAAAAACTACAATTTTTAAACAACCTAATACTTAAAAATACAAAATACAAATACTTAAAAAAAATAAAAATAAATAAACATGCGAAAATATTAAATAAAATACAAATTACATTTTTTTAAACAAACTAAATAAAAAAAATATTATTTGCTAAAAATAATAATAATTAAAAAAAATGGACTAAATTTCAAAAACCTACTAATACTTCATATTCCCCAACTTGCAAAAACCTATTAAACACACACTGAAAAACACAAACACTGTAAAACCATTTAATCCTTCATCTTCCCCGATATAAAGAGCAAAAGGACTTAAGAGTTAAGAGGGTTGTTTGTATTTTTTTTTATTTTTTATTTTATTTTATTTGGTCATACGTCGTTTTGTCCTGAGTTGTAGTAGTAACGTAAATGAAAACGCAGCCCCAACGCCTCCTCTTCTTGTATGGTAACGCCTGCCACTTCAGCCATAACACCATTGGGGTATTATTGTACCCAGCCCCCTAATGTTTGAATTTGTTATTTTATAAAAAAACGCAATATAGTCCTAAAAAAAATATTTCAATATAAAATTTCAATCATGTTTACTAAAAAAAGCTTTAGGTAAATTATAAGAGTTTTCAATAATTTTGTGCGTCTGATATATTATAATTTGTAGATTTGTATAATATTACAAATACTATTAAGAAAATGACATTATAGTAGGATCTTAAATTTCGATCTAATTTTACAATCTCAATTTTACAAAAATAAAAATGATCCTAAATCATCACGATCTTAAAAACCTTGTTACGATAGTATACTCATAAATCATATTCATAATTACTCAAAGCTTTATAAGTAGTGGTCCTTATAAATTCTTAATAAAATACTCCTTCCGTCTTAAAATTATAATTTATATTTTTTATATTTTTTTTGGGTATGTCTTAAAACAATTATCTATTTTCATTTTTAAGTAAAAATTAAAGAATTAGTAAAAGAATATTTTTATTTAAGTGGTTGAAATTTAAAATAACTAATTTTTGTCTTGTTACAGTAATTTTAAGAGGATGGAGTACTATCCTATGATACGTAAAGTCGTTTTCTTCTAAAGAATGCTAGTGGTAACACGTAACCCTTTTCTAGTGTCTTCCGCTTTAACTTATTTCTTCATTCCCTATTTTTATATTTGTAAAAATACATTATTATAAAGTTGTATATTTTATGTACAAGGAACATCACAAGACTACAAGAGTATTATTATTATTTTTTTTTTTTGAACAAAGTTTCATTTCATTTCTAACCTCACAAATGGAGGAAGATATAACATAACAAGTTACATCAAAACATAACAAGTTAAGCCAAACAAGACATACACCAAATAGTTGAGACAGCCTACAACAACACTATTCAAAGGTGGGGGGAATCACCCGAGTAAGCTTTGACTGATACAACCATATAAAGTGTAGCTTGACATTGAAATCGAAAGTTTTAGAATATCTATTGAAAAATTGGAAATAAATGCGTGAAAGCTATGAAACTATGAAAAGTTTGGTGAGTTTATTTGAAAGAAAACACTTTATTTTCACAAAATATTTTGTACAGTATAAAATAGAAATAAAGATTACGTTCAAATCAAGTATTTTCTATTAAATTTTCAACAAAATAGAAAATTTACATTTTCTAACTTAACAAAGTAAACTACAAAATAACTTTTTTATATTTTCTTTGTTTTCCTAGAAACTCAAAATTTACCTTTTGTTTCTACAAAATAGAAAACAATATCAATTGAATGTATTTTTATGTGTGGAGAATTAAATATTCTTCTTTAAAAAAAGTGAAAAAAATAAAATAAAAATAAAAATTTAAGATTTTTCTTTTCTTTTTTTTTTTCCCTTCAACTATCGCACCCTTAAGCCTCTTTTCTCATTCAAGAAAACAAATACTAGTACATAACTATTGCTCTATTTCTTTTCCTTTAACCAAAGTTTCTCACTAATTTTGGGTTAGATTCAAATTATGTAAGTTCTTTCCTTTTCCAAATAAGTTGACGTGCTCGCTTCAAAATTGTTTACACCTAACAAAATTACCTCACACATTTTGATGATGATAAATTGATAATCACAACATTTACGTCACTAGATTTCCAATGAATGGTTATTATTCTTCACCATTCTTAGTTTGCATTTTCCATATGCAGTTATTTGATTTTTTTTGTTTCGACTTTCGATTCTCGCTATCGAAATAAATTGTCAGTTCTCATATCAATTTAGGATTTATATTCTAAAATATGTAATTTGTATGAGTTTCAAGACCGACGCGTACGCAACATAGTTTTATTGGTTTAGCTATGGTAGCAAGTGTGAGTTGTTCATGTGACGTTGATGGACGCTGAAAGAGACAACAAAGATTAAGATAACAAAAACTTCTCGATGACACGTCAATAAATTAAACCGAGTCAAAGTGAAAATGATCAAAGGGTATAGCAATGAAAACGATTGTAAAGATGAAACAATGAGCTATTATTTTTCTTCGATTAGGCCATATGTTGACACCTGGTTAACAAAGGATGCAACATGGCTCAGCAGTCTCTTTACCTTCATAGATTTATCCTAGGGTAGAAGTAGAATCTGTCTACATTTCACCTCCCCATACCCCGCCCCGACGGGATTGGGTATGTTGTTGTTATTGAGATTACCAAAATATTTGGAGCACAATGAAAACATGTAACCTTGGTTTTCTTCGCAACATGTTCGATAAGGTTAGCTTGACCAACAATATCTTTATTCCGTTATCTGAGTGTGCGTTTGATATCCCACTATGGGAATGAATCTATAACTTTGAAAGTCATTAATATTGTTTGCTTGGTTATAAGGCCCACCACAATGGAATGATGATACCCATGATATGTGGGTTTCCTCATAGGAATATGATGTTGTGGGTATATGGATATCCATGAAAAGTGATATCTATATACCCATTTCCATTTCACTCTATTCTCAAATTTATACCTATAGTGATTTCATCAAGCATACCAAACGCACCCTGAGTTTCATAACTAACAACTAACTAAATCTATAATACCATAAAATAGACAATTAAAACAATGAATGGAGCAGGCCCAAAATAGTTTCAAGATTTATTTTCTGAAATATGTAAATCCGTATGAGTTTCAAGATCGACGCGTACGCAAAATAGTTTTATTGGTTTAGCTATGGTGGCAAGTGTTAGTTGTTCATGTGACGTTGACGGACGCCGAAAGAGACAACAAAGATGAAGATAACAAAAACTTCTCGATGACACGTCAATAAATTAAACCTGAGTCAAAGTGAAAATGATCAAGGGTATAGCAATGAAAACGATTGTAAAGATGACACAATGAGCCATTATATTTCTTCGATTAGGTCATATGTTGAGACCTGGTTAACAAAGCATGCGATATGGCTCAGTCAAAATCTACCGTAATATGATCTGAACAAAACGGTAAGCTAGAAAGAAAGGTAACCAACACTAATAATCATTGTGTACAAACCTAGATATATTTTAGGATAAGTGAAGATTACCAAAATATTTGGAGCACAATGAAAACATGTAAACTTGGTTCTCATCGCAACATGTTCGATAAGGTTAGCTCGACCAGCATCTCTATATTCCATTATCTAAGTTGCATAACTAATAAATACTAGCTAAATCTATAATATCATAAAATAGACAACTAAGACAATGAAAATCCAGTTTTTAATAAATAAATAAATTTAGAAAAAAAAATTAAAAAAAGAGTTTTTTTTATAAATCTCTGGTTCTAAAGAAAAATTGACACCTGAAAGATTCAAAGCAAACCTAATATTAAAAAGCATGATTTCTGACTATGCTTCTTAACTAACAACTAATATGTCATTAGTTGTTGCCAAATAAGCTTTTTATAATGATGATTGTTTAACAACCCATAACACATTAATACCCAATTCAACCCACCCTACCAAATGTGGCCATCCACATTGTTTTAACAAAAGCTAGTGCAGGCTTCGTTATGCCTATCCAACAAGAAATGAGTCAAATGACACCAAATGAACAGTCACTTTCCTTGATGCTCGGCAATAACTAATTCCACCCGATTACCAAAACAAGTGCCTAACCAAAAAGCAAAAGTCGATATCTAAAGGTCACTATTTATACCCGAACTCTTAAGGGGTAACAGGGAACTAAGCCAGCGATATTAAAAGAACCCAGAAATACAAGTTTTTTGAGTCATTTCGCTTTGTTTTTAACAGTTAACCAAGCCCACCTATTTTAACCCGCCTAGTTATAAACTGAAGTTATGTCATAGTCACAGACTAAGACTTAGAAATATCACCTTCCATGCATTTCAAACAATCCAATTCAACATCAACATCAACATCAAGCAAAGTAATATCAAAATTAAACACTACAACTCCTACAAGTCTTCTATACCAAACAAAACAAACATTAACCAACCATTTAACGATAACTGGAAATTCTGTTGTATCCAACGATCTTTTCAATAACGTCAAACTGGGATAAGATTCTTGATGCGACATTCAGAAAGATACAATCTAAAGGTCTTGCACACTCAAACCTGCATTACAAAGTCATAGAGAAAAAATCAGTGTTAGGTAAAGTTGAAATGAAATTGTAAAAATATACAATAAATTATGTTTCTAAATTGTAGGCAAAAACATAAAGATATCAGAGATTAAAGATAGTCAACATGCATAAAGTGTAGAGCAAGTATTAGACTAAACTTTGTCAATTGAGCATCATTAATTTAGCACTTGAAATGCAAGTCTACCAGATAAAACTTAGTTTTCGTTGGTTGACATTAGATTTTTGAATTTGAAGATGATATCAATTATGCATTGATTGAATATCAATTATGCATTGACTGAAACGCAGAACCTTAAATTTAGTTGTTCTAATTAAGAATTAAGATAACATGTGACCCTTAAGCAAACTTTAGCCACTCATTGCTAGACCAAGAAACATAAAAATACTGCGTATACAAACACAGCACTCTCCCTCAAATGCAACCATAAGTTAATTTTTATTACTGCATGAAAACACAAGGTATAAGAGAATAGTATTTGATAAACCTACATATTCATCAACAAAATGTAACAACACAGATAGTAGACAATGTCCAAGTCTAAATTTTAAAAACTCATGGCCAATTGAATACGTCATAACTCAATGCACAAAAGAAGATAATGTTATAAGACCACAGATTAAGCCATTCGAATTGAGTGGCAGACTTCCCACGCAATTTACAGTTTAAGCTATAGCAGGATAAAATGTCTCAGTTTTGTAACTAACTTTAGTGAACGTTCTAAACATAAGATAAACAATAGACTACAAACCTGGAGGAAGAGATTGCTTCAACTTATCGGCCTTCTCCTTGTCATGGACACACAAAGTGTAGAGGTACTTTGAGCAGCGAACCTTGAACTTAACAATATCCTTGCTTCTTTTGATCTTCACAGAGCGAGCATCCTTCCTTCTTGCAGTAAGAAGGAAATCCTTGATCTCATGAATTTGCTTCGGCTGGATAACAAAAATAGCAAAACTAATAGTTAGCCATCTAATATTCACACGTCCCTAGAAAAACAAGCATAAACTGCCCAAAAACAATCAGACAAGCCGCTACGGTACACAACATTTCATATTTGGGTAAACTTATACACCTATCAGTATTAATCAAATAGTATCAAATGAGTTTATGATACTTTTTGTCATTGTAAAGGCATTTCCAACACGACATGTGATTATAAACTAATAAAAGTAATTTAAATAGTAAAAGCCTAAACTGATTCAAAACGATGAAACTACGCTAGATGATCCAAGGCGCTCCAAAATCTTAACCACACTTGCGTATATACTACTGTTGCACTTAGCACAACTTGCACACAGTTCATACCAGAATCGCAGACCAAGACTTTATGGTGCATTATCTAGCTTCTTAAAACTGTTTAAGCTTATTTTAGGGCTTACTAGCTTATATAAATCAGCTCATTTTTCAGCTTATTGTCGAACTTAAAAGTTTTACTATGACTTAAATATTAAAAAATTTGCTCATAAACTTGGGGAAAAAAAAAAAAAAAAAAAAAAAAAAAAAAAAAAAAAAAAAAACCAACAACAACCACCTTCTGAAGTATATGACAAACCACATACCAATAAGCTAAAACATAATCTTACAGAATGTTTGTTTAAGCTTCTTTTTGGGCTTACGAGCTTAAGTGTTTTTCAACTTTTCACAAGTTCAAAATAAACCCAAAAAAAGATGCCCAGAACATGTAAGCCCGTAAGTCCAAAAATAAGCATAGGGTGTGTTTGGTAAGCTTATTTGTGAAATTATGAGCTTAAGTGTTTTTCATCTTTCCACAAGTTTCACAATAAGCCCAAAAAAAATACTGGCTTATGAAACATAATCTGAAAACATGTAAGCTCATAAGTCCAAAATAAGCTTAGGGTGTTTGGTAAGCTTATTTGTGAAATTATGAGCTTATTTGATTTCGGTTTATATTTCAAAAACCGGCTTATTTAGAGACTTATCAGCCTATATAAGACCTGAAATCAAATAAGCTCGTAATATCACAAATAAGCTTAAACAAACACACCCTATCTAACTCATACCTAACTAGCTAACAGTGAAAATGTTATAAATATAACTATAATCTACAAACCAAACCACAAAAAAACTCAAAAGTATAAACAAATCAATCAGCAATAACTTTATAAGCATAAATATACATTTTAGCATAAGATAATATAGTCTAACAGAAACTATAGCTGTAAAATGTGAAATAATAGAGAGTACCATTTTTGGAGGTTGATGAAAATACGGCAGCCGAAGTGAAGACGTAAACCCTAATTTTTGTGATGGATATAAAGGTCTACTGGTGTTGTTGAAACTTGAAAGCCATGGGCCGGGCTGGGCTTTTTTTGTTAATGAGACTTATGGGCTTTTGGTAACTTGTTTTCGAATTAAAACTTTATGGCAAGAAACCAATTGGTCATTTCTAACGAGCTACGGAGTATTTATTTTGACTACTTTTGATTTATATAGGGTATGTTTGGCACAAGTAGGAGCTGGAGCGGATCGCTGGAGCATGTGGCTGGAGCTTTTTTTTACATGCTAGTACAACTTACATTTCATTTAGTAGCTTATTTTTTAACAAGCTCCTTCAAGCCGTGTCAGCCAACCGAAACTTATTTTAAATGGTAGCTTATTTTTTTAAATAAATAAGTTCATGCTACGATAAGCTCGTGCGCCAAACATAGCCATAGTCGGTTATGTTAATAAGCTCATTTTTTTGTAGGGGTGGGCAATCGAGTCGTGTTCGGGTTGACTTATTCGGGTTCGTGGGTTGGCGTGTTATTATAACTTCTACCCAAACACGACCCATTTATTAATCGTGTCAAAAAACTCAACCTTAACCCAAACCTGCATAACACGTGTAACATCTTTATGGACAGCATCTTAACATTCATAGTATGAGCAATTTACCGTAATTAGTAAATGCGTCATTATGATTAACAGGCTTACTTTGATCCTGTAATTCATAATTCTCAACATATTAATTAAATATCTGAGACATCCCTACGGATCTATGAATGAGAGTTTCATCATGTTGAGATTTAACCTTTACATTTCAAACCTCATCATGATTTTCACTAGTGTGGTTTTAGAAGATTATATATTTTGTAATTTTGATCTTTCAAGATCTAAACAAAACTCCCACTTGCCTTTTGTATTTTATAAATACTTTAGCAAGATGAGCAACACTAAATCGTTCTCATTTGGGATATTACAAAATATTTTACAGTTGCTGACTCTTGTTTGTTAAAACTACTTATTAACAAAATCAGAACTTCATTTTAAGACTTTAATGCGATTCATCACATTCCATAATGTCTTATTTAATCTTCTAGGTTGGAGTCTTATTGAGTATATTCAATTTATACTCAATTTTCTAATCTTGATAACTTTTGGAAGAAAAGAAGTCATATTTATCTTTTAATCAAACAATATAACAAGAGTTTGATTTTTCCTAACTGAACACACCACCAACTTGTGATGTTTCATTAGAATT
This sequence comes from Artemisia argyi, assembly GCA_030686995.1. Classification (NCBI taxonomy): domain Eukaryota; kingdom Viridiplantae; phylum Streptophyta; class Magnoliopsida; order Asterales; family Asteraceae; genus Artemisia; species Artemisia argyi. The sequence continues at coordinate 173,612,184 of CM060687.1, read as the reverse complement.
AATATTGTGAGACAAACTAACAATACGTAAGATAAACTTATTCCCTTTGGCTTACCTATTTACCAACTAAGTCAACTTAATGGCACAATAGAATTTCCAAGCCAATTGCATGCTATATAACATAAGTACCTTTTGAACAAGTTACTTCATGTTCATGTATTAAGAAGACATGAACTGTTATATTCCCACTTTACGTTGTACATCATTGATCAACTCAATGATTTCTTGTTTGAAACATAACAAGTTTAACGTCTTACTTTATTATAAGTCTTGTAATAGTTAAAAGACTTCATGTTTATAAGAAGATATAAACATAAATAACTAAAGTATTTGTGAACACATCCACTTGGTTTCAATAGTAATTTCAAGTTAATTTACTACTTCATTTGCTTATGTCATTTTATGAATTATCCAATTTAAGAAACTGCAAACTCACATAATTCCATTACATCAGTTGATCTGCTAGTAATGAAATCATGTAGTTTACCTTTCTATTGCAATCTAGGCAGGTTACACCCTGACGTAAATTGTAAATTCAAGTGTTTCTTTTAATTTGAATATCATAAGACATAAAAGTAGTCTTATAATCATGACACATGTTCTACATAAGATAATCTTACACATTAAATGTATAAGTCTTATTAGAACATTGATCTCTTACCTTGCAATTAAGAGAATCCTATCATCATATTTCTCTATGTATTGTTCCTTTGCACACAATAGACAATTCTCCCACTTGTGCATTGAACAATATCATAAGTATATAAGCAACACAACATAAGTTTGTTTATGTGATTCAATATGATTTGTGTCATAAGTAGATGTAGGACTACTTTGTCTTATCAGGAAACGCATATGGCTATCCTAAGAACATGAGTGTCTACAATTTGAAAGTAATTATCTTGAAGATAATTTTGGGCTACTACACAGAAATTAAGTCTTGTAGCTCCCACTGAATTAGAGAACATAACAATAACTCTATATTCAGTAAACAACACAAAGCTCCCACTGGATTTGACAACATTGTACGTGTTTCATAACCAGTGAAAACAATTTGCTTGTTTTTACTTTCCTACACATTTAGAAAAACCCATACGTAATAATTACTCAGGTTCTAAAATGTGTATTCTACTATGTTTATGATGGATTATCCATCAATGATATTAACTTGAAGAATTTGAGCATGCAGCTTCTTCATTAATAGGCCTACCATCCCCATAATGGTATGTAGCACCTTTAAAGCACAACAACTAGATAAAATACTAGCTTTGCCTTTTACCAATTTTGCGGTAATCTGTCCAGCTTCTAATAACTCATATTTTCCATTTAACCAAATACCTTGTTTGTTATAGAAGAATCCATTCACCAAATAAGAGTAATGAAACTTCTATGGAAAATAAGATGTGCTATATCCTTAAATATTAAAGATAGCTATGAGTTATATATTAGAATGTAGACAATTCTAATGTTCCTATTATACCTTTCTCAATCATGAAAAGGAATAGGATTGAGTCTTATTCTTTTCTCATGGAAAATAGACTTAGGATTGAGTCTTATTCTTATGTTCCTACCAAACCTTTCTCAATCATGAAAAGGAATAGGATTGAGTCTTATTCTTCTCTCATGGAAAATAGACTTTCTTTCATTTCGGTAAATTTTTCTCAATCAAACATTATGTTTGAAAGCAGAATTATATCAATTTACCAATTTAAGACCAAACCACGTTTACGGCTTTAATGTTGCATTAATACGTTAAAAAGAATTACAAAATTCAATTTTAGTATTTTCGATAATTAAATTTTCAAGAAAATTAAATACCCATGGTTCATAATCAAATAACCATTTAATTTTCACTGAAAAACTATGATCCAAATTGACATAAGTTCATCACATCAGTTGATCTGCTAGTGATGACGTTATTCAATAAGGTACGAGACGTGTCCCAATTGCCAATATTCAATTGCAATTCCTAGAATCGATGGGATTTACATATTTGCCAACCGCAGTTGCAATGTAAGCATGTTTTATCCCCATCTTCTTATGCCTTGAGTGATCAGTTCCCACTATCAACTCAATTAAGTTAACCAATTTAAGAAACAACAAACTTACATAATGACACCACACCAGTTGATCTGCTAGTGATGAAATCATGTAATTTGCCCTTCCATTGCAATCTAGTCAGGTTACGCCCTGGCGTAGATCCAATTTCAGGTGTTTCCGTTTCATTGGATGGCATATAACTTAAATTTAAGGGTAGTATTTTTTATGTGTGTAATCAAAATATATGTACAAAGATGTCATGCATTCATCTTGTAGCATATGTTTCATGTAAAAAAAACTTTTACTCATTAGTTTCTTTACGAGCTTAAATCTCCAAACTTTTGATTGAGGCGTTGAGAAACTTACAACTTTGCCTTAAGTGCTTTGTAGTTATCATGGATGTTAGGTAAATACTAAAATATGACTCACAGGCGAGCGGTAAGCCAGAATGGAGGCTCACTAAGGCCGCAATTTAATGCGTAGCCATCCTTATACCCACTTTAATAGTTTGTCATAATTAGTTCCACTTTTCAACCACTTAATACAGTCGCGATCAATCAACCAAAAGTCCAAGATTTATTAAGTAAGCTCAAAACAAGATTTCACCATTATTAAGTCCGTTTAATATTTTATTTATAGAAATTACCCTTTGTTACTATCATGTTAAAAACATATAAAACAAAAGTAATAAAATAAAATAAACAAACAACAACAATAATGGTCATGCTAAATTAAAATCAATATTAAAACACACTATTGATTTAATACACGATTAATAGGGTCTTCCCTAATATTATAATTAATCAAATTTTAGTAATCTTTATCCATAATATTTACTAAACAATTTATCAATTATAAAAGAATCGCATAATAAGCATGAAATCTTAAAACCAAATCATCATAATCCAAGACAACACATGCATGGTTTGTCATGGATGCTCATATTGCACATATTATAGCAAATAATCATGTCAATCAAGGAACGCAACCAAACGGCATATAACAATATCCATACACATAAATTACATGCAACCTAGGGTTTCTACAAGTTTTTATTACATAATTCATCAAACCCTAATAATAAATTTGAAATAAAAATAAAAACTAGGGTTTATGAAAAAAAATAAAAACATAAGAACACCAAGCATGTTATAATCAAACGATTCAATTTTATGTGTTTCGGTAATTCATTATAATGTATTAACGGCTCTTGATGTCACTGTTGGAATATATGAATAATATAAAACAATAAACATATAAACATCAAAGAGTACGCAGCGGAATAGATCAAATACAAATAATAAATTAACCGAATATAAATGGATGCGTACCTCTTTGTGATTTCTAGCAAGAACAAGAAACCAATGGAACAAGAACTATAAACCCTAATTGGGTTTAATGGTGGATCGACTAGGGTTAGTCGAATAGGGCAAATCACCTTGTTAGCAAAAGTATGCCAACACTTCGTTCTTGAACACACGTATTAGTAGCGTTTCAATAAGAAAAGCTAGGTTCTTAATTCACAAGCAATCCAAACACAATGTTTAGAAGATCGCGTAGGAACCCTAGAAGGGTGTAGTTGATCAACTAAACAAGAATGGTTTGAGCTTAGAAATCTAGTAGGAACCCTATAAGGGTGTAGTTCGATTTCTAACTTAAGAGGAGAAAGAGAAGGAGATTTGGTTTGCAAGTGAACCAAGGGATGATTAGAATGAACAAAGGGGTTTGTTTATATACTAACCAACATCTTGGAGCACAAGACACAAACCCTACACCCTAATGGGTTGGGTTTGGCCAAACATGGGTTTTATAAGCCCATTCCATGTTTTTCTTGAACTTTATTTTAAGTTCAGTCCTTCATCTTTCCTCCAATGATCATTTTGTGAATTTAATAATTATTCGTCACCAAAACAATAATTATTAATTAATTGAAACTCATACGTAAAGTGTGCAATCCCGAAGTCTCGAGTTCGAGTCCGGTCATGATATATTAATTTATTATCCGTTAAACTAACATTTTTAACTTATATAAATTCATTTCATTATGAAATAATTAACTAATATAAGCCGGAAAGTTTAAAAATAAGCCACAAAAAGTAAGCTCGTGTACATAAGTTCAAAACCAAATAAGTCATAAATTGGCTATATAAACCGAAACAAACACCTACTAAAAGGTTTTACGTTTGGAAATTTTGAAGAGGGTCCATCTTGCCTAATATAAAGTCGCCACCTTATTAAATGCGGCATCCACGCGCTCTACAACATACTCGTAAGTTTTTTCAAGGACAAAATATAGAAAAAAGTAAAATCAAATTTATCAAAACTGAGCGACGTATCAATCTTTTACTGGGCCAAATAAATCAACGGATTCCACACATGTATTCAAAATCCTTTAACAGTTGGTTTAGTATGTTTTGTCTCTTGGCGTAAATTTCTCATAATATTACTACCTCCGTCCCATATTAAATGTCCACTTTAAATTTTCAAAGTCTTGTTTTATCAACTTTGACCATAAATATTTTTATATATGATATATAATATATGATGCAAAATATATGAATGAATTAGGTTTTAAATGTACTTTTCGTTGACATAATTTTTATCAAGTATCATATAATACAAACAAAAATATTTAAGGTCAAAGTTAAAGAAAAAAGACTCAAAAAGTTAAAACTGGACATTTAATAAGGGACGAAGGGAGTAATATATTTGGGGTTTTCGTTCTATAGGGTGTAAATGGTATATTCTTTCGAATACATACATGCACGTATTTTTCCAGGTACAACATGAAGTACTTGTCAGTAGCATGTTACATTTTTTCGTATCAATATGGGATGTATTATCCATCGTACAAAATGACCTCATTAAACCAAACTTAACTTGAATATCATCGCTTATTATTTGACATATCAATAGTCACTTAAAAAGCGTGCCACAATTATTACTTAGCAAAAGAAGATAAAATTTACTTAGTCTCAAACAAACAACTCCATGTACACACATTACTTGTACACACATTACAAGTATTGGGTCAGTGTATATTGTCACGAGTCACGATCGTGTAAAAGGTACGGTAAACACCTACTTTCTGCAAAATCTAAAAAATCCTCTAAAACCATCACATGTGATTCCTTTTTTCCTTCTCTTTCTCCATCTTCTATCTTTTTTCACTCTTTCACAATATGTCTAACAAACGTTGCCAACCCCAATTCAACTTTAAATCATTCAAAATCATAAAATTAGGTTGCGATTTTTGTTTAGTTTCATCATAAATTTGTTCAATCGCTACAACTTACAACAATTTTCATAAAATTGAAGCTCATCAATTTAGAGTTTCGTTGGCTGTGAGTCAAAATAAATTATTATGCCTAAGATTGATTAACAAACCCTAAATTAATATTATGTAACATCAAATGTTTCATCTTTTTCTTTTTTCTTTTTTATAATTATGAAACAAATCAAGTGTTTATGAAAGTGCTCATAAAGTGTTTGATAAAATGCTTCAATGAAATAATTTTATGATTTTAGAGTTTAAAGGTGTTAATTAGAATATAAATATTTTGATTATTGGTAAAAGCTTCGATCTTTGATGAAAAAGTCAAGGTATGATGTTTTAACAACCATAAACAATGTTTTAAAATTTGAATGTGTGATTGTTCATTGCAAAATGTTCATCACGTAAGTGTTCAACAAGTAAGTGTTCATCACAGAATGTTCATCAAAGTAAGTGTTAATCACACAATGTTCATAAAATAAAACCAATTTTCAAGTTCATTAGAGAATCACCAGATTACTAAGTATGATTTGGAGTGTTTGGTTGTGAATAAACCGAGTTTGAAGGTGTTGTTTGAGGATATGAGTGTTATGAATTTGGTTTTTTGTGAGTTGTTATCTTCAGCAGCTCAACCAACTTATTAGGTTCATCAAGTAATGTTCATCAAAATAATGGTTGTTATGTTCATCGATACTAAATGTTTGTAGTTTTTTCGTATGTTTATTAATTTATGTTCATCAATACGAAATGTTCATCAATACTTTGCCCCACGAGTTCATCAATATCCTCAAAATCTATAAGTATTCATAAATCATGATCTAAGTGTTCATCAATTGTGGTCTGAATATTCATCAATAAAATTTTATCATACTAGATGTTCATCATACATATATGTTCATCATACATGGGTGTTCATCATAACTGTATTTATCGAAAGTAATAATTTTGAATTACTTATGTCTTAAAATTTTGAAGGCCTAGAAAATTTGACTAAAATGAGTCTAATATTGCAATAGTTTTTACTTACGTATTATTATAAAACATATTTAAAAAACGTTACTGGTATACGTACATTTAAATAATTATCATCGTTTATTAAAGTTATTTAAAATATCTATTAAACAATCATAAAAAATCGCCGCGACGCACGTCAATGACAAAATTCGTTACCATACATTGTCCGAACAAATATGGTGACCAAGACGCAAGGGAAAAACTTTTGTTTCACATTTCCGGAAAGAACCCCTATTTGTTCGTTACCAGGTTCATATGTCTCTAACCAAACGGTTGTGAGTTAAATTTGGACAAATAATAAAAGTGAAATTGTATCCATTGTGTGAGAATGTATATATTGTAGTTTAGTAAATGATTTACCTTAAAAAAAAACTTATTTCCTAACTCAGTTCTCAAGCTTTTTTTAGTAAGACAAAAGTAAAAAAATAAATAAATAAATAAATAAATGAAAAAATAAATATTTTCATGCCAATTTCGAGCGTAAACACTTATTTCAAAATCAACCGATCACTATTCTTTTTCAGTTATATTCATTTTCTTTCCCTCACTAAGTGATAGTTAAGAATACAATTTTTGTTTTGTTTTTCATTTTTTTAAAAATTTTTCTTCCTTAAATATACTCGAGAGCACATTGTAAGAGGGTGTTTGGTTTGCCGGTATAGAAATGAAGAATGACTTTCATTGCCATATACATATTTGGTTAGTATGTTTAATAATTAAATATGGGAATCAAACTCATAAACTTAGGGTGCGTTTTTGGTATGAAAAAGGATTTGGATTTAATATTGGTTTGAAAGAAAAGTAGGAAAAAGAAATGAAATGATAGTATAAACTACTCCCTCCGTCCCTTATTAAATGTCCAGTTTTGACTTTTCGAGTCTTTTTTCTTTAACTTTGACCTTAAATATTTTTGTTTGTATTATATGATACTTGATAAAAATTATGTCAATGAAAAGTACATTTAAAACTCAGTTCATTCATATATTTTGCATCATGTATTATATATCATATATAAAAATATTTATGGTCAAAGTTGATAAAACAAGACTTTGAAAATTCAAAGTGGACATTTAATATGGGACGGAGGTAGTATTATTTTGTTTTCTAATTTGGAATTGATAAATAATGTGATATATAGTATTTATTTTAATTACTATAGATAATGAAAATTGTTGGGTCCCACATTTATAAGAAGAAAACAAAGAGATAAAAAATATTGAGGAGCCGTTTGCTTGATGGTATTATACTATTGGCATCGACTCATTGCCCAAAAAGTTTGTTTGGTTCAAAAGTGTGGGCTCATGGATTAGATGGATTACCAAATAGTTTTCGTATGTGATTCTACTAAAAATGAGAGGATTTGAGAGAAAAAAAATAAAAAATCATATGAGCAACTGCAAGTTGTGTTTTTTTTTTTTTTTTTTTTTTTTTTTTTTTTTTTTTTTTCATGTTTAGATATAGATCCTATTTAGACAAATGAAGTTGTTTTGAGTAAGAATCATATGAGCAAATACATGTTTATTTCCCATCGTAAATGAAAGTATTCTACAAACTAAATGACATATTTGCCCTTCTATTTAAATCAATATGTAAAACAAAAAATCAGTTGCAAATAAAATCAAGAATCAAAATTCGAAACTTTGTTCAAAGTGAATTTCAAAGATCCCAATTAAGAAAGTCAAATAGTTGAGAATTTAACCTATTAGTGCAAAAAAAGAAGAAATATTTTTATAAATAATAATAATAATAAAAAAAATCCAACCATCCAAATTACGTCTCACTCATTTATTCTCAAATCAATTCCAACAAATTTCATACTCTTCTATAACTATTCAGAATCAAAAGATCAAACCATAATTAAACTTCAATAATTGCAAACTTTCAAAAACTCGTGAAGCGCGACAAAATCAAAAGATCGAACCACATGAAAAAGATCAATCGTGAGGGATCAAATACAGTATGAAGATGACAAGTGAGCCGTTATAATGGATGTTACGGAGGAGAAGAGGGGCTGATGGCTGCCATATGAATATGTGAGGTATGTGATGAAGTATAAAGAATAAATGAGGATGGTGAGTAGGTGGGATAAAAGAAGAAAAAATGACGGTAATTTGGTAAATATTAACATCCTGATTGCAAACAACAATATTTTTTGACCACTCTTCTACTCAGAATTCTTTCTCATATAAAGTTAAAAAGAATCAACATTTTTACAACCATAATCAATATTTTTTTTCCATTCAGGACATTAAACAAAAAAGAAACGCCCCTTTTGTTAAATTACTAATTTAATATCGTTGATTATGTCTGCAAAACGAAAAATGAAAAATAGAATGTGGGGTAAAGATGGTGGAATGAGATAGAAAATCACCCTATCTCCCCATCTATATGATTCTATTATTGTAATTCCATTTTTTCATTCCATGCTTTTCTATCAAACATTTTCCACTAGTTTTCTATACCTATCAAACCATTCCTTTATTTACCAACACCACCTAAATGTAAAAAAGATACGATGAGTTATTAAAAACCCACAAGCTTAATTTCTCGACCAATTTGAAACACCTAATATTAAATACCGATCCAAACACCATCTCAAACGTCTCAACACTCTCCCCCTTCCGCTAAACCCCCCTCTTCTAAATCAAAAACACCAACCGATTTCAGCATTCATTCAACGCTCAGGTAAATTTCGAAAATTTTATTACTTTACAATTGATTAGTCATCCTTACAATTCAATTTCACATATATCTTGCACAAATTTACAATTTTATTATTGTTATTCCTACACCCATTCTGTTTCTTTTTATCTTTCCAGCCCTAATTTACTATTCGGCGGCGGGTACCTGTGACTATATTTTGCGTTATTTGGTTACACATTTAGTTGTCTTTATGCTTTATAAGTAGAGATAGTTAAGCCAAATAATTTCAGTTTTGAACAACCTTCCTAACAAACTTCCTAACAAACTTGCTTCCTAACCGATTAATTTTGAAATCCTTCCATAATAAGCAAGTAAAAGTCTGAATTTTAAGCCTTTCTAATTATAGAATAGTCCCAAATGCATTATATACTAGTATAGATATAGATATAGATTATTAGTCTTTGTTTAAAGATTATGACTATGCATTCTTTATGTAACAAAATGATACACATATTTATATAGGATAATTCCTAAAATGGCCCGATTGCCCAAGTGTTGAGACTATTTACCCCAAATTTTTTTGTTTCCGTATCTACCCAGAGCAACCAGTACTTTTTGGGCAACTAAAATCTGCAAGTGACAAGTGTGACTTTTCGGATTATAAGGTATGGCAACATGTGTACTTTTTGGGCAACTGGCGGTCCTCATGTCGGACACTTGGCGTCATATGGTCGAGTTGCCGAGTTGCCTGGGGTAGATACGGAAACAAAATTTTTTGGGGTAAATAGTCTCAGCACTTGGGCAATCGGGGCATTCTTGGAATTATCACTATTTATATTATCCAACAAACTAGTGTAGTATAAATTATGATGTGTTTTAATATAGTTGTTGCACATTATGTCGAATTTGGGTGACCATGGTTTCTGACCTTTTAGCCGACTAGTCTACGGGGTTTAAGCCCACAGTCCCGCAGACTTTAACCGAGTAAACCCCTTTCTTTTTGGAGGTTGGCGTGACCACTTCAGGTTTATTTGCACCCTGGTTGTCATGCCAAAGTTACGGCTTACTTTGTAAAATATAAAATAGGATTCTGATAATTAAGGTTGTGTTTTGAAATATAGTTGTTGCACATAATGTCATAATGTCGAATTTGCGTAATTTTTTTACTTAATGATGATGCTTATTTGTTATGTGTTTCAGTAAGGAAGACAAAGATGGACAAAGAAGACTATGATAAAATGATACTTAAGTATCTGAGGAAAAGGGGATTTACGCAAACCGAACAGATTTTTCAACAAGAGCAGCAGAACAACAAAAACGCCACTGATGCTTCTCAGTTAGACCCGGATCTTGCTAAGCAAATTAATAGTTTTTCGCAGTAATATATTATCCCCTATTAACACATTGTTCTTCGCTACTAGTTATGAGTATTTATTTGCTTATATAATACTACGTATAATCCTTTTTACAGCGTATGCAAAACCCAAAAGTTTGATTTATTTCGGACTCACTAAAAATACGGTATATATATCTTGTGCATAACAATTTATAAGCTGAAGGTCTTTCTGGGTGCAGTATCTCTACCTTTTGGTAGGGGTGCGACTGCATACATATTACTTTTGAGCTTTTAAATCGGTATGGAATTTGTACTTTATACTAGTTATTAAATGATGATAAAATGAAATGCAGTGCTATTTTTTATCTATGGTTTATGTTTGTGCAATTTTAGTGGTAACTTTAATTCCTGTTCCATGTAGATTTTGGGTTAACTTATTGATCAAGAATCATGCTTTTCAGGTCTGAAAGTATCCCTGCATTGTACCATGATGGATACAGCAAGTTAAGGTCGTGGACTGATAGCTCATTGGAGTTGTACAAGGTTCGGATATACTGAATTTCATATCTTATTTGGTTTGAAATATGATTTCAGTTGAACTAGCTCTCAGTTGATTATTATACCTTAGGTGGTTCATTTTAATGTATGCAAACTGTAGTTAGTTAAATCACAGTGTGAGTGACCATATGTGATACGTCAACGTCAGAATTCATATCTGGATATCCTGTTATTTTCATTTGCTAATAATTGGAGAACTATAGGTGCTAACCCGATCAAGTTATAAAATTAATTTTTGAATGATCCGTCTTGGGCAACTGTTTGCGGATTCCGAACCCTCTTTATTTCTTAATTGTGAATCTGAGTGACAATTTTCGTTGTTTTAATGTTTTGCATTTTATGTTAAATTCATTTTCAACATTATTGTTGATCGGTGTCTCTCTTTTTTTTCTTTTGTGTCAGCACCCAAGTTTCAGATATTAATTTAATATCTGTTTTAATGTTTTAATAATGCAGCATGAACTTCTTCGTGTTCTCTATCCAGTATTTATCCACTGTTTCATGGATCTCATAGCGAAAGGTCATCTTCAAGAAGGTAGGCATATTACATACATGCAATCATTATTTTAACTGAGATTCTCATTTAACCTTAAAAAAATGATTCTTGGATTTTCAGCTCGAACCTTTTTTAATACCTTTCGAGGAGATCATGAGATGATGCATTCACGTGACCTCACAAAATTGGAAGGCGTTCTCTCTCCATCTCATCTGGAGGTTAATTATTAATACCCTGAACCTGTAATCTCTGTGAAGTATCTGCACTTTTGTCTTAATAAACTCTTTTTCCACGAGTGTGCAGGAGATGGAGTTTGCTCATACTTTAAGGCAGAGCAAAGTGAAGATAAAGATATGTCAGGTTATTATTTGCTTCCTATATTTGTAACATGATTAGTGTATTTTATGCTTTCTTGTATCAACATGCCACTGGATTGATTCATTTATGACTATCTATAGTATAAGATAAGTTAAAGAACAAAATTTTGGCCTTCATGTTGTAGAGGAAAATTACTTAAGGCTGCAAGATAAGTGGCTGATTATCCACTTCTATTAACTTCGCCTCCCCCCTCCCTGGCCTCTTTGGTCCTCGTGAAATGCCACCGCCCGTGTTTGATACATCAACGAATTTTTGTATCTAATACAATACTATCTTCTGTTTATAGAAAAGGACAATTCTACAATATTCTTAGCAGGGTTCTAAACGTTCGTAATATGTAGGTCTTAGAGAATTGTATGATAAAGCATAAGATATAGTATATGTTCATGTCTATTATAAACTCCACAGAACAAAAGAGGTAGGTGTCTTGATCTGGCTTCTAGATGATATTGGCCAAGAGAACTTTGATACGATCTGGAAATATAAGTTTATTATCAAGTATTAAAGATGTTTTATTTATGTATTAGATATGTTTTATTTCAAGATAAAGATTGGATATCACTGTTATTTTTGGATACCTTATATTATATATCTTTATCTCTACCACATATAAGGCAAAAATGTTTTTGCTTAAAACTTAAAAACTTAAAAACGAGTTGTTTAATCCCCAAAATACCTCTTTAAAACTTAAATTCCCACATAATAATTTAAACAATGTTATGCCATAACAATGTTACCACCCAAAATTAAAAAAAAAAAAAAATGCATGACAACTTTTGACACCTTTTTTTGAATGTAGTTTCTAATTAAAAAAGAGGAGACTTTTTTTTTTTTTTTTTTTTTTTTTTAAATATAATTTCTTAAAATTCATTCACAAACTCTATTATGTAAGACACCATAGTACAACTTCTTTTTATTATTGCGATAACCACAATATTGCAACTATAACTGCTTGCCGCTATAAAATCCCGTTGCTATGCATAGGTACTCGCCTAGTATATAAATATATAGATTGTTAGGGCTGTAAGTTTAAGATAAAGATTAGATATTATAGTTAATTTTATTATATATAGACCATTAGGTCATCTATCTTTATTTACTCGTCTTTGTTATTATTTATCTTTTATATCTCAAGATTATATCCAGTTTGTGTCATACTTCTCATCTTCATCAATTACACTGAAACAAGAGTTTTTATTTAATACTCCTCCCAAGTGCGTCTCCCTTAGTATTGTACGATGATTATACATCTCCATTATATTATTAGCTCTATTTACACATGATAAAATTAGGATGTGACGTATGGCAGATCACTAACAATGATGATATATGGGTATGGCCGTATGGAAGCCTGTAATGGAAGTCGTAGAGGCGTAGAGCCTGTGTAGTCCATGTTTTGGTACAAACCTAACGAAGTCCAAGTTTCTCTATACTGCTTTTGCTAGGAAATGATATGCCATAGTAGTTTTTCAGCAATGTACTGCAATATATGCTTACATATATACAGTATCCTGTGTATAACAATAGTACAATACTGAAGATCTTTTTTGAAACCGTATCAGTTGACAAAATTTTTTCTTTTCACTTATCTGCTTCCTGCTTTTTCTAGAAACTCGAACAACCTTGTTGCATCACACATGTATAAACACAGTATGTTTGCAAGAATACCAGCTTACATCTTCAGTCTATTGTTTGGATTGCAAGTTAGTCTGTCTCCTTTTGGCTATGGGTCCATGCACTTTAAGTTAATATATTGCATTCTTTTAATAAGTTTTGTTGCTCCTCTGCAGTATTCTTATGAGCTTCTGCTGGAATATCTACATAAGACACAATCGATTATGATGCTTGGTATTATTAATGAATACATTGATTTCCAAGGTAAGTTTTTCTATTACAAGTTACAACCAAATTTCATCTATTCTGGAGTGTAGTATATTGGGTGTCTGATGCAAAAAAAAAAAAAAAAGAAAAAAAAAAAATGTAATCTCATTATTGTTTTTGTCTTTCTTTTTTAGTCTCTCCTGGACAGCCTAGCTCAATCGCGGATGATGCTGAAGCATTTTCGCTTGTTGGGAGTGGTCAAGATGCCGCTAACCTAATAAATCAGAAAGAAATACACTGGGGGGTTAGTCAATCTGGCAGTCTGATTTACATTTCTGTTGTTAATTCTTTCCATTGTATTTTCAGTCCTCCATTCGTCATCCTGTGTTCATGGTGATATAGTTGTCTCATTTCCTTATAGAAGAAAGAAAGCAGTTAGTTCTAAACTATCATTAATATACTCAATGTAAAACGTAGCAGACTGAAAGATCTAACTCTTTCTTCATTTTATATAAGAAGCTTAATGATGTAGAATTCCAATTCGAACCAATGGAATTTGGGATGTCGAGAGCATGACTGTAAACCTGTTTCAATTTCCACAGGAACTAACAAAGTTGATTTTTGAACTAAACATGGCTGTTACAGACAATAATTGCCGAAAGCCTTGCTCCTTAAATTAGGCTCTTGTTGGAACTGTTCAATAATGTTATGTTCGACCATGTAATATAATAGCGTAAATTATTACCCTTTGAAATTTATAGTAAGAAGAATATTGTGTTGACTATGAGAAGTTCTGTAGTTGCTTGAAGATTCTATAGAAGATCGGCTTGATAAGACAGGTGGGATGCTCTCAGATTCAGAGAAGACAGAAGGAGATGCCAAGGAAGGAGAGATGGACGAGAATAAGGTATGTATGATTTTCCTTCTGTAACGGTTACTTTTTTATAAAGAAAACTTCATCTTGATTTATTGTAATGCCTATTTATCACGTTTAATAATAAAAAAAATTGTGGGTGCCTCAAAGTGTGTACTATACAGTATTTACTATATATGATATCTATTTAAAAAATCATGGGCAGGAGCAGGGGCGAAGCTTGGAAATTTCGAGTGGGGGGTCGGGATCTAAAATTTTTTTTTCCTAACACTATGGGGGGTCGAAACCGAATTAAATTGGGGGGGCGAAACCGAAAATACCGAAATTTTTCTACACGAAAACTATATACCCCTACATCGCAAAAAAATTTTTGGGGGGTCGGTCGCCCCCTCCCGCCCCTTAGAAGCTGCGCCCCTGGGCAGGAGCCTACACGCAATGTGCTTGCAGTTTTTGTACTCTTTACATTGATTAATTACAAATGAGCAATTCATATATCCATGGCTCTTTTGGGCGTGTTTATTTTCAGAAAAAATCAACAGAGGGTGGAAAACAAGGTGGCCCTCCCAATAAGAAGTTAAAGAAGGACAAGGTTGCTGGTCCTGCAGGGAAAACTGCTCGAGGAGATGGTGACAAGGCAGCTGCTGCACCACGTGTCAAGCCCGAGCTTGCTTTACCAACAATGTATGTTGCATACTATGGAAAATATCAAGCTTAATGTTCATGAGCTGTTTTATTCCTTGTTTTTATGTATGGTATCTCTACCAAGTACAGTATCTTTTTTATGTTTTTGTGTATTACAGACCAGCAGATGTCGAAAATTCTATTTTAGAAGACCTTCGCAATCGTGTACAATTGAGCAATACAACACTTCCTTCAGCTTGTTTCTACACATTTATTAACACGCATAATGGGTATGTTTATTGTTGCAAAGTTCCATTTTGCATTAAGTAATTGGGTGTGTGTTAAGATCAAGTTTTTAATATGTGTCAACTTTCTTCATCAGATTAAATTGCTCAACAATATCCCATGATGGAGCATTGGTTGCTGGAGGATTTTCTGATTCATCTCTCAAGGTCTTTCTTACTGAAGTTTTTATGTTTAATTAATTTATTTTTTCTCACGTTAAATCTGACCAGTTTATTTATTTATGTATTTGTTCTCTGATTTATAAACTTAACCCTCGTGTGCCAGGTGTGGAATATGGCAAAAATTGGGAGTATGGGCAGTTGTAAGTCATCCAACTTGTTACCTTTCTTTAATTTTGAAAATTTTGAATTATTATATTCTTTTTTTGTCAGCGGGTGAACTTGATTCGGCTGCGAGTGAAAACACACAAGGATCAAACGGTGGAAAAAGATCTTACACTTTGTACCGTGGACATTCTGGACCTGTTTATTCAGCCTCATTTAGTCCTTGGGGAGATTTTCTTCTATCATCTTCATCAGATTCAACAAGTATGTTATTTGAACACTGGTGCATGTTCTATTTGCTTCAGTAATAGAAGTACTTACTGATTCGTTTATAATCTACTGCAGTACGTTTATGGAGCACAGTGTTCAATACAAACTTAGTCTGCTATAAGGGCCACAATTACCCCGTTTGGGATGTACAGGTAGAAACCATTGACTAGCATATATTATACCATGTCTTCTACGGGTTTTCTATAGACAACAAAATATAAAGTGTTTTTTGGTTATACGTTTGGTATCAAACTATTCAGATTATAAATGACTCATATAGTATATACTTTTTAATTGATTAATGATTTTTGAAATAATGGCACAAATATAGTGATGGATAACATACAGAATGCTATTACATGGATTTTTATAAAATACAAGTCCAAACATAAAATCCACTTTTATTACTGTCTACTTCTGCAACAGTTTTGTCTGATGCTTGTGTTTCAGATATAAAACAAAATGCGTTTTTCTGCTTCTCATTTTTTTTCTGCTAATTTTTTACTTTATCCTTCTCCTTGTTTAATCGTATTTGCAGTTTAGTCCATATGGTCATTATTTTGCAAGTGCATCTCATGACAGAACAGCTAGGGTCTGGACAATGGACAGAGTACAGCCATTACGAATACTGGCAGGACATCTATCTGATGTTGATGTAAGTAATCTCTCTCTATATGCTTGATTATATTATTATATCGTTCTTTTAATTGCAAGTCTGCTTAGAAATGGATACTCTTGGGCAGTGTGTACAATGGCATCCGAACTGCAATTACGTTGCTACTGGATCCAGTGACAAGACTATTCGTATGTGGGATGTGCAAAATGGGGAATGCATGCGAATTTTCATTGGTCATAGAAGTTCCATCTTATCTTTAGCAATGTCACCTGATGGTCGATATCTGGCATCTGGTGATGAAGATGGAACTATAATGATGTGGGATGTTTCTAATGGTCGCTGCATCACTCCTCTTGTGGGCCATACATCCTGTGTCTGGTCACTTGCTTTCAGGTGAACTTTCTTTTCGTGTGAAAATTAGAGATATCTTTTCTTTGTCGATATTAACACAGACATCTAATTCTTGCCTAATGTTTCAGTTGTGAGGGATCGCTTCTTGCATCGGGTTCTGCTGATTCAACCGTCAAACTATGGGATGTAAACTCAAGTGCGAAACAGCCAAAATCTGACGAAAGGTAAGCTATTTCACAAGAAGCTCTCTAAAGGTGGCAATCTTGAACCATTTACCTTAAAAATGGGTTGATTTGGTTTATGTTTTGGCTCTAATGTCAAAATTAGTTGAGCTAAAAACGCTCTATTGATAATAAACTAGATTGTGATGGTGCTTATACAATATTTATAATCTTAATATCTTATTAAACACATTATATATCTAAAAATCAATAAAAGAAGTGTATGAGGGTTGATACAACCCAACTAACTCGTTATGACATGTACTAATAATAAGTCTTTATAATCCATTACCCAAGCTGCCATTTGGCCACCTCTAATTTTCTTTTACTTGGTTAATTTTTTGATATATCACGTACTGAAGACACCTAATGACTAACGTATCCGTTCTCTTTTGTTTCTGTAGTAAAACTGGAAATACAAATAGGCTCAGATCACTGAAGACTCTGCCCACCAAATCCACGCCAGTTTATTCGTTAAGAGTAAGCATGCCATTGTTAATCACTTTATAGAGTTACACACCAATTTCCCACCTCATGAATAGTTTTCACAATGACACTTGTAAGAGCATGGTCCATTAAGTTGAGAACAGCATTTATTTATTTATTTTTTATTTTTTATAAATAAGCTCTAATTAGCTGGACCATGCTCTTAAACTTGGGCATATAGATGTTGGATTTTTTTGTCATGAGACAAGGGAATAGATGATTTTCTTTGAAAGTGTAAAGGCATTACTTATTTTTTGTTGATTTTGACAGTTTTCGCGAAGGAATCTTCTTTTTGCTGCTGGGGCTCTTTCACCAAATGTGTAGATCTGCATGGTAAATGGACGTGTTCTGGTTTAACATCAGTCCTTCTATTCTATTAACTTTTTTCTATTTTGTAGTTTAGTAAACCTTAGTTAAACCTTGCTAGTACAAAAGTAACATATGCGCCAAAGGGTTAAAAGTAGTGAATTTGTTGATCTGTCAGTTTTTGAACCTTGTAGTTAAAAGCGTTTAAAGTGTTCCTTTCTTTCTCTTGTGCAAACAAGTGATTAGCTATAACGAGTTGAAAGCGGGATGCTATTATCAGATAAGAGAGAAAAGAAAAGAGAATCGATTCTCTTCCTTCTTCCGCCCAAAAGTGGGAAGAAAATTTTATACAACAAAAACACTACATCTTTCTTCCACTTCCTCCTGTTAGCCCGTATATGTCTTGATATGTCTTGTATTTGTGTTACGGGCTCAAAACCCATGTTTAGAAGAGTCGGTAGTAGCATATTTATTCGTATCATGTATTTGTGTATTCAATCAATAAAATCATCATTATCTCTTAATACTTATATGCTATCAGGCCATTAAACCACGATCTTTTCCAAAACTATACCCTAAAACACAGCCGCTTCTTCCCCTAAACCGCTCCTTCTCCGGCCGTCGGCTTTGGCTGGCGGTCCGAAAGGGCTTCCTCCCATCATCATCTTTGTTATATGCTTTCTCCTATTTTCTTTTCTTCCCATAGATCTCGTGCCTCTCATTTAATTTTCTCAAACTCGTAGGGTTACCCTTCTTTATCTCCTCTAAATTCCCTACACCTATCTTCATATTACCTCGAGTTATATTTGGTCTTCTAGTCAGCAGCCGCATCCTTTGTGTCATAATGACTCTGCTGCTAGCTTTTCTTCATACACTTCGGCTCATTCTCTTCCAGAATGTTGATTACAGTGTGTTGAGAGCATCTGTATATTGTAGTTAACGGTTAGTTTATTGTTGTATTTGTCTGCTACTAAAGTGGTTTGCGACACAGTGGGTTTCTTTGTTATTTGATACTTATGATTGGTGAGTTATAGCTATTTGTTTAAAAGGGAATACTATTATGTGTTATATGAAAGTCGATAGTCCATCCTTTAAAAATAAATAAATAAATAAATAAATTAAAAAAAAAAAAAAATTGAGGCAACATTGCTCCCACCAGGTTTTGATATTTATTTGTGAGGTGGATCTTTATGTTTTTTTAAGGAAAAACATTCGCTGTTTGTTCGGAAGGTTCTTTGGGGGTTGAGTTTTATAACCTAACTTTCATTTTCTAATCTTTTCTTTTGATGTTAGTGCATGAGTTTTAGTTGTAATTTATTTTGTTTTAGTTGTAGGGGATACTTTGGGTTATCTCGTTTGGTAAGGGATATTTTGGTTTATCCCGTTTGGTCAGGATACTTTGGTTTTATCCTGTTTGGTATGGATATTTTGGTTTATCCGGTTTGTTGCGTGTTTATGTCTGCTGCTGCTTGAAAATGTGCTTCAACTTGCCGTCGTATGTCTTCTTCAACAATTATTTATTAATTTTTACTTTATTGTTTATTAGCTTTTAATCTCCAGTCCGAGCTTTCACGATTTCGCTGCTCGTACTGCGGGGAGTGTTAGCCCTTATATGTCTTATATTTGTGTTACGAGCTCAAAGCCCATGTCTAGAAGAGTCTGTAGTAACATATTTATTCGTATCATGTATTTGTGTATTCAACAATCAATAAAATCAACATTATCTCTTAATACTTAAACCTCCAACTTTTTTTTTTTCCTTTCTTCCTCATAAAAAATTTTGAGAACACAATTTTTTTCATTTTCTTTTCCTTTCTCCTGTATATCAATATCAAGAACACAACGTAATGAAAGGACTCCATCAAGAAAGGCACCTCTGGACGTCTGCTTCAACTTCAAGCTAGATTTTAGGGATTCTCGAAAAAATATTCGTAATTGTTTTACCGAAAAATAAATTTTAAATCCATTGGATTTTTTTAATCTTTGCTTTAGAAAAAGCCAAATTTTCGCGTAGCTTCTAGTATGACATAAAAAAAAAAAAAAGAAAAAAAAAAAGAAGATTATTGTTTAGTAAATTGCAAAAATCGTTTCGTGGGTTGTTCAAATTGCAGGTTCAGTCCTTCTTCGAAAATGCATGCGCAATCCTGTAGAAAACCATATTAATTTCCTTTTTCATTTTATTAAAGTTTGATAAGCATCAAGAACCTAAACCCAAATCACAAAATCTCTTAATTCATTCAATTTTGAAACCCCCAAATCCACAAACAAAATTTATCCTCATATTAATTTCATCAAAACCTCAAATTTCAAAAATATAATCAAAACACACTAATTTACGAATCAAACACACAACCATATAAAAGAGTATTTATTGTTTTATCATTTTTGCTATGAAGTCACATGTAACTCGTTGTTATATGATAATAATGTCCTTAACTTTCCATGGAGTCACTTTACTGTTAGTTTATGGGGAAGATTTAAGACCAAGTTATGCTTGATTTCTTTTAAGTATGTAAGCTAACTGAGAAATGGTGTTTGCATTACTTTTGAAAAAGGTAAATTGCAAAAATGGTCACTAACGTATCACAAAATTGGAAAAATGAGATCGGGTCATAAAGGCGTACAAATTTGCCACTAACGTTTCGTAAAAATGCAAAATAGCCACCGAGAGCCAAATTCCGTTAGTTTGCTCGTTAAGTTCCACGTCATCGAGGGTAGTTTCGTCTTTTTACTGTTCATATTTAATCACTTGCCGCGATAATCACCTCTGTGTTGGATTTCAATGCGATTAGACCTCAATGGCTAAATTTGCAAAGTAAAATCAAACTTTTACACCCATAAACCCCCTACAACCCACAACTTCTTCACCACGACTCGAGTTAATAGTAAAAAAAACACGAAAATGCAATCACCACAAATGTCACCAAACACAGCCATCATAACCACAACCATAACCACAACTACCACCACCATCATACACCAAGAAACTTCAACGTTGGTGACCACAACAACTCTGACACAACCCCCACTTCAAAGGCCATGTCCCCGTTGTTTCTCAGAAGACATTAAGTTCTGCTACTACAACAACTACAGCACATCACAACCGTGTCACTTTTTCCATATCTGCCATAGACACTGGACTCATGGTGGTGTTCTTCGGAACATCCCTGTTGGAGATGGTAGTCGAAAAAACACAAAAAGGAAAAAACCTATGAACCCCACCACCACTTCGGCTTATGTTACCACTTTTGATCAGCCGGAGTATCAGGAGCACCAGGACTACCAGAGTGTGATGCCACCTCCCTAAAGCCTGTTGCCGCCTACCCAGGGCCTGCCGCCGCCTCCACTTGTGATTGTTCTGGATGAAGGCAATGGGTTTGTGGCGTCGTTGTTGGAGGATGGTGTTTGGCCATTTAGTGGCAATTAGTCTAGTTTGTTAGTTGAATGTTTGTCTTTTGGTTGTAGTGGTTTATGTACCTGATGCGTGGGAATTGCACCAGGCTTTACCACTCGAGGGATCTCGAGAAGCTTACAACCCCCACCAGGCAGTGTACCTGATCGTTGTAGTATAGTATAGTGACAAGTACCGTGGGATTGATCGTTTAACTCAGGAATATTGTCGTTAGGTTTGAAATTAATCTAACTAGGTCTAAAGGTGAAGGATGATTCTTTTTGTGTTTTTATATTTTATGAAAAGCAAGTAAAATTCTCGGGTATTGGAAGGAGGGGCGGAATTAGTTGCTAATCAACTAACCCAAAAGCTACTAATTAAACTAATTAACAAGAAAATTAAACTAAGGTTCTACAAGGCAGGTGAAGCATGTCTACCTATGATATGTTACTCCTTGCTAGCTATCCAATTCTACCTATTGAATTGTCACACCTTGTTTTAATTGACGGGTTGTATTCCTTAATATCATTCATGGGGTGGCGTACTTACTTCCCCAATTCTATAAGCTCCTACTTCACTCCTATGTCGAGCCGGCTAAAAAGCTCCTAACATGGGATCACTAGAATTCGCTCATGCATTAAATACAACCATAAAAAGCTAGTACACATCGGTTCATGTTTCTTAAGACGTTCAAGCATGTTACCCTATGGAAGTCTGTCAGTTTTCTTAAGCCTAACATCGAATTTATTTAATTAAACAAGAGACAATAGGAAACAAGAATTATAAGCTAAACCAATTAGATCTATCGAAGTGTCACTTCTAATTGATGAAGATAGACACAAACATCAACAAGGAATTAATAAGATCTAATCAATTATATAGAAGTTTCACACAATCATAAGTAGACACAAGGTGAATTAGCAAAACATAATCAAAGAAAAGCAAACAACAATAATAATGAAAGACATAATTGAGATAGAATCATCAAACCAATACATGATGTTTATGGAGTGATTGAAACCCTCTAAGTTGCTGGAAAAACACCTACCTAAACCCAGGAATCGACCTTAGGGTTTAGGGCTTACAAAAAGTGAAGTTATGATGTTATATTTATAAGCTAATTTTCTGTCGGCCCATCTTGACGGCGTCAGCCCGTTACTCTTGACGGCGTCATGACCATTTTTTCACCAAATTGTAGATCTCTTCGTCCTCTTCGCGTGGGCTTTTGAATCACCTAAATCCGAGTTCGTATGCAAAAGTTATGACCAAAACAATATCAGCTACTCCGCGCGCAAGTTTTGACAAGTTAACACATGACGGCCTTGGGTGACGCCGTCACGTTTCTTCTGGATCGTCACCACTTTTACTCTTGACGGCGTCATCAAAATGCTCTTGACGCCGTCAGGTACTGTTCCCAGCAAGGAAAATTAAGACTTTGCCGTTTTCTTCACTTTTATGCTCCAAAAACGTCCAAAATCCTTCCTTTTCCAGAATTCACTCCAAAAGTACCTAAAATCACAAAAGGAACAATTTAGGGCAATATTTGATCAAATAAATTCAATTCCGGGCTTAAATGACCCCCTAAAAACGGTTCATTTTTCGCCTTATCATATATCCCTACACTTGGGATTTGCTTGTCCTCAAGCAAATGAGCTTTTCCACCAATAAAAATACAAGTTAGGGGTCATTTAACACTAATATAAAAGTAATTACAACAAATGATCATTCCACCTTAGTCAAAATAAGCACGGAAATTATACACTAGCACCTCACATTAAGTATTTGGATACTCTCATCTCTCGGGTGTTGTAAATTTATATGTCATAATTGGAAATGAAGAAATATCACTCTCTACCTGTCATAGCAAATAGATTACCATAGGCTTGGGAAAGGATCAAACCTCCACCACTTGGCATAAGCACCTAGGATAAACTATCAAAGAGGTCTTTTAAAGGGTTATAACGTTAGGTGTAGGGGATATGGAAAACACGGTTTTGTTGGATAAACGGATATTTTACTTGTGGCAAGTCAATTGTCTTAGTTAACTACATGTACAATGAGGCGTTCCTAAGCCAAGACTCGACTCAACTTAAACTAACTACGATTCTTTTTGTATTTTCAAGACACTATTTGACTTAAACATAAATAAAAGAAACGGATGGTAGCCCGTATGTTTTTCTCTTTTCTTTTTCTAACTTTTTTTCTTTTTTTTTTATTTTGTTCTTTTTTTTTTCGATTTTTTTTTCGATTTTTTTTTTTTTTTTTTTTTTTTTTTTTTTTTTTTTTTTTTTTTTGGCATACACTTTTACTCTACCATCCAAAATAATACATCAAAGGGAGCTCGTTTCCTCCCTACACTTGAGCTTTTACATACTTCACAATCAACTATTCTAATGACTCGAATCAAGATAATCAAAACACTTGGAGTACTTTTAAATATTAACGCACCTATGAGGGTAATATATGATGTTCTTCCACATTACTCCATAACACAAGTACTTTACCCATGAGTCCCAATTGTCCCAAAACAATATGTACAAGATATGACTCGACTTAGCAACCATGTAATCAATTAGACAACTAACAAAAGGTTTAAACAATTAACAATAATGCACTAAAGATGAGTGCATACAAGGAAGGCTAAGGCGATTTGGGTGTACATTTAAGTGGGGTGTAACAAATTCTTCCATTAAGTAAGATGCTTAAAGTTAGAAATGAAAAGATAGGCTCAGAGGGGTGTACTAGGGGTATCGTGTACTAAAAATGAGTACAACGCAAAGGTGTGGGAGAATTACTTGACCTATGAAGTCAATGTAATTATATTACAGGTGTAGAACAAGGGTTATCCTAATGCCTCTTATCATGTAGTAAATCCTAACTACACGAATGTAGTCTCACTAGCGGTCTCGGGATGCATCGCTATCACAAGTTCTAGAATGTAAATACTACCGGTACACTCATAACCACCAACAATGAATGCTTTTTCCTAAAGATCTAAGGGCGAACCTCACATATTTGGGGTGGAAATTTTTGAGTGGTATGGTTTTTGTGCTAGTCATACAACTCCTATCCATGAGACGCTTATTAAGACTAAAGTTTCACTCCTACATGTTGCAAAAAATTTTAAATTTGGTGCTAAAATTGCCCTAACAAATATTTCTCTCAGCTTTATTACACATTCACTATCAAACAAAACAAAAACCAAGTAGAGTAATAGTTTCTAATATACCCTCCTACACTTAAACCGAACATTGTCCCCAATGTTCTAGATAAAAGATGTAAAAGTAAAAATAAATAAGAATGAAAGAAACTAATACTCCCCTGATTCGTTCGGTGTGGATAATGTGACAACATGGTTAAATCTACCTCCAAGAAGATGAACGTTGAAAGTTTCCCTCCAGAAATATAAATCATCTTCTTGACCTGTAATCAACAAACACAAAAACCAAAGCATCAAACCGAACAAAAATCACAACTAGATGTAATTCCAGACTTAGAAATAGAAACAAGACAAAGCAACAAAAGGATAGGATACTTGTTGAATGAATTACAAATAGGAACTCATAAAATATATCCACAATTATTGACACACAAACAAGATAGAATATATGCTAATCATGAATTGTGAAGTTTTCATGTTCAAATTTAGTTCTTTTTAACAAAATATAAATTTCCCTACACTTATCTTTTTGTAAAATACCTTTATATGCAATTAAGACGAGGTTAAAAACAAAATAAAACATTTTCACAAATTATTCGAAACATGAAAATTAAACAACTATGATTAAGCATATATGACACAAACAAACAAATAAAATAAAAACATCAAACAATTAAAAACATGGGTTGGGTTGCCTCCCAACAAGCGCTTGTTTTTGTTCGAGTCACGAGCCTGACTCTACCCTTATTTAACGAAAATAGGGGAGGTTTTCCCTACACTTAGGATTAATTGCGGGTGGAAGTAGCGATACACACCCTTAGGGTGGAAATATGCCACGTGAGGTGAAGGGGGTGAGTAAATGGCTTCCTTCATCCTAAAACTACCCGGATAATATTGGTTGATGGGTGGGTCGATTCCTCTTTTGTCTCGTAGATGTATATCTAAGGATGGAAAGTTGTGGAAAGGTTGAGGTTCCGGTTCATCAACATTAGGAAATTCCCTAGAACTAGGAGTAAGGTTATCACTACAAGTATTCAAACCTATATCCTCTAGTGGTGCTTGGTTCAAGGGTTCTACCTCAATTGGGGTTCCTATAGTCTCTTCTACTTTTTTCGGGTAAGTCACGGGCAGTGTATGTGCCTCAAATGATGGTAGGACTTGTGGGGTACTTTGTGGGCTTGGATTGTCCACCTCATCCTCCATTGTGTCTAGATTACCTATATGTTTGTTTTGTACTATGATATTAGGTGCCATCTAACTAGGTATCTCAACATGAGTATATTCATCCCCCAACAAACTTGTTTCATGATCCTTCAAATTTGTTGTCAATTGATTTGTTATGTTGTTTGTCGGGTTGTCTAATCTATAATAATATTGGGCACAATCTTCTATGGCATCCCATGCCTCTTCAGCATTTAATTTCCTAAAGTCCCCATTGGCAAAATCCTCAATGCACATTTGGTCACATCGGTCGACACGATAGTAAAAGGTTTGGGTTAGGGATGCTAAAGCGAAACTATGATGAAGGACTATTCGGAGTAAAATTTTAAAACGAGTCCATGCATCATATATGGGTTCATCTCGATATTGTTTGAATATCAAGATGTCATTAGGGTAGAATGGATTTCGTGGTCGGTAGTATGGTGGATTCGCATTCTCCATAATGGTGAACGGAAGAGTCAATGGAAAGGTTTCTACGAACAAATACACAAAGAAAAGATAGACTACGAGAAAGCTAATAAAAAGAAAATAAAAATCTCACTAAAAAGGAATCTAATGAGTAGACCTAATCAAAATAAATTTCAACCTAAATAATAACTATTCCTCGGCAACGGCGCCAAAAACATGATGCGTGGGAATTGCACCAGGCTTTACCTCTCGAGCGATCTCGAGAAGCTTACAACCCCTACCAGGCAGTGTACCTGATCGTTGTAGTATAGTATAGTGACAAGTACCGGGGGATTGATCGTTTAACTCAGGAATAGTGTCGTTAGGATTGAAATTAATCTAACTAGGTCTAAAGGTGAAGGATGATTCTTTTTGTGTTTTTATATTTTATGAAAAGCAAGTAAAATTCTCGGGTATTGGAAGGAGGGGCGGAATTAGTTGCTAATCAACTAACCCAAAAGCTACTATTTAAACTAATTAACAAGAAAAGTAAACTAAGATTCTACAAGGCAGGTGAAGCATGTCTACCTATGATATGTTACTCCTTGCTAGCTATCCAATTCTACCTATTGAATTGTCACACCTTGTTTTAATTGACGGGTTGTATTCCTTAATACCATTCATGGGGTGGCGTACTTACTTCCCCAATTCTATAAGCTTCTACTTCACTCCTATGTCGAGCGGGCTAAGAAGCTCCTAACATGGGATCACTAGAATTCGCTCGTGCATTAAATACAACCATAAAAAGCTAGTACACATCGGTTCATGTTTCTTAAGACGTTCAAGCATGTTACCCTATGGAAGTCTGCTAGTTTTCTTAAGCCTAACATCGAATTCATTCAATTAAACAAGAGACAATAGGAAACAAGAATTATAAGCTAAACCAATTAGATCTATCGAAGTGTCACACCCTAATTGATGAAGATAGACACAAATATCAACAAGGAATCAATAAGATCTAATCAATTATATACAAGTTTCACACAATCGTAAGTAGACACAAGTTGAACTAGCAAAACATAATCAAAGAAAAGCAAACAACAATAAGTATGAAAGACATAATTGAGATAGAATCATCAAACCAATACATGATGTTTATGGAGTGATTGAAACCCTCTAAGTTGCTGGAAAAACACCTACCTAAACCCAGGAATCGACCTTAGGGTTTAGGGCTTACAAAAAGTGAAGTTATGATGTTATATTTATAGGCTAATTTCCTGTCGGCCCATCTTGATGGCGTCAGCCCGTTACTCTTGACGGCATCATGACCATTTTTCACCAAATTGTAGATCTCTTCGTCCTCTTCGCGTGGGCTTTTGAATCACCTAAATCCGAGTTCGTATGCAAAAGTTATGACCAAAACAATATCAGCTACTCCGCGCACAAGTTTTGACAAGTTAACACGTGACGGCCTTGGGTGACGCCGTCACGTTTCTTCTGGATCGTCACCACTTTTACTCTTGACGGCGTCATCAAAATGCTCTTGACGCCGTCCGGTACTGTTCCCAGCAAGAAAAATTAAGACTTTGCCGTTTTCTTCACTTTTATGCTCCAAAAACGTCCAAAATCCTTCCTTTTCCAGAATTCACTCCAAAAGTAACTAAAATCACAAAAGGAACGATTTAGGGCAATATTTGATCAAATAAATTCAATTCCGGGCTTAAATGACCCCCTAAAAATGGTTCATTTTTCGCCTTATCAGTAACCGATCTTTTGGTCCTGATATTTTGGTGAATGGTTAACGCTATGATTGTAAATTTAACTTATCTTGATCTTTTGTTTTGGCTACTCGTTATCTTTTGGAAGTAATTACCGAAAACGGCACAAAATGAATGTACATGCAAAAAACTACCCAAAATTACCCAAATTGACAATCAAGTTTGACTTTTGCACATGAATATACATGCACAATCAACTTTGACTTTTGCAGAATAGCCCAAATTACCCAGGATCGCCCAAATTAACTTGTATTCTCTTTGAATTTTGCAAATGACAATCAACTTTGACTTTTGCACATGAATGTACATGCACAAAATTACCCAGAATTGACCAAATTGAAAATAATGGTTGACTTTTGCAAATCAATATACCTGTTGCATATAGTTAATCAAAAGTGCCTAGTTTGTTGGCTTCCATTAAACTAGATAACATAATTAACAAAGCAACATAACATAATTCTTCCTTGATCCTTTTGCATAAACATTATAATTCAAATGGAACCAAATAAATCATGGTTAGCATATCCCAATGACCCAATCACATACTCCTAAAGTCCTTTAACAAATGCGTGCTTGTTAACAACCTTCAGCTTCGCTTCAGCAATCTTCTACTTCAATTCCAAAAGCTCGACAACGTCGGACTTTTGAAGCTTCTTAAAATACTCCAAACACTTGAACATCTGCACCGAGGGACGCACAAGTTGCATTTCATGTATGTACTTTTTCCTTTGATTAACAATATCAAGCAACTCTTCATATGCCTTTGTCAGATCTTTCGCATACTTCATATCCTGGTGTGTCTCCCTATCAAAATAAACGGTCATTCCGAATGGTAACTCAGTTGTCTTAGAAGCCGCCGCTAGTTCCTCAAGAAGCACAAAACGAGACATTTTTATACCTTTTGGTACAACTTCTGCTTGTGTGATTTTGTTAATGGATGAAAGAGGACTTTACTTGGGTTATATCATATAAATAGGTGGCATAATTACATATAGAAATGTGTTTTAGGCGTGTTTGGGTAATAAATTCTGAATGGTTGGGTTACCAACATACACATCCCAAAATTGCCTAGTTTTTTTGGCTTCCATTAGATTAGATAAAAGGTTATGCAACCATAGACCCTAATAAATTATTACATAACCAGTAGATAAACTTTAGAACAAGTACTTACTATAATCTTCCACTACAACACCATAGCAGAAGTATAACAGATTATTGACCTAAACATAAAAGCATAACCAATATTTAGCATCATCCTTGGGTGTCTTGCCAGCCATGAGTCTTCTCCTCTTGATTGACCTTCCTTGATCTTCAAACTTTTCCTCTGCAACCACTCCATCTTGACCAATTTTATTTTTTTCAAGCACTTCATCTGGTATCACAGCCCTATCTGGCTTATCTCCTTGTTTAGCAACCACTTTAGCCTTAATCACATCTCCATCAACAACTGATATACATCCCTCATCTCCAACTCCTACAGCACACTAATCATCTGGAATCACATCCCCATCACAAACTCTTTGTTCACCATCAACACCATCAGAAGCTACTTGTTCACCATCATCACCATCAAACTCAACAACATCTAAAATTGCAACCGTTTCTTCACCAACTACCACAAGTGGAAGCAAACTGAAACTAATTGGTTGAGCAAAAATAGCATACACCTGTGTTCCTTCTTTAGCTGCAATTACATCATCAAGTTCATCCAACGCATGATCAATTTCAGCAAACATGTCACTAATCTCTTGAGTTTCTTGAGGCTCTTGAGGATCTTCAAGCTCTTGAGGCTCTTGAAGCTCTTCAGGTTCAGGAGGCTTTTGAGGCTCTAGAGGCTCTTCAGGCTCTTCAGGTTCAGGAATATCAACAAAATGGTATGGATCATCATGCCATTCAGCATTAGTTCCTTTATCCACCTCTTCATCATGCCGTTCAGCATTAGTTCCTTGATCAACCTCTTCATCACTTGTGTCATCATAATACGCATCATCAAGATCGAGATCATAAAAATCGAGCATATCTGTAGACTCCTCACTTGAATCCTCCACCACAAACTCTTGGTCAATCTCTTCCAATAACCTTCTAAATTGATACTCATCACTCATCCTTTTTGTATGATTTGCAATCATTTTTTCGGCACAAAATGTTGGTGGGAAGTCACTGTCAGAATCAGTATCAAAAACAGGTCCAGCCTTCTCAGGTTGGCTTGTCTTATGCCACTCTTTATGCCACTCTAACAATAGTAATTTTCCACTGTTTCCAATCTCACCATCAACACCCTTTCCAGCAGCCTCATTCACATCATCATCCACTATTTCTTCTATCACCACACCTTTGCCCTTAGTCATCATTCGATCCATCATCTTACACTCAACAATTAAAACACCGGTTTCAATATACAACTCCAATTATGTAAATATAGGAACATACTCCACAAGTGTCTTCACATCTTCGTCAGACTTTAGTGGTAGCAAACCATCATCCAGTGACTCCCCAAGTATCCTAAAGTGAGTAAACATAAAGGTACTATCCGAGTAACCTAAATCCTCTAACATTTGGCCCAATAATTCCATGGAGAAAACGTTAGAATGAATTCCGTCAAACTAATCTTTATCTCCAAAGAGATACCTTCTTCCTGGTTTTGAGGTAAATTCACCATTGCGATGGATTTGCAAAGAAAACACCTTTTGATTCAAATCTGTGTAACACATAAAACATCAATTACTTCCAACAATAATAACAAGTTTAAATGGAAAACATTAAAATGGAACAGAGTATTCTTACTATAGAGGATTCCTAAATCAGGGATCGAGTACTGCATGCGCGATTTTGCCAAAGCTTAACCATTCTCAAGATCTTTACTTGTGAATTTAATGTTCATGGAAGAGAAGAGATTGTGACACATATATAAACCATTGCTTTAAAGGACTAAATTTGAAAAACAAACACTGGCAATTGAGGTGAATGGCGGGAAAGGGACTAAAAAGACGAAACTACACTTGATGATTTGGAACTTAACGAGCAAACTAACGGAATTTGGCTCTCGGTGGCTATTTTGTATTTTTACGAAACGTTAGTGGCAAATTTGCACGTCTTTATGACTCGGTCCCATTTTTGCAATTTCGTGATACGTTAGTGACCATTTTTGCAATTTATCCATTGAAAAACTATAGAATGTATTGGGCTCACTATAGTATAAAAATTAAATGGTCGTTTAGTTGGTGAAATTTTTTCCCGTTTTTCTATTTCTAACTTCTTAGAAAATGAAAAAAATGAGAAAAGTAGAATGAGTTTTTCCTTTAATTAAAATTTAGAAAATAAGAATTTCATATTTTTTGAAAATTATTAAAAAATGTTTTAATTAAACAGATTTTTAATTTTTCTATTTTCATATGAAAAAATTCTTGAAAAATAGGATAAGCTTTTGACTAAAATGATAAACATTTATCTAACATGCAGTCCATCTTTTGTCGATGCATGCGGGTACAACTATACATGCACAGATTTATATTTTGTTGACAACCATAAAAGTTGTTATTGATAAAGCGCAAATATTATAGTCAGGTTATCTGCAAAACCAGATATTTTCAGTTGTACAATCCACATTTGTTTAGTATTGAACGTTATAAAACGAGGTGGGCAATTGTTTCATGTCGTTGATTATTGCACGGTATTTTTTTTGTTAAGTAGAAAGTGGGTCAGGTGTTTGGTGCGGGGTTAAAAAGTCCCGAAAAAAAATTGAAACGGCATGGTTCTTGATGGCGTTTTGCGGTGGGGCTCGCTAAATATATGTTAGATAAAAGTTTAAAGTAGTTTTTGCAAGTCATTATATAGTAGGGGGTTTCGTAAATAGTGTTGTGGGCTGTTTTTTAACCCGTTATATAATAGAGGGTATGTTTTGTAAATAATATTTTGAGCTTTTACCTGAGCCAAAGTGGGCTTGTTGTTGGGCCAAAAAAATTTTGGGAACCCAAGTTACGTCACATGGCGTCATTTGACGCTGAATTACTATATATAGTAATGACAATTCAATAACATGGCATTGATGATTGATGAGTCTTTGTCACAATTGGAGCATCTTCTAGGACCACTTTTACAACAAAAGTAAAAAGCCTTTTAACACCACAAACCAGTCATAGATGGAATTTTGTAGCTATATGAGCGTCGACATATATTTTGTAACGACAACAACTAACAATCTCACAATAATATAGTCATATACATCACAAACTATTTCGCATGACTTAAACAGGACTTGGACCAACAGCCATTTGATTGGAGAGTTTCTTACATAATAAGCGGTACCGTTAAGACACAAGCCCTTTGGTTTATTCGACGCAGATTGTGTTCGGAGGAAGATCCCATCTTTAAAGAAAATTAAAACTTGTTTCTTTTTTTTTTTTTTTTTCCTCTTAATATTAAACAGTGAGATACAATATGATCATAGCTAAAAACGAGCGGGGTACCCGCGCATTGCTGCGGAAATATTGTGGTTAATATAAACTTGAAATAAAACGTTTGAAAAAAATTATTGCTGAAATGTTGTGGTTAATCTAATCTCGAAATAAAACGATTGAAAAAAATTATTTTTGTTATTAACGACTAAATTTAAAAAAGATCGATAACCAATTAAAAATTAACATGAGGTGGTATAAAAAAAAAAAAAAAAAAAAAAAAAAAACGGATGAACAGTATTACTACAGTAACATGCTACAGTATTGCTGTTATAATCACTGTAGCAACAGTGTTGCTACAGTACCAAGTACTGCCTTTTAGTATATATAATATATTATAATGTTTGTCCCTGCAAATATATGTCACATATACATCATATTATGTACGATTTAAATATTTACAAATATAAAAAACTTTAGTAGTGCAAATAGCACATCCTCTTTTTATACTAAAAATCCTAGCGTAACCCTAAGCTACCTATAACCTTATAGGTACACTGTACACGATCTAGAAAAGAAAACCCTATTTCATACGCATTAGGAGGGTGTAACAATGGAAACAACTACGGGTCATTCCTCTTGACCACACGGGAAGCCTTAAAACAACACCACCACCAATACACATGGTGGGTGGTTTTGGTGTTGGTTTAGTGATCTCGACAATCAAACGTAAACGAAATGGAAACAACTACGGGTCATTCCTCTTGAGTCTTGACCACATGTGAAGCCTTAAAACAACACCACCACCAATACACATGGTGGGTGGTTTTGTTGTTAGTTTAGTGATCTCGACAATCAAACGTAAAAGAAGAAAAGATAGGTTATGTGTGTGAGTTGTGAGGTATATTTTTATTTAAGTCGTGTATGTTTGTCACAAACATACACAAAACCGAAAACCGACGGGCCGTCGGGTCGGTCTAAAACCGACCCGACCCGAAACGACAAAACCGAAAACCGAAATTTATGAAAAACTTAAACCGAAACCAAACCGACGGGCCGTCGGGTTGGTTCTGTTTTGTGTCGGGCCGGCGGTTCGGTTCGGTCTAGGTTCATTTAGGTATGTTTTTGTCGGTTTTGGGCTGAGTCGAACCGAACCGAAACCTCGTGAAACCGAAACCGAACCGACAGGTTGTCGAGTCGGCTCGGTTTTTGTCGGTTCGATCGGTTTTGTTGGTCTGGTTCGGTTTTGGACCTTTGATGCTCAGCCCTATGTTTATGTGTTGGGTTTGGTGTTAGCTACTACAAAGGTTTGATGGTTTGTTTGGTGGTAAGAGTTGATGATGATACGGCACCCAACCACACCAACAACGACACCCCTATCACGCCCAAAGTTATAATTGATATGTTAACAAGACTATTTGCCATGTTATATAAGTGAATGAATCTTTTATATAATTTAAGAAAATCTCATTTCAAGTCGTTTGTTTTTATAAAAAGAGATTTTGTCGGGGTTACTTGTAGAAAAACTCAAGTACATCATGTGGCGAAGTGAAAATTCCTTATTAACTAATAAAAGACAAAATGCAAGCTTAACTTTTCCCAAATGATTAAATCAGACTTATTTTTAAGATTATTTCATTTAATTTTGCACTTAACTGTAAAGTAACGTTATATTATGGTTGGTAAGCATAATATACAACTAATAATCTTAAGTTCAACTTTCATCGAGTTAGTTTTTGTATTCAAAAAGGAGTGGGAGCACAGATTGTGTTCAAACTCCCCTCCAATTTCATGTAATTTCTGTGATTTCAATGAAAAATCATTATTATAAAAAAAATAAAAAAATAAAATAATAATAATAATAATAATAATAATAATAATAATAATAATAATAATAATAATAATAATAATCTGGTTCAGTCATAATCTGGTTCGTGATATTCTTGTTGATATATGTTCCAAGGTTGGGATTATGGTACGTAAGGAGGCTCCTATGAGTTTCTTTCAGACAATGGGAAGGAGCTACGTCCTGCAGATCTTTTACTTTTTAATTGGCTCCAAGGTAAAGATGTGTGTTTAGATGTGACTGGAATCTCTCCGTTTGCTGGTATAGGGGCGACTTCGTATTCTCCCGGGGTAGCATTGCATAACGTTGTGGAGAAGAAAAAGAGAAAGTATGCATCTATATGCGAGGACAACGGTTACAAGTTCATACCATTTGCTTTCTCTACATTCGGTGAATTTGACACGGAGGCTCTGGACACACTTTCACGTATTATGTCTATTGCCATTAGCCACTCTAATAATGTTAAATGTGGCGTTTTTATTTTTCATAGAATAAGCTTTTGTATTTAGAAAAGGATGGGAGCGCAGCTTGTATCTAGACTCCCATCCAATTTTGTGTAAGCTTTTTATGTATTAATGAAATTGTTATAATAATAAAAAAAATAAAAAAATAAAATAATAATAATAATAATAATAAAAATCTAACTTTCATGTATAAAATTCTGTAGTTTTTTGTACTTAACATATTTCTCTTGATATTACATTTAAAAAGAGACATTTGTTGTTAATATTAAACTAATCTATCGCAATACAAACTTTTGTATATACGTACATGGTTATAAAATATGAAATGAGAGCATTTTTTAAACTGACCATAATACAAAACCCCCGTGCTAATATATAATTTTTACATGAATAAGAACGGCATTTATTGCTATTCTTGTTGAGTAGCAAGATACGGTTATCTTCAACCTTTGACCAATTTCAAAGACTCATGTTATAGATTTATCATCATTGCCTACCCAATTAAGAATGTCTAAACATGAAAGGTTTTGTGTGATGCCTGCAATGAGAAGTTTGGTCAAACGTAAGTAAAGCCTTCTACCAAAGCTTGTTCGTGACAGAACTTTTTCCTGCAAATTTAACAAACTTGCCCCGTCATGATGCAGCCGATAACCTCACTTTTATTCAAATCCATTCAAGGACATTCAAACTCTATCATCGGTGCCTATTATATTTTCATTATTATCCACCCTCCTTTTATAAACCGATTGAAAAGTGAATAGATGGTTTAACATTTCTGTCAAAACCCATATCAGTGACTTATCCAAGCCAAGCCATTGTATACAGACACATTGAGGAAGATGGATGAAATCGATATAAAGATTCTGAATGATGTCTGCAAGAGAAATTTTGGTACCATTAGTGTCAAAATACTATTCTACAATTCTAAACTTATATCGGCATTATACCAAACCTCTTACAAGCATCATAAAAAACCTTTACGTCGATTTCCTCATCTTCCTCCATTTGATTTGTATTCCCTAGATACAAAATGAACAATGATATCAAAATAGTATTCTACAATTCTAAGCTTATATCGACATTATATCAAACCTCTTACAGGCATCATAAAAAGAGATAGTTAAGTGTTATCAAAGATGTTAATTTAAAAATAAATAAAATAAAATAAACTTAAAATCATCTTCTTTGATAACACTTAAACCCCACACTCTTATTTCAAATTGATCCCACATTTCAATAAATCATCAATTCTTAAAACTAAAAGCAAAAAACACTAAAACTACAAATTAATCAACACAAAATTTTCACCTAACACTACAATTTCAAAAACCCCAACATATTTTTTTATAAGAAATTACCCTTTTATACATTAGCACAATTAAATATCACAGGAAATAATATAACTAGATTTACAATTTAGCAAATTCCCGCGACTAATACATTTAAGAAAAATTCAAATCCACTTATCATATCCGAGGAAAATGGTGCCATTAAGAAAAAGAATCAGAAGGTACTTGCTCATATTGATATATCAGTATCATATATTTACTCATTAGAATCTCTCTGGAACTTGATGTCAATGGTGTTGGTGTGTAACAGAAAATTCTACTACATGATAAACATCGTGGATAGTTTCCAAGAAAATCGAGTACCGTAGAGTATGTAACTGCTGATTCCACTTATTTTCTTCTTCTCTTGAATATCAAAGCGCCCAACAGCTTCATATCAAAATAATCCTCCAATGCAAAAATTGTGGTTTCAAATTAGCTCTCACCGTTTTTCCGTTAATGCTGCAATGGTCATTGTTCAAAATCAGAAAAAATTAAGGTTCATCAGAAGACGTGCAAGAGATAATTGGATATAACTTAAAACTGAGAGGTAACCAGACGAGGCTTCTCAAAAACTAACAGATACAAGAACATGATAAATCAAAATGGTGTGCTTTTTCTTACCTTTACAGAATCTAATGCTTTCAAGTTCTAACAAATCACAGCTTCAAGGGTGTATACTCTAAAGAAACAAAACTTAGGTGGTTCTACTCATAGGATTGGCATGTTAAAAGTGTGAAGATAAACCATCTTCCAGCAGCAATCAAGCTATGACTGCACAATAATGATCTTTCATGTTTTTAAGTCAGTGAACAGTATTTCTTGTATCTTTACAAGCTTAAAGCCCTCTAATGTTATAGTTCGATCTAAATGCGTTAGACATCATTAGTTTCAGCACCACCTTCTGAAGGCTAGCTGACCTTGTTGTCTAGAGGGTCCATATGGTTATTGTCCTTTTTCTAAATCTCCATCCTCTAGAATCACTATCCTCTACTTTTACCTTGTTCATCAATATCATTAGTTTCCGCACACCACCTTAATGGCCACCACTCCTCTCTAAAACCACTATTACAAGCAGGTACGACAGCAGTGACACCACCGCTTGACAACACCCGAGTCCCTACGCTTCTAGTGCTGAGATACCAATTCGCTTTGGGCTACAGTTTAACTACGATCTACACATGATTCTTGCTGCAAATTTGCTTGCAGACCTTATCAAGTGTTTTCCCTAATTTTGTTTCATTTTAACTCTATATTGCTACTCTGCTCCTATTCTTTTGTTTTTGTTATCCTTCCCTTATCTATTATACGCTTTGTTTCATAAATTATTGAACTTGCTCTCTCTACAACCACACTCATTAGCTAAAGCAGTAATAACATAGCAGCAACATGAAATTTGAAAGCAGATGAATATAATTAGTTTTGTATATTTGACATGGAAGTTCCCAATTGCATGCATACATCATGAGGAACTATATCTTCTAGGCTTCTAGCTCATTATAAAATTCTTGAAGTCCAAGACTTGATTACCAGCTCAAAACAATCAAAAGGCATCAATATTCTTGATTTGTTGGGATACCAACTACATAACAAGAGCTTGACCTTCTTAACCACCAATCAATATCAATGGCTTGAATTTGAAATATAAGCTATTAACCGCCCTTTCCAATCCAAGAAGTAATTAGTTGGCTTTCAGTCTCAAGTGGATAATCATCTTCGTCGTATTACCACAAGACTACCATTACAAGAATCTATGGTGAGTAGAGTCGGATAGACGCATAGTAGACCATAAATTGTCCAAGGACCTAACAAGATTATATAGTTGAAGTCCTTTAAATGCTACCTAGGCCTATACTATATGAGGAAAGCTTCTTACCATTATATAAGCTTACCTTATTTGAGATAAAAACCACACATTAATGAAAACATTAATTGTCATATACTGCAACCTAACACTTGGTCTATACTATATGAGGAAAGCTTCTTACAATTATATAAGCTACCTTATTTGAGATAAAAACCACACATTAATGAAAACATTTATTGTCATATGCTGCAACCTAACACTTAGCAACAACTTTTAAGAGCTACATAGAACGGGCCTCATTTTTGGGGTCCCCCACACCTCCATGACCCTTCCAAAAGTCTCAACAGCAAAAAGAGAAATAGTCATTGAGACATAAGACATTTCACTTGCTAATCTTTTATAAGTTGGAATCAGCTCAATGTTTGAAGATTCATGTTGCAAATCTTGGACTCTACGAAAGGCATGATGTATAGAATACCACTTTCATAAGAACTTCTTGTTAACATTGACTATAAAATAATAATAGCACAATCAGTTTGATACTAAAAGACCATAGTTGTTAAACTTATAAACCATTGAATAATAAACTTTAGAAACAGACTGGAAAAATACAAACAATGAACCGACAACATTGTTTCATGACATGTCTAAAAACAGGTAACTAATAAAATGATGGAATAGATCTCTAGCATAGATATATGATTGGCTTAAAATAAACATAATCTTGACCAACAGCAGATAACTTCATAAGTTGGAATATAAACAGAAATGGAGTAGGACTTACAAACAAAAGTGATGCTTCAAAATATAGCAAATTGAGTGGTATCTCAAACTTCAAAAAGCCAATAATCAACCATGAACTGAAGTAACCTTACTCAAAAGCTCTAACATGCTGCAATCAACTTTGTAGTGCAACTGTGTAAGTATTAGAAAAAAAATATTAAAATATACAAAACCGTCAATTGAATATTGTTATGCCTCGTGTATTAATTCGATGTCAACAAACTTAGTAAACATAATTGAAATACTACACCGTTTATGGGTGAATTAGCTACTATATTATCAATTGAACGTATAGTAACTTACCTTCAAGGAGCAACATTTCCGATACAGTGGTGCAAACATCTATGGAGATCAACGAACGACAAGGTGTTTGTAGACAAAAGAAATTTCATGAGAATTAGATAGCGTGGATTTGTAACCCATGTAACGCTCTATCCAAACCTTTAATTTGTAGCCTTCTAACTCCCCTTTGTATATATGCTAATCGCCTTAAAAGAAAGTAACCTTCCTTCATCACAAATTGTGATAATAATTCATTTTATTTTACAACAAATAAAAGCTTATAATTAGTTAATGCATATTAGAATAGTCAAACTGTCGGACTAGAAGCCTAGAGCATAGTAGCACACACATGTGATATAACTGCATTACAGGTAAATTGTCCCTCGTGTAAGCGAAGGGTCCCAACAGTTAAAAAACAGCTAGAGCTAGATAAATAAATTTTAGAAATAAAGAGGGAACATACTGCTATGAATAAGCTACAAATTTTTATTATTAAGACTAGAAAATCACTATGATTATTTCTTAGGTATAAGATAGAAAACCCTAAAGGGTAGCATTAAACGGCTAATAATCAATTAATCAAAGTACAATACTTAAGTATTTCAGATAAAACACAAAGCAGCAAAACAATAGAGAACAAAAAAAAAACGTCATACCAAAGTTCACAAATTGTTGATTTCCAGTCAAGTTACACCAAGCTACTTGTTTCAATTTAATAGTAGATGACTTATTTAAGCACTGCCAATTCGATTCACATATTTTCAAAATTAGCATCATGTATTTTTTTTAACAAAGAAAGAAAAGAAAAAGTGCAATGAACAAAAAAGAGCAAGAAGAAAGACATGCTAATTAAACTATGACACTACACACTGAAAATAAAAATCAAAGTCAAAGTGATGTGATGTGATGTGAAGATGGTCATATCAAAACACAATAATTAAAAACACATGTAGGTAGCAGATCACTTGAAAAGGTCACATTCACTGAATCAATATATATCATATGTTTTAGGATCTTAAAGTAGATTAAAGTTCAACCAAGATTTCAAGGATTTGTATGAGATTTAAAAAAAAAAAAAATGCAAAGAAAGTTACCTTTGATTGTGAATAAAAATCAAGAACATATAATCCATTCAAGTTCCAACATTTCTGTGACAAATATTATG
Source organism: Artemisia argyi (assembly GCA_030686995.1). NCBI lineage: Eukaryota > Viridiplantae > Streptophyta > Magnoliopsida > Asterales > Asteraceae > Artemisia > Artemisia argyi. Next base: position 173,572,304 of record CM060687.1, on the reverse strand, counting down.
GCATGCGTGAAAAAAGAACTAAAAAAAACAATAGTGTTAAAGACAAGAGTCATATAATAATAATGTCAGTTTTCAGTTGATTTAGCACAGTAAACCATGTAAAGTCACACTTACATCAAACTAAACCCTACTGCTAATTAAGTAGTCTAGCAATAAAATATAATATAAAGTACCAAAATCATTATTTATATAAACAGAAATCCCAAACCAAAGATAACAACAAGAGACTACTGTTTCAGGTGTGTGTCTTCAAACAAAAACATGTTTAATTTTGATAAAACAAAACAAAAGATACCAAGAAAAGAATACAAGGTGACAGATAGAGCAGTGAGCACAAAAAATAATCATACAATTCCATTTATGTACAATTTAACTTTGTGTGCTCACTCTCTTCTGTCATCTCGACATAGCCTAACTGGTACCAGATGTGTTTCATCAAAAAAATATATAGATAAAACTAGATCTGAAAATAAAAAAGAAAAGTTACCCATATAAGGAAATTAAAAGTACAAGATATATCTAGGGTTTGGTGAGTTAAAAAGGCCAAAAATACACAAAAATAAAGCATCACTGATACCAAAACTGAGAGATATGATTATGGGTGTACTTGTTGATGATGGGTAAAAATAAAAACTAGTAGGCATATGAAACAGTACCGACGGTCACCAGATTTATAATAATAAAAAGGGAATCTAGAGAGAGAAAATGAGCGGCGAGGGTCGAATGAAAAATGGGGGATGAGATGAACAGTATCAATGACTTTTGGGTTCTTATCGCATTTGCTTTTTTTGTGTTATATCCCCCCATTTTTGACGTCATATTCTATGAGTTACAAAATGGATATACACTAAAACCTCTATAAATTAACAGTATTGGCACCGAGATATTTTATTAATTTAGCGAGATATTATTATATCAATAAATTAATAATTTATTAATTTAAAGAGATTTTATATATGACTTTTAAATTTTCAAGTGTAATATATAAGTTACAATGTATACTTGTTATAGATGAAAAATAAATTTAAAAAACTTTCAGTGAAAATTTATAAATTTATATTCACATTTTATGAAAATAAAATTAACACCTTTTGTTGCAATATGAGAAGACAACACACCAATACTTTACAGCAATAAAGAGATTTTGAGATAAACTCAATATAATTTGAAGTTCAACAGAAAATAACAAGTGACAATGAATTTCATTTTTTACTAAACAATCTTAGGACTTGGAAGTGTATCTCTCTCACACATATATACATATATATGAAATTTTTAGTACTATCTCCGTCCCATTATAAGTGTTCAGTTTGACTTTTTACGGTCTAACTTGTTCAACTTTGACCTTGAATACTTTTATGTGTGTTATATAATACTTGATGCAAAATATATGAATGGATTGGATTTTAAACGTATTTTCATTGATATAATTTTCATCATGTATTATATAACACAAATAAAATTATTTAAGGTTAAAGTTAAATAAGAAAGATCAAGAAAAGTCAAACTGGACACTTATAATGGGACGGAGGGAGTAATTATTAATTTATAGTTACATTGGGACTAATATATATACACTTGGATTTCAAAAAAATTATTATCTTATTATTTTATCGATTGGGGTCCAAATTTGTATTGGTCCCAAGTTGGGACTAGACTAATTATTAATTTTATCGAGGTTATTAGTTTATCGAGTATTAATTTATAAAGATTTTACTGTATACATGACACAACTTGCAGCGGATAGAATAATACTACTATAAACTTCTAGCTATAAAATAAAGTTCTCTTTTAAATATCATATATCGACAAACAAACTGATGCGTGGGGTTTGCACCAGGCTTTACCTCTCAAGGGATCTTGAGAAGCTTACAACCCCCACCAGGCAGTGTACCTGATCGATGTAGTATAGTATAATGACAAGTACCGAGGGATTGATCGTTCAGCTAGGAATAGTGTCGCTAGGATTAGAAAACTTAAAGACTAGGTCTAGAGATGAGGGATGATTCTTTTTGTATTTTTATATTTTTTTAGAAAGCAAATTAAAATCTCGGGTTTGAAGGATTTGGGCGGAATTAGTTGCTATTCAACTAACCTAATACTAAAGATGCAATCAAAATAAAATACTAAAAATGAAAATAAGCTAAATTAAACGAAAGTTGTGAACAATATGTGGGAGAAATGTGTTTACTTAGATTTCACTACTCCCTATATATCTTTTACACGTTAATTACTTGTTATAGTTGCGTGGATGACGGATTGTATTTCTTAATATCATTCATGGGGTGGCGTACTTACTTCCCCAATCCTATGAGTGCCTACTTCACTCCTATGTCGAGCCGGCTAAGAAGCTCCTAACATGAGATCATTAGAATTTACTCATGCATTAAATACAACCAATAAAACCTAGTATACATCGGTTCATGTTTCCTAAGACGTTCAAGCATGTTACCAAATGGAGATCTGCCAGTTTTCTTAAGCCTAACATTGAAATCATTCATCCAATACAACCATAAACAAGTAATCAACACATAATTAACATCTAGGTTTCATTAGATCTAAGCAAATACAAGATAAATCTAGCCTAGCATGTTGAAATTAAGACAAGCACGAGATATAGACAACCAACACATAGACATATTGATTGAATTAAAGAAAAGACTTATCTGAATAGCACATGAAAGGATTCAAGGGGTAAAAACCCTTGAATTTACTGTACAATACGAGCTAGGGTTCACAAAGTTCGGCCCCAGGGTTTCTCCACACAAGTTCCTTTTTAATGAATGAAAAATAGAAAACTATATATAGATTTTGGAAGGTGACGACGTCAAGAACAAATGTCTGACGCCGTCATCTCGCCGCCAAATAATTCCTCGGACTGCCTAGATCTGGATCTGACGCAGTCATGTGTACACCTTATGCAGGCCGTCATGATTTTAACTTTTGACGCTCTTGTTGTGACGCCTTCAGGTTTCTTCTGGGTCGTCATGGACTTTACTCTTGACCCCGTCAGGATTTCCTTCTTGACGCCGTCATATACTGTTCCCACAATGGAAAATTAAGTCTTTTCCAGATTTCACTCCCAAAGTACCTAAAATCACAAAAGGAACGATTTAGGGCAATATTTGATCAAATAAATTCAATTCCGCCCCCCTAAAAGTGGTTCATTTTTCGCCTCATCATATACCCTTACACTTGAGATTTGCTTGTCCTCAAGCAAATGCGCTTTTATTCTAATCAAAATACAAGTTAGGGGTCATTTAACACTAATATAAAAGTAATTACAACAAATAATCGTTCCACTAAAGACCAAAGACAAGCACGGAGGTCATATACTAGCACCTCACAAATAGTGTTTAGATACTCACATCTCTCGGGTGTAATAAAGTATAAATTACAATATGGAAACGGAAGATATCTCTCACTACCTGTCATAGCAAAATAGATTACCATAGGCTTGGGAAAGGATCAAACCTCCACCACATGGCGTAAGCACCTAGGATAAACTATCAAAGAGGTCTTTTAAAGGGTTGTAACGTTAGGTGTAGGGATACGAAATACACGGTTTTGTTGGATAAAGGCAATAGTTACTGGTGGCGAGTTAATCATCTTGGTTAATTACATGTACAATATGGCATTACTAAGCCAAGACTAGACTCGACTTAAGCTAATAAATGAAAAATAACAAAAACATAAAATAAACATAGAATGAAACGGGATGGTAGTCCGTATGTTTTTTTTTTTTTTTTTTTTTTTTTTTTTTTTTTTTTTTTTTTTTGCATACACTCTTACCCTACCATCCAAAATAATACATCATAGGGAATGAATATTCCCCTTACATTTGAATTTTTATATACTTTACAATAAATTAATCTAATGACTCGAATTAAGAAAAATCAAAATACTTGGAGTACTTTTAAGATTAACGTACATATGGGGGTAATATATAATGTTCTTCTCTATTACTCCATAAAATAAGTACTTTACCCATGAGTCCCAATGGTCCCAAAACAATATGTACAAGGATATGACTCAACTTAGCAACCATGTAATCAGTTAGATAATTAACTTAGGGTTTAACAAATAACAATAATGCACTAAAGATGAGTGCATACACGGAAGGCTAAGACGATTTGGGTGTACATTTAAGTGGGGTGTAACAAATTCTTCCTTTAAGTAAAATGCTTAAAGTTAGAAACGAAAAGATAGGCTCGGAGGGGTGTACTATGGGTTTCGTGTACTAAAAATGAGTACAACGCTAATGGTGTGGGAAAAATTAGTTGACTTAACTAGCCAAGTAATATGACTTAAATGGTCAAGTAATTATAATACGGGTTTAACACAAGGGTGATCCTAATGCCTCTTATCATGTAGTGAATCCTACTACACGAATGTAGTCTCACTAGCGGTCTCGGGATGCATCACTAACGCAAGTTCTAGAATCTAAAATTCTAAATGCTACCGGTACACTCATAAGCACTAATAATGAATGCTTTTCCTATCAAATCTAAAGGCGAACCTCACATATTTGGGTGGAAAATTTTTCTGAATAGTACGGTTATGTGCTAGTCATACAATCTCCTATCCATGAGACGCTTGCTATGGCTAAAGTTTCACTCCTAAATGTTGTAAAAAATTTTAAATTTGGCGCTAAAATTACATTAACAAGTATTTCTCATAGTTTTATTACACATCTACTATCAAACAAACAAACTCAAGCGAAAGTGTATTGTAAGGTATCATCATTTTACCCTCCCCTTACACTTAAGATGAACATTGTCCCCAATGTTCAAGTAAAGAATGTAAAAGTGAAATAAGTAAAACAAATGAAATCAAATACTCCCCTGATTCACTCGGTATGGATAATAAGGTGGCCAGGTTAAATCTTCCTCCAAGAAAATGAACAATCAAAGCTTCCCTTCCAGAAAAATAAATCATCTTCTTGTCATACATAACCTGTAAATCCTGAGAAAACAGACAAGGCAACCTTGCATAAAATCGGCGGCAATCTACATATGTTACTAAAACCTAGAAAACAAAATAAGATATAATGCTTGTGGAATGATGTTTGCAGATTTCCTGGAGATTATAAAACTAATAATTCAGCAAAAACTTTAAGACTCCGTTAGAAAAATAAAACTGGTAAAATTTCCAGATTTTTACACGTGACGCCGTCAAGAGTAAACTCATGACGCCGTCAGAAGTGACCTGCAGAAATTCTTATGTTAAGTTTCCGAAAAATTTCTGGAAAAACTTGGTTCTACTTCCTGGAAAATCTTGCAAAACTTCATTATGACTCGATACAAGCATTTGACTCTAACAAATACGAATATACATGTTCATTTAATATTGTGGAGAATCATGATCGGTTTGTTTCTTAAAAAACATATTTGGGGTTTCCCCTTACACTTATCTTTTGCAAAAATACCTTTGGGTGAAGTTAAGACTAGGCCAAAACAACAAAATAAAGTATTTCCACTATTTTGTTTAGAAACATGATCTACCAACAATAAAAATAAAGCATGCATACGGAAGCAATTAACAAACAAACAAAATAAAAATCACACAAAGCATGGGTTGCCTCCCAAGAAGCGCTTTTCTTTATTTACGAGTCTTGTAGCTAGACTCAAGGTCATGGGTTACTACGTGACCTCATCTCTTGAGATGATGAACCCCATGTAGTTGTGATCATTACTATTGTGGTGGTAGTGCCTCAATCTGTCGATACTTGCAATCACCTCTCCACCTACTTTACTTCTCAGGTTAGCCATCCCATCTTGGCTCATGCTCTCAATTGTGAAAGGCCCATACCACCAAGGACTCGGTTTATCGGGTGGTATCGTTATTTACAAGTGTCTTAAGAGTACCAAGTTTCCTTCCTCGAATGGTACATGGCTTTTTGCTGGTCGATTATGTTCGAACTCGACATGAACTTTATTTCTTTTGCTTCTTTCATATTTAGCCTCCTTGTAGCTTTTGATTCTTGCCTCCCATGCAAGAATTTTCTTTTGAACGCGAATGGGTGTCGTGTTAATGTTGTTTTTGAGCTTTCTCCAACTCAAATTCTCATGCCCACTTCGCGGGGTCATGGGGAAGCTAATCTTTCTTTTTCCTGATTTAAGCTCAATTTTCCTACCTTCATACTTAATGACAGCTCTAGCGGTGGTGAGGAATGGTGCCCCAAGGATTATTGGCATGCATCCATCTCCCTTATCATCGATGATCATAAAATCAACGGGGTACATGAATCCTGCGACATTAACTAACACATCTTCTGCGATTCCTAGGGGGTGTACGTAAGAGTGTCCAGCGAGGGATAACCTAACACGAGTGGGGGCTGCATTTTTGACGTTAGTTGGATGTAAATAGTTAGGGGCATAAGATTTACTTCCAATCCTTGGTCGGCGAAAGCACTAAGATATTTCAAATCCCCGATGCAAGCTGGTATCTCAAAGTTCCCACATGCCATCTGCTTAGTAGCCACTTTTTGTACCAATAGTTTCTCGAATAATGGCCCCCCAGGTAACGTATCATACTCTTCTTTTCCCCCTTCCTCCTTCTCAGAATCCTGTTTGGAAGGTTGGTTACGCCCGTCACCCTTTATCCAATTTGTTATAGTGTTTTCGTTTATATCATGTTTCAGGTAGTAACTCAAAGGTTGGGATTTTGGTGGCTCTTCTAAGGTTTGTTCGGTAGGGGTTTCTACCTTTTCATTATCCTTGTGGACAATTGTGATGGAATTAACAAATCGGGTAGTGGGGACAATGCTTTCTTTCCTTAGTAACATCCTCTCGGGGGTTCTCTGGTTGGTATATTCTTCCATTAGGCTCATTATCTCATTCATTTTCTCTTGCATCTCCTCTTTTTGCTTATAAACTGCTTCCTCGAATCTAGCGAGCCGATCTGAATGAGTTGCCATGTATTCTCGCATTCTAGCTTTAAACTCCGGGCTAAGTTTCTCGGGAGGGGAGTAAGGTGGGGCATAGTTTTGAAAAGTCTCGACATTCTCTCTAGAGGATGATTCTGATAACGGTGTTGGAGTCGTTTTCGAGACAGAATTGGCAGTAGCCCGCCTAGGACTCAGGGGTCTCCTTTGCCTCTCCTCAAAATAGTCAAATTTTGCCTCGAGTTTGCATAGGAGTTCGTCAGGGATTTCGGTAACCCCTTCAGGTGTTGAGATTGCGTTGATGGCCGCTTTTATAGTTTGATTAAACTCCCACATCTCTTGATTATCGGCGGCAAGCTCTTCAATAATTGCCCAGGATTCCTCGGCGTTCTTATCACGCAGTTTACCTCCCGCTGCCCTATCGATTGTACGTTTAGTGTGATAGTCAACATGGTCGTAGAAAATCTGAACTAATAACCAAAGGCTTATACCATGATGAGGGACCTTATGAAGGAGATTCTTAAAACGGGCCCATGCTTCGTAGAAAGTTTCACCCTGATGTTGTTCAAACATCAAAATGTCATTCCTAAGCATTGCAGTCTTCCCCGGTGGGAAGAATTGGGTAAGGAAGTGATTGGTGAGATCATCCCATGTGGTGATGGATCCCGCGGGTAACCGCTCAAGCCATTGACTAGCTTGATCACGTAGAGAGAATTGGAATAGGCGTAATCGGGTTGTCTCTCTAGTTGCAACATCTAGGTCTATGGAATCTATGATTTTAAGGAAGTCCTTGAGATGTTGATTTGGATCTTCGGAACGAAGTCCATGGAATGCACATCCGCTTTGTACCAACCGGATGGCGTCGGATCGCAAGGGAGTCACATTGGCTCCGGTGAGCTCAATGGTGTTTCGGTAGCCTTGGTGGCTAGGCCGGGAATACTCTCCTAAGGTTCGGGGCCTAGAAGGTTCTAGTGGTGGGTTTTGTTGTGGTGGGATGACGGGTTCAAAGATGTTCCCATCGTCCATGATGTCGGGTGGTGAAGAGTTATGAACAAAAACACAAAGAAATAAGATAGACTAAAGAGAACCTAAAAATAAAAATAAAATCTTACTAGAAAGGAATCTAGCAAGTAGACCTAATAAAAAGAGATTCTAACCTAGACAATAACTATTCCCCAGGCTGCGGCGCCAAAAACTTGGTAGCGTGGGGTTTGCACCAGGCATTACCTCTCGAGGGATCTCGAGAAGCTTACAACCCCCACCAGGCAGTGTACCTGATCGATGTAGTATAGTATAATGACAAGTACCGGGGGATTGATCGTTCAGCTAGGAATAGTGTCGCTAGGATTAGAAAACCTAAAGACTAGGTCTAGAGATGAGGGATGATTCTTTTTGTATTTTTATATTTTTTTAGAAAGCAAATTAAAATCTCGGGTTTGAAGGATTTGGGCGGAATTAGTTGCTATTCAACTAACCCAATACTAAAGATGCAATCAAAATAAAATACTAAAAATGAAAATAAGCTAAATTAAACTAAAGTTGTGAACAATATGTGGGAGAAATGTGTTTACTTAGATTTCACTACTCCCTAGATATCTTTTACACGTTAATTACTTGTTATAGTTGCGTGGATGACGGATTGTATTCCTTAATACCATTCATGGGGTGGCGTACTTACTTCCCTAATCCTATGAGTGCCTACTTCACTCCTATGTTAAGCCGGCTAAGAAGCTCCTAACATGGGATCATTAGAATTTACTCATGCATTAAATACAACCAATAAAACCTAGTACACATCGGTTCATGTTTCCTAAGACGTTCAAGCATGTTACCAAATGGAGATCTGCCAGTTTTCTTAAGCCTAACATTGAAATCATTCATCCAATACAACCATAAACAAGTAATCAACACATAATTAACACCTAGGTTTCATTAGATCTAAGCAAACACAAGATAAATCTAGCCTAGCATGTTGAAATTAAGACAAGCACGAGATATAGACAACCAACACATAGACATATTGATTGAATTAAAGAAAAGACTTATCTTAATAGCACATGAAAGGATTCAAGGGGTAAAAACCCTTGAATTTACTGTACAATACGAGTTAGGGTTCACAAAGTTCGGCCCTAGGGTTTCTCCACACAAGTTCCTTTTTAATGAATGAAAAATAGAAAACTATATATAGATTTTGGTAGGTGACGGCGTCAAGAACAAATGTCTGACGCCGTCATCTCACCGCCAAATAATTCCTCGGACTGCCTAAACCTGGATCTGACGCCGTCATGTGTACACCTTATGCAGGCCGTCATGATTTTAACTCTTGACGCTCTTGTTGTGACGCCTTCAGTTTTCTTCTGGGTCGTCATGGACTTTACTCTTGATGCCGTCAGGATTTCCTTCTTGACACCGTCATACACTGTTCCCAGCATGGAAAATTAAGTCTTTGGCGTTTTCTTCACTTTTATGCTCCAAAAATGTCCGAATTGCTTCCTTTTCCAGATTTCACTCCCAAAGTACCTAAAATCACAAAAGGAACGATTTAGGGCAATAATTGATCAAATAAATTCAATTCCGGGCTTAAATGACCACCTAAAAGTGGTTCATTTTTCGCCTCTTCACAAACATAAATAATATAATATGTATGATAATAGATAGGTAAGTTAATGATATGAATATAATTATTATTGTATGGAGCATTCACAATTATAAAACTCTAAAAGAGTTTATACAATTAATATATTATTAAATTATAAATTTATTTATATTATAAATATATTTTTATTATAAATAAACTTATTCATAAAGCTTTTTATATCATAAAATATAACCAATATTTTATAATAATAATAATAATAATAATAATAATAATAATAATAATAATAATGTAAACATTTTTAAGATCTTATACCTTTCATTCCACATAGGATTAAAATAATTTCATACTATGGTTCACAAATTTATGGACCTTTTCAAAAGTTTTTAGACCTATTCATAAACCACCATAGTGGATGTTCTTAGTATTGCAAAAGTAACGAGTGTGATAACTTGTGTGTTGGAGCGGAATATTTTCGAATAGACCTTTTATGTTGTAATTACCTTAAACTCTTGATTTTATTTTGGTTGTAGTTTTAAGTTTGTTTAACGATGATCTCACATAAATTAGCCGGTTTAAAAAATAAATAAAGTATAGGCTTTAGAGGAGTGAGAACTAAGAGACTGAAATATATTTTACTTAATTGGAGGATCCTTTAAAGTAATTTTAGTGAAATTGGGGAAGTGTGAGTAATTTGATTTGATCCAATGGCTCAAATCAAAAGAATTATTTTGATTTGAGCCAAAGAACTTCTTTTTGATTAGTTCCACTTCAACAAACTGGGATTGAAATTTAGATCGAGACTGAAAATGAGATTGAGATGAATTTTATATAAGAAAAAAATGGTAAAGATTAGGTAATTTTATAAACAACATTAAGTTTAGAAACAAAAACTATTTTTAAGGCAACATTTCAAAAACTATTTTTAAGAACATTTTTATGTGAGAAAGTAAGATTGAAGTTTAAGTTTTAAAAGGTATTTTAGAGATTGAATATTACTTATATTTTAAAGTTTAAAGAAAACATTTTTGCATTATATGTAGTAGAGAAAATATGTAGACTCATTCAAATTGTATTTTAAAAATGTTTACAGCTAGGTAAACTTTTTAGAAAGTAAATACTTAATTTTCTTTCGTGATTTAAGTAATATAATATTTTTAAATTATTTTGTGTTTGTTTGATAGTTGAGGGTGAAAAATGAAGTTTTGATTTTAGTTAGAAAACTGTATTTGAGGACGTTTATGAAAACTAAACACTGGGTTTACTATATCATCTACAATTTGAGGATGTTTTAGAATAGTATATATTTTTGCCAAATGTATATTAGCTCAACGGGGTTTGATTCCTAAAATATACTTATTTTCATATTTATTTCAAATGTTGTTCATACAACAACTATTTTTTTTTTTTTTTTTTTTTTTTTTTTTTTTTTTTTTTTTTTTTAACTAACAATCTCACAATATAAAAGCCACAAACTATCTCACATGTCTTAAGTAATATTTAAATTTACAGCCATTTTAGTTGAAGAGCTTCTCACACAACTAGGAGTACTATTGAGACACAAACCCTTTGATTGACACACGAGGCGTTTAATTGCGATGAATTTCAAAACATACATATTTTGCTGCGCATGTTCCTTCTAAATATGTATAGCTAACTTCAATATATAATAGTTAGTGATTTTGCTCAAAAAATCTGACGCTCGGAATAAACACGCCCAAAAGAACCATTTCATCAAAAATAACAAGCTAAGAAGCCTAATTGTTTATTAGATTGAGATCCTCTAGAGTTGGTTTTAACATGATAGATCATGTTGACCAATCATGAACAAGTTAAATGAATAAATATTTTTCCACTTATGATTTTTCCCCTCACAGTACACACATGATCTATTATGTTTATAACAACTTGAAAGGATCTTTATCATCTTGTTTATTTATATCAAACAAGATGTTACTTTTTTATTGAGCTTGCGTAAAAGTTTTTGCTACAAAATAATTCCAGAAAAAAAGGACAACCATGTTTAAAGGTTGTTACAAGAAAGCTTTGCCAACACAAGTGCATCTTATCCGCACAATTTGGGGAAACTTTGAAAATGACAAGTATGAAAGATGTGTTTGAAAACCTTTATCATTTTTATTTTTTATTTTTATTATTATTATTTTTTTTAAAGGGTTTATTTACCCTGGTAAAAAAATATTAACCAAAAATTTTAGAGACTATTACATGCAAACGTACCAGTTGTGCTTTCGACCTTAACAACTCATAAGCATAACATACCATACTCATGGAAATTATAGACTCCTAGACGAACACAAATGAAAATTAAATAGATCAGTTCCTGAACGTCTAGGAAACAAGGCTCTAACTTGAATTAGTTACATGAAAAGAATCACGAGGCAAGTTCCAATCTTCTATCAACCGATCCACTCTTACCGTCTTTTTAAATCTGAATGTGATAAGCTTGAGGCGAATGGTTTCCAAAATAATCCCAATCACTTGATCGTTGGTCCTCTTAATGTTCTTGAAAAGTCTTGCATTACGCTCTTGCCAGATGAAATAAGAGGAAGCCGCGAATATGAGTTTACCTAGCACACTATTGATCGAATTCTTCCTTGCAATAGGGAGCAGCCATTGCATAATGCCTTCCAACGACCTAGGAACAGAAGTAAAGCCACATTTATCAACCACTAAAGCCCACACCAACGGGCACTCAAAAAATAAATGGTCGTGTGAGTCTGGTTCTATATCGCATAAAGGACATTGAAACAGGTTTAAGTTGGCATCTCCAACATCCCATTGTCTCAATAAGTCTTGCGTTTTGAGCTTCCTTTGCAATACAAGCCAAAGGTGAAACGCATGTCTTGGAATGCAATGAGGGAACCAAACAACATTCGTCCAAGTAACAAGAGCTCTTCTTGGACGGATATCTTCCCAAACCACACCAACTGAAAAATCTTTTAAACCACCTAAATTGTCCCTCCAATACAATGTGTCTTTCGAACCAAGGAGAATAGGAGGAACATTAAGATTGTACACAATGGGATAACGAACAGCCCATTCAATAGGCCACAACCATGACCCATTTTGAATAACATCCACAATCTTATCAGTTGTGTTAAAACCAGCCCGGAAAATTTCACGAACTGAAATAGAATCCCTTAAAGGACAACGAGCACACCATCTATCAAACCAAACTGAGGTTGTCGTCCCATCACCAATTCGATACCAAAAATGAGAACGTACCTTGGGACGAACTTGAAGGAGCTTACGCCAACTCCATGTCATACTTCCTCTAAAAAGAACATCCCAGAAACTCCTACCTCTCAACTTATGCGTGTGAATCCATTTAACCCAAAGAGATTTCTTTAGGGTTAAAATGCTCCAAATGTGAGAAGTAATAAGAGCAATGTTGAAATCTTCAAGCCTTCGAATACCTAAACCACCTTCATTTTTCGGAAGGCAAATAGAATCCCAAGAAACCTTGGCTTTACCACGACGCATGTCCCCTTGACACCAAAGAAAACCCCTCATAAGATGCTCGAGATCCATAAGAATACGGGAGGGTAAAATAAACACCGATGACCAATACACATGCATAGATGACAAGACCGATTGAAGAAGTTGTAATCTTCCCGCAAAAGAGAGAAACTTGTTCTTCCAATCACCAATCCTATTTTGAACCTTCTCTACAAGCTCCTTACAATCACGATACACCAAGCGAGTTGTAATTAAAGGAACTCCAAGATATTTAACAGGAAGCGTACCTTCTTCAAATGGAAGAACACTAAGAATAGCAAGCTTCATATGATTCAAAACACTACAAAAGTAGGCCGTGCTCTTAGGAAGACTAGGAACCAGACCTGGCACCATCTTAAATTCATCAAGCGCTTCCATAATAACACGAGCCGAATTCACATCACCATCAACAAACAAAAATAGATCATCAGCAAAACACAAATTGATGATATTCAAATTCGAGCAATGATGGTGATATATAAAGTCCTCTGAATTCTGGACCTTTCTTTTGAGAATAACAGTAAGAATCTCCATAACGAGAGTAAACAGATACGGAGATAAAGGATCCCCTTGCCTTAACCCCCTTTTACCCTTGAAATACCCATGTAAAGATCCATTAATACTTAAAGAGAATGAAGTGGACGTAACACATTCCATAATCCAAGTAATCATCATAGAGTGAAAGCCAAATCCCATTAAAATCATCCTCAGAAAGCCCCAATCAACCGTATCATAAGCTTTTTGAATGTCAACTTTAAAAGCACAACGGGGAGGACCTCTATCCAAGTGATAATTATGCATGAGCTCTTGAGTTAGAAGAATATTATCCGAAATACGCCTACCCGGCACAAAAGCCGATTGATTTATGCTAACCAATGAAGAAAGACTATCCTTGATACGATTAGCAATAATCTTACTAATGCATTTAAATATCACGTTACAACAAGAAATAGGACGATAATCATTAATACGAGTGGGAGATGATACCTTCGGAGTAAGAGCAATGACAATGTGATTAACTTCTTTAAGAAGTTTACCACTATCGAAAAATTCCTGAACCGCATTAATAACCTCTCGACCAACAATATCCCAAGCTCCTTTAAAAAAAGCAGCTGAGAACCCATCCGGACCCGGGGATTTGTCATCAACTATAGAAAACAAAGCGGACTTCACTTCATTATCTGAAACACTACGCACCATGTTACCAGCTTGTTCGTTTGATAGTCTCTTCGAAAACAGCCCATTAGTATCAAGGGAAATCGTAGGACCAGTATTACCCAAAAAGTGAATATAATGAGAAACAAATGCAGAATTAACATTGTCACCATCATTAATCACCCCATTTGAATCAACAATAACATCAATGCGACTCCTAGTAACTATACTCTTGACTACTTTGTGAAAGTAAGTCGAGTTAGAGTCTCCCACCCGAAGCCATTCGATATTGGCTTTCTGCTTTAGAAAACGTTCCTCTTCAATCAATGCATCATGAAAAGCTCTTAAATAGAATGCTTCTTCTTCCCGAAGCATAGTATTAGATGGATTAATATCTATAGCTTTCTGAACTTCATCCAATTTAAACCGAAGAGACTTTACCCTTTCATGAATATTACCACGTTCATAAAGCAATTTTCTCAATGGTTTTTTCAAAGACTTCAACTTCTTAACAAGACGAAACATATTACATCCCACGACCTCAAAATTCCAAGCTTGAGCCACCACCTGTTTGAAATTATCATTATGCACAAGAAGATTCAAAAATTTAAATGGTTTAGGTTTAAATTTCGAACTCTTAGGAATACGTAAAATAGCAGGAGCATGATCCGAGATTCGGTACGGTTGGAACAAAGCATTAGCTCCAACAAAGATATCACAAAAATCAAGGTTAGCCATAATACGATCAATTTTCTTCAATATCCCATGGTCCCCTTTTGGCTTTTGGTTACATGTAAAATGTAGACCAGACTTATTAACGTCCAAAACTTCAATATTTTCAACACATTCTTTAAATTCCCGCATGGATATATCAATAATAGACGTACCACAAGCCTTATCTTCCAAGTTAAGCGCATAATTAAAGTCACCCATTAAACACCATGGCTTACCTCGCGTAAAAACCTTATGCACATGTAAATTCTGCCATAAAACACGTCGATGATTGTAACGATTATGAGCATAAAAAATGAACAAAACAACATCTTTTGATCAGCTTTGAACAGAATTTGAGTATGCATAACTTGGTCACTTTGGGAGATAATCATTACATCAACATCATCCGGATTCCAACCAAGAATTATCCTCGAAACTTTGTTACATAAGTTACCATTCGAAGTCCAATTCCACTTCCAGAAAACCCGAGAACATAGCTTGTTTAGACGAGAATTAGAAACATGAGATTCTAAGATCGCACATATAGATAAACGATTCTCCAAAATAACCTCCCGAATCTCATTTTGTTTAGGGGATTGGTTCATTCCCCTAATGTTCCATGAGGCAACACTATACATCTAAATGATCATCAACGGGAGTGCTTACCCCCTCCGTAGTGACAGTTTTAGGATCCATAAAATTAGCGGTCTCATTAAAAACATTCTCCACTTCATCACTATCACTCTCATGATACGTACTTGTTTCAGCTACGCCTTTCAATCCAGTATTCTCCTCCAAATCCACCTGGTCAAATACATTGTGAGTGCTTTTCAGAGCTTCAAACGAGTTTTTAAGATCAACTAAATTAACACTTTTTTGACTTTGAGGCCCCATTGTCATTAGCCTTAGTTGATTTTTAGACCGGCCTATAATAGTAATTTGCTTTCGGCTTATTAAGTCGAGCCCCATCAATGTTTCTAGTAGTAGAACGCGGACCAGTTTTACCCTTTCCTCCCTTACGCATCACCGTAGAAAAACCTTCCTCATTGTCAACATGTTTGTCATTTGATTGAACAGTAGGTTTTGCATGCACAAGTTTTGGGCATTGGTCATTTGAATGGCCAAAAATCTTACAACCTTCACAACGTGGGGGCTGCCACTCATATTCTACCCGGATTTTTTCCTTGGAATGCCCACTTCCATCGAGTTTAGGAATAGCTATAACCAGATTATCCTTTAGTTCATGATCCGAAGTAATTTCTATTAAAGCTCTAGCGTAACTAACTTGTCCCCAAGATTCCAAGCACATAATACTTGTGTAAGTATCCAACATAAGAGGTTTCCCAAGCTTTGTAGCAATCAAACTTAGCCCATCTTTTGAAAATGTAGCAATTCATTTTTTTTTCAAAACAATAATGTCTATTGTTGCTAACATGCGCCCACTAGGCACTTGTTAACGTATTTATAAAAGGTATGTTATGGTATATTTAAGAAAAAATTATATTCATGAATACTCCCTCTGTCTCAAAATAATTATCATGAGACAAGAATCACTTAGTTTAATAAAAGTGGGGTCAATTTAATTTTTAACCACTCAAAGAGAATATTCATTTACTTTATTCTCTAGTTTTTACTTAAAAGGGAAAGTTGATAATTAATTTGATAATTAATTTGAGACATCAGGAAATATGGACAATTATTTTGAGACGGAAGTAGTATAGTAATTTATCACTTTATTTAATGTGCATTTAATGCATTTTTTGGTAAATTAAGAAAGATTATGTTTGTTAACTACACACTAAATTGTACCCAGTGGGCATTTATTAGCAAAACCAATTGATAAATGTCAAGTCTAAGGATGTAAACGAGCCAAGCTTTTATCAAACAACTCGAGCTCAAGTTCAAGCCCGACTCGATTGAGCCGAGCTTTTATCGAGCTCAAGCTCAGTAAATTGGCTTAAAACATATAATGAGTCGAGCTCGAGCTTTTGATTGCTCGTCTCGAGCGGTTATCAAGCTTTTCGAGCCATAGTATAGATATATTTTCGTATTATTTTTATATATCTAACTACTATATAAAACATTTGGGACATGCTATTAATAAAATGCTTAAAAATTCAGATTCAACAAATTACTTATAATGGAAAGAAGTGTTTTACAAAGCTTATATCATACACATAATTAAAGTTGAAGAAAAAAAATTAAATGACTTAAATTATATAAACTTGTAACAACTTAGAAAATTAAAGATCTTCAATTCTATAAACTTGTAACAACCTAAAAAATTAAATGTCATTCAATTCTATTAATTATAAACTTGTAACAGTCTTCTAATAATCATATAAATTACACCACTCTTAAAACTAAAAAAAACAAAAACATATTTACTTTCTCATCTTCAGTCTTCACTTACTCTAAAAATATGCTCGTTGCGAACCATATCTAACTTAAAAAATCTATAACAAATTTGTTATATTCTTTCTTTCTTTCATTCGTGCAAGACACAACAAAAACAAACCTACCTGCATGTGTTCGACACCAAGATCATGAAACTGACAAAAAAGTTAAGAAAAAGATCTAAAGTATTCTTTTTTGGTTTTGGTTAGTGGCCGAAAGACACCAACAAATATCAAGGGGTGTTGTGGTTTGAAAGAAAACAATTGAAGTGTTGTTCTAATTTGGTTGGAGGAAAAGTGTAGTGTTTAGTGGCTGCGAATGGTTAGAAGAAAATAGGGTTGGATGTGCTAATATTCAGGGTCTTAAATAGATAAATAGTTAGGGTTAGTTAAAGTTAGACTTAGGTTGATACATTTTTTTAGGGCCTCCATATTTATATCTATACAACTTTATAATGAATTTAGGACTTTCTATAAGAGGAAGTCTTAAAAAAAATAAGTTTACACATTTACTATAAAAGATAGGCAATAGCTTGAATACACATAATAAAAAGTTGATTAATTGTCTTAAATTATTTGAACTTGTAACAACAACCCATTTCAAAAACATGTGACAGCCCACTTTATAATGGGTATCTATGTGGAGCTTTACTTTAAGTTGTAAACGTATTTGAGATTTTAAAATCAAAGTACTAACTTTCTTTTTAATAATACATTATTTCTCAAAAAATGTCTACCAAAAGTCAAATAATATTCTGCATTGATACGGAAACAGTTGATAGAAAAATATGTTCGATGTTTTGGTATAAATGAGCTTGGGTTGAATTGGACACGACTTGTCCCGACCCGACTCGTTAACTATTTGAGTTGTTGAATTTTTGCTAAAAACGGGAACCACTTCTGATTTACGGCTGAAATATTGTACCATCGTTACAAAATTACTTTGAAAAAGATTATCACCGAAAAATATAAACACACGGGTACCCGCCGCTGCAACGCGTGGGTATCCGGCTAGTGTATAAGGGCTGAGTTGAATATTAACCTGATTATAAGGACTAACTCCATAAAGGATAATATATTTTATAACATATGAGAGTTTTTTTGTTGGTTTTATTACTCTTAACTCTTAAAAATATCTAATTTGGTTTTCAAACGGTTAATTATTCTCTTTCAGTTTGTGATTCGAAATCATGTACAAGTTCTATGTGAAGACTATATTTTTTTTGTGGCAGCTGCAATTTGCAATTTGTTTTGACACGGAATAGTGTATTTGCTATTTTGTTCGAGCTCAGTTTAACTGCAAATACCAGTTGGCATGGATTCGAGCTTTTCATGTATATAATTTCGAGCTGTTCAAGCTAAGCTCGAGCTTTGCTTGAATATTCCTGCTCGAGATGAGCTCAAGCTTGGATGGTTAAAGCTTGACGAGCAATCGAGCCGAGCTCGAGCCAACCTTTTATCTTTCGATCCGAACGAGCTTTGTTGAGCTCCGACTTGGCTCGACTCGCTACACCCCTAGTCTAATCGGGTTTGAGAATGGAGTACGACTGCATCCTAAATACGCCCCGATTGCCATCCTTAGTTATTTGCATGTCATTTATATGGAGTCTAATGAGTAATGACAAGTCACGTGTAGTCGTATATACTTAAAATTTTGTTATATTATTCATCATATTAATATGTAAGACGAATAAACAAGCAGAACCGAAAACAATTTAATCATACACGCACATTGATCTTTATGTATTATGATAAACCAACCAAACATGTTATGATACTACATAATCAATAAATCATCATGACATGTTAATATCAATTATCACTTACTTATATTAAGAAAACAAGAACAAAAAGAATACTTACTCCCCCCCGGCACTAATCATATGTGTTCGATCAAAATAATAAACCAAGACAAACACCAGTTGATTCAAGCACACAAATTAATGAGTATAAAAATACCCCAACGCTATTGGTAAAGTCCCTTGTTAGCTAGACACTTCACACGACAAGGACAATCAACATATCACACCCCGATACAAGCGGAAACACGAAGTGCAATAGCGTGAGGTACAATGCATAAGATATAGATAACAACATACATAAATTAATTAATAAATATTACAAGTTTACAAAATGTTTTGAAATAGTTCCAAAGACAAGTCATTCTCGTAAAACATACATAAAATAAATGGAAAACATCCATTCAAATGCTTTCCTAAACATCCACTTTACTGAAGATCACCTAAAAAGCATGTCAAAACCGGTCAACTATGAAAATAGTTGACGAGTTCACAGGTTTTTAAGAATGCAAATGTTTTAGTAAAATGTTATCAAGGTAAACGGGATCTCAATCCGCACATTAGTTAAGTGATAGTTATTTTCAAACAAAATAACATGTTTTGCAAAGTCAATAGTATCAACCATCCTGTTAAGAACCTTTCCCATAATAGGCTCGTAACAAATGAGTTTAAAAGAAAAGTGATATCAACTGGTTGTCAAAGATGCAAAATGGTCCGTTATGTATACAACGTGTTTATGCTTCGAGGCCACTACTTAAGCCAACGACCAGATGCTCCAGCTACATGCTCGAACAATGATATGAGTAAAATGACCACTCCATGTTATACCAATAACACGAGCAAAGTGAACACTCCATGTTATATAAATAACACTAGCAAGGTGAACACTCCATGTTATACCAATAACACGAGCAAGGTGAACACTCCATGTTATTCCAATAACACGAGCAAGGTGAACAACAATCCTAATAGCGCAATCTTCAAATATCCACGGCTCACTAATGAGTTAATAAGTAGTGTAGTGTGGGGGCATAAGGTGCAAGAGTCAAGGCATCTAACGAGTATACGTACCAATTTGCCAAAAGTAGCAAAGCACAAGTTCAATCAGTTCAATAATTTCAACAAGTTCAATAGGTTCTTAAAAGTACAACCAATTCATTTTAAGTTTTGTGTCATGCTTTTCACCCCAAAATAAATAAACAGTACAACGGGGGCTGTGAAAACTCACCTAAACAAGTAAGGTGTGAGTACAAGAGCGAGCACAACGAGTATCACTAATAGCAACCCTCGAATGTTGACCTCCCTAGACGTGACCTAAGGCAAGTAAAAATACTTATTTAAAATCTAAATGATATGCTCGGACAAAAGAAACGATAAATAACTAGGTCATCCATATAGACTCGTCAAAATACGTTACTTTATAAAATGCACGATTTCAAACAAAACGCTTTCATAGTCTATGTGTCTATCGACAATGTTGGGTCTGATTTTTGACCCAATTGTCTCTGATAATATATTTAAATATTAAATAGCCTAATTTACTAAGTTTCTAATATAATTCAGCGAGAACATCAATCACTGATAAGGATCAGAGAGTAAGTCACCAGCTGATGGAAATCAAAGGTCTTACTTTTTTATGGTTATCAAAGAGTACACCGTATTGGTTATAAGTGATAATTACCTCACTAATGATCATCAGTGGATGTGAACTCACTGATATAAGAAATCAGTGAGAGTTGTATAAAGCTCAATCAGCAGCCAAGCTTCAAGGAAGTCGAAGACCAACTCAATCAGCAGCCAAGCTTCAAGGAAGTCGAAGACCAACTGAAGAAACACTTTATAAATTGATGGGGTGTTAGGGAGCAAAGTATAAGGAGCTACAAGAAACACCAGAGGGATTGAGAACTACCAAATATCTCAGTGACCCAAAAGACTTATTTCTATAAGGGACTTAGTCCTTGATGAATGGGCGGGAAACTTGTTGGGAAGATAAACGTAAGGTCTTATCAAAGGACGATAAAGTAAGATCTTGTGTACAAAAGTTGTGACAACTGGCAATTTAGGGGAAACTAATTATAAACCCGCATTACTTTAAATGTAATAATTTTTGGAATATTTGAAAAGTTTATTCGTAATGAAAATTGTAAACGTTGAACCGTGGTTTTGAACATCGTAATATTTATGGAAATTGATTTTTATTCTTGGTTTGGTATACTTGTGGAGATTTATTTTTGAAATATTTATTTGGCACTACATTGACTCCGGCACTAGGATAACCTAACGAAAAGTTAATATTTTTAATGATTTGGTTCGGTTTATATATTTTTGGGAACGTATCGTGGTATTTCATAATTTTGAGAATGAGCTCGATTTGAGGGAGTCGGTTTATTTTAAATAAGTTTCGGGTTTTGGTCCGTGTATTTTACACCGGGTTACCTCACCCACCTTACTAATACTATTATTATTATTATTATTATTATTATTATTATTATTATTATTATTATTATTATTATTATTATTATTATTATTATTATTATTATTATTATTATTATTATTATTATTATTATTATTATTATTATTATTATTATTATTATTATTTTTTATTATAATAATGATTTTTCATTGAAACCATGGAAATTACATGAAATTGGAGGGGAGTCTTGACACTATCTGTGCTCCCACTCCTTTTTGAATACAGAAACTAACACGATGAAAAATAAAAGCACCGCTCTTAACATTGTTAGAGTGGCTGCTGGCAATAGTCCCAACACGCGAAAGTGTATTCAAAGCTTCCACCTCAAGTTCCCCAAACGTGGAAAAGGCGAAAGGGACGAACTTGTATCCATTGTCTTCACACTTGGATGCATACTTCTTCCTTTTCTTTTCCACAGCATTACTCAGGGCAGCCCCAGGAGCCCATGACGTTGCCCCAATCCCAGCAAATGGAGAGACCCCAGTCACATCCAGACATGCGTCCTTGCCTTGGAACCAGTTGAACAAAAGCACATCTGCAGGGCGTAATTCTCTCCCTACCTTTGAAAGAAATCCCAACGGAGCCTCTTTGCGCACCATAATCCCGGCTTTGGAACATATATCAACGAGGATATCACGCACCAAATTGTGCCTGAACTAAACCCCCACTTCGCTAGCGCAGTGGACCGCGTGATCCCCCCATTGGTCCATACGGTGTACATTGCAACTCGGGCATAAGCTGCCTTCAGGGAACAAAGGAACCGCAAGCCTGTAGCATAACACAGATCAAAATTGGCGAGGATTCATCCTTTGTCCTAGACCGTCAATAGGGATGGCGAAGAGGAAGTCCTGTGCATGTGGGGCGCGGACACTACTAAGTATAGCCACCTGCCTTGGACTTAACGAATACTTGGTAACAAGGTCTTTCTCAATGACACCGAAATAACACTTTGCCAATGTTTTCATCATTTGGGGGGCAGAAGCGCCCCCGGTGGCAGCGAGAAAGTCGGTGTTGCAGGTAGCGTTGAAATTATCCAAGGCATGCTGGAATGAAGGGCCAAGTGAAACAACGCCGGTTTTGGCTAGTATCTTCTCCTGTAAGCCACTCGTTTGCATACGAGAAGCAAGAAAGCCATATTGTATGATATCTCCCGCTGAAAGGATACCGAGACCACCAAGTTTTATTGGGAGAGTGGCAAGGCGCCACTGCCAATCGCCAAACCCTGGCCCTGAGGTAGTAACAATCTTCTCCAAGGAGGCACGTAAAGTCTGATCGAATTGAGCTTGGGCCTCTGATAAGTACAACGGGGAACATGTTCTCAAAGCGTAAGATAATTTTGAAACTCCTGCACAATTACGCAAGAGGAGCAGTTCGCATTGAGGGTCATTAAGCTTTCCAATGGCCTCCATTAAAGATATAGTTTTAGAGACTCTTTTGGAAGCTAAGTCTCGACAGAAACTGTCATCCATGCTGACAGAACCCCCTAGAAGTTTGACGCCATGGAGCGGGCGAGCAATATTCACAGGGAACACACCATCCGCTCTACTCCTAGGGTCCTCCGCAGGCCAAAAGAGTTCAGTCTTATCAACATTCAAGAACAACCCACTAACGGGGCCCTCCGTCCTGATGATGTCCAACGCCTTAGCGACCATGAGAGTATCTCCAACAATAGTACCATCATCAAGGTACCACGCCTGAAGGGCAAGCTCACAAGAACGATTAATAGTATGAACCAAAGGGTGCAAGGCTAGGGCAAACAATAAAGGGCCCAGCGGATCCCCCTGTTGAACCCCCTGACATGACCAGAGGATGGAGTTATCATAATACAGCCTGGCAGGGCGTGCATAGCAAAACTCAACCCAAGGGGCAATAGCCTGGCAGGGCGTGCATTATTATTTTTCTTTTTGAGGAGTATATACAAAATCGTCCTTGTGGTTTTTGACCTCACACAAAACACAAACAACCATCATCTTCATTCTCACTCTCTCTCCCTCTTGATACCTAGCCGCTGCCGCCACCTAAACTGGCCACCACAGCCACCACGGCCACTCCCACACCCAAAATACCACCACCAAATTAATCCTTTCATCACGATCTATCATTTGGTATAACTCACGCGCGATTTGGACGCCCCTAACATCTCGAAATCACCACCACCGCCACATAAACACCACTTTTTTCATCTTTTCTTGTTGGGTTTTTGAAGAAACATAGTTTTGGAGTCATTTTGAAGGTAGGTGACCACGAGTTTCAACTCGTGTGTCTCGATTTGTACCCAAACCGTGGGTACACGAATCTTTTCTTGATGGGTTTTGCAAATTTCTATTGGGAAATGGTATTTTGATAATGAAAAACTCGTTTGGTATCCGGTTCATGGGTTTAGATTGTGGTCAACGCGTTACCACTAACCGTGGCTCACGGTCTAGTGTGGTTCGAGCCTATGGCTTGGTTTTGATGATTAAATGTCGACCTAGTAATCTTGTTAGCAAGAGGTTGATATATGGAGTTGGATTTGGCTTGATTTTTGGTCGATTGGATATTGTTGTTGTGCTTGTGTTGCCGCGACCCAAGAGGGCCGTTTTGGGCAGATTTGGTTTGCTCGTATGAGCCTTTGTCGAGACCTCATGGTCTTAGGTTTGAATCCTTACAACTCATGGTTCTAGCCGAGACCCAAGTGGGTCACTAGGCTCGGGTTTGGCTTAGTAAACCAACCCGGATTACATGTAATGTGATGACCTTCTTGTTGTGTTCATGTTGTTGTTTTATTATTATTGTGGTATATTGTTGTGACTGAATACATTGGTTGAGTCGAGACCCTTTGTGGTCTTGACAATGGCTCACTTTTGATGTTGTGGAGTTATTGACGAAGAGTTTTGGGAACCGATTGTGAGACGGTTATTTTAGATTGACGGAGATAGGTTAGAAAGGGGCCGTAGACGGACCTTATTGTTGTAGCACGTGTTATGGGAATTGTTGGACGGAGATGGATTACTTGTTTTTGACTTGGTTATTTTATTTGGACTTGGACAATGAACCGAGAGTGATGACTCGGACATGTGACCATCTTATATAACTCGATAATTATTTATAATCAAACGCTAATAATAAAACTCGTAATAATATTATTGGTAATATAAACGTTTATATAAGTATATAGACGTGAAAAACGTATATATAACTATATAAATGCGTATATTAAAAATAAAACTATCACGAGTAATATTATAATAACGTGACGATAAATAATATACTATGAAAGTAGTGTAATAAATGACGGGAGCGTTATTATAATTAAACAACTATAAATAATGACGAAGTCGATAACGTTGAATAATTATATTAAATAAAATACATATTTTTTTTTATATAAACGAGGAAACTATCGAGTTATACGAGGTCATGGTCACTTGAGTCCAAGTGGGCTATATTATTCATTTTGTGACTTTTGTGTTTGTCACGGATATGTGACGATTAATACATCCATTTTCTATAACTACGTAACTTATTTAATCGACGGATTAAATAGGACCTATTTAGTTATATAAAATGAGTATATTAATGGGCATTGTATCCTACGACGCCCATAGGTTGCGGTACGTGTACAGGAATAATGAATTACTAAGGGTATGTTTGGTATGACGTAATGAAATGTCAAATGAATGGAATAAACGACGTAATTGAATAAATAGTGTAATGTAATTATTCATTACAATTATTAATCATGTTTGGTTTGTTTGATAAGACGTAATGAAATCATAATAGAAAGACTAAAATGCCCCCATTAATGATAGAAAGTTTATTTAATATGATTAGTTATTGATGGGGTTTTATGTAATTTTGATTTCATTATAGATGTAATGAAAAAAAGCAAGGGGCCCTAGGGAATGATTTTGCTGTAATGGGTCATTCCTTGTAATGATCCATTACAGTCCATATATGTAAGCAAACAATATTTTATCATTCAAATGTAATCATCCTTTCCATTCACCCTTTGATTACAATGTACCAAACACTATGTAAATATCTCGTGGAGCTTGCTAAATTGACGAATTTAGTAAGTTTGATGGTATATATGAGGAATTTATTAAACTTTGATACTTACCATATAGTACTTTACGTGCTATGTGACTTAGGTTTTGGGTAGAATCTTAGAGTGATATATTACGTAAATAAATATGGGGATTACCAAATCGACGGATTTGATAAACTTCGATGATTTATTTAAATAATATATTGGGCTAATATTAGACCTATAGAGTGTTTTATTATTCTTTTTCGTCATGGCTTCTTGTTTTGAGTTGTGTCGACCCTCCACCCGTATGGATACCAAACTCCAAACTAATATGAGAATAATACGAGAAATGGATTTTCGGAAAGTAAAAAGGAATACGTTCGGGATTGGGAATAATTGATTTTGAGGAAATGATTTCTGAACGAGTTTATATTGTTAGGAAGTGTCGAGTCTGTAGTTGCCATCATTTGAGTTACTATACATCTTACTTCTACCAATTTCTTCTTGCTGATTTATGGACTTGAGGTGAGTCATAGCCCCTCTTTTACTCTTGAAATTTGTTTTCAATACTTGGGGTGAGAAACGTGCAAATTGTTTTACGTGGAATATTATCGCTTTGTTTATTTTAAAACTTGCTATGCTTATAGAACTAGGTAGGTTATAGAGCGAGGCCTAGTCCCGAACTAGGTAAGCTATTGATTTGGTTATGGAGCGAGGCCTAGTCAAGAACTAGGTAACCTATACCACGAGGCCTAGTCTAGAACTAGGTAAGCTGAACATGTCGTATCCTTACACATTTGGGTATGTCGTATCCTTACGCATACATATTGATTTGATTCGATTTGGTTATTGGACTATAGTGTGCACCTATAGGGTTGGTTAGTTTTGGTTGGTTCATTTTGGATTGGTTGATTGAGGCCTAGTCTAGCTAGCAAGCGTTTTGCGTATATGTCCACTTGATTTAATTATGAATTTAAACCTATGATCTCACCAGCGAAAGCTGACTTTTAGCATGTTTTCTCAGGTAATTAAGTGTTGCCCTTGGATGCTTGGATTGGAGGCTTGGCTTTGGCACCTGGTTTATGGATCTATTTTTCTAAAACTCTGATACATTATTGTAAACCTACGTGTATTTCTTTTGGGCCTTATTTTGGATAATTCTGGGATAAATGTAAAATTTAAAACCCCGGTTGGTTGTGTTTTATTTATGTTTACTTTATCTCGTTCTTTTATGTCTTGTGTTGGATACCAATCCCCGTAACACTCCGAAATCTTGTTGAGTCTTCCGCTGTACCAAATTTTGGGGGTGCAAAAGTTGTCAGCATTGGAAAAACAAATGCACGCTCCACCTAGTATACTAGGCACGTGCTATCTACTCCAAGGACGGTGAACTATTATACCCATGTGCATCCACAATATTTCTTTGCGTATTTAAATGAAACTTTATAACCGGGATAAGTGGGATTCTAAACAAATACATAAAATAGTACTCAACACTATAGTTGATAGGATCCCTTCTCTTAGGAATGGACTAAGCAAAGCTAGTTGCCTCTAGTCATTCCAAAGGAGTGTTACATTTGTCATCAACCGGAATAGTTATGCCATGATCTATTCCATAGTAAATCTTTTGATTCATTTATAATAAAGATTTATACACGTTGAAAAGTACAAATGGTGTTATTATGGTTTTGGATGATGTTATTATTATTCTTATTACTAGTAGGAAGATATCGTCATTTGCTCAAAACGTGTGGACCAACAGACAAACCTTAAGATCACAAGAATTCGGATATTAACCACCTTCACTTGAATAGCACAATGGCTCGGTCTAGAGTTTTTCAAGCCGCTTATAAGTAAAATATCAACTCGAGACTGCTATTAATATTATATATAAAATCATAAAAGTTGTCAAAATATATGGTCACTTTAAGTGAACATTTCACTTAGAACTAAAGTGATTCAGAACCAATACTTTACACACCTAAATATATCATGTCTTAGGCGTACTCAGGAATTTTTGACAAATTTTTAGGAGTATCTAACTCATACAAAAAGCCTTGACCAAAAAGTCTCATCAAGTTCAAAAACTAATGGACCAGTCCACAACATCAAGTATCAGGGGGTCAATACTTTAGAGTTAGGCTATAAGCTTTTGGCACATTCAAGTTAACATATTAATCTACTTCCAAACTGAATATCAAAGCTTTATTTGAGTGTGAGATATGACCATTTAAAGTTGGTTAAAGAAAACTGCTCAAACAGGTCAATTTTACAACATGTCTTGTGATGATTATTTGGGGGTTCAAAACTTTGATTCATCAAGCAAAACCACTTGAACTTGAAAGGTAACTCACAAAATAAAATACCAGAAGTTGAATCAGTTATTACATCCCAAAATGATAAAGTTATGGCCCTGCAAAATTAGGTCAAGAAAACTGCCCAGAAATGGCAGATTTACAACTTGCTTGTAACCACAGTTTGGACTACCAAAAATCAAAATCTTCCTATGTAACCACTTAGGCTTGAAAGACAACTCAATAAGCTAGATCTCGGTATAAAGAATAAGACTTGAAGTTGAGTAATAAGGGAGATATTGCCTTCCAAAGTCAGCCATATCTTCATGATAAAATGTGTCCCAATTTCCTTACTTTTTCACAAATACATTTCTTATACCAATCGCAAGAAATCAAAAAAAAAACAAGACAATAAATCATTTTTAACAACTTTTAAGAGAGTTTTTAAAGACGTAAAATAAAACTAAAGTAAATCTAAAAATCTTTGAGCCAAAATGAAAAAGAAAACATCAAAAAATAAGTAAGAAAACGGGGTAACTAGTACAATGGATGAATACAACACCTTTCTCAAGTGATTATCTTTAAAAATAACCTTCAAAACTCTTTAGATTTAGTGATGTTAAGTGCTGAAGTGGTTTGTTAAAAATGTTGGAATTGTAGAGAGAGGTTGGAGAGACTTTAGTGAGAGATTGAGTGTGTGAAAATGCATGTGTGTTGAGAGGTGTTAGTGAAGTCTAAGTGACAAGTGTAGTTAACTTGCATGTGTCATATGGTAGGCATTCCATGTGGCCATTTTTGGTTGTAAACAAGGGGTAGAATACATCTTTTTTGTTAGCTAAAAATGTACACAAAATGTCTTAAGTCTAAAATGTAAATAAATAAACGAGTAGGTGCAATACCGGGTTACACTTAAAAAGACGTATACATGTAAAAATGGACTAAGTTTTTAAGTTTGGGTGACACTAACTATTTTAAAACACATAAACATATCATAAAAAAAAATAAGTTGACGTTTAGATAAATTGTTGGTTGAGGGGACGTTCATAACGTGAGGGTTCCTAAAAAAATGAACACAATGCATGAAAATGACTCAACCATTACGAGAGTTGCCTAAAAAATATAGTTTAGGCAAAGATGTTATAAAATACTAACAGTTGGTAACTTGAGTTTAGACGGTTGTCACAGTATTTTATCGTTGAAAAGAATTTCGTCCTGAAATTTAGTTATCGTCATCTATAGTTCTATTCTCACCAAAGAGTTGAAAATGTTAGTGCTCTATATACTTAGTGTGTTCTTTGGCATACTCATATCCACAGTTTGAGTTTCAAGGAACTTGTACAATCGGAATCTTACTTCTTCTGAGATGCTTAACATCCCTGTTAAGCATTTCGATTGATTCTTTCACAAAATGAAATTAATCATCAAACTGAACTTCCTATGGGATGATAATAAGTTAATCATCGATTAAGCATTTTTTAAGGCTCAACATCTATTAACCACTAGAATCCCCTACTTTTGTGAAGATGTCCTAAAACATCAAGACCTAACTCAAGTCCAAATGCAACTTATTGACAACATCATGAAAACAAGAGCTTTTAAATGTCAAGTAAAACCCTTGTCTTTCTCTCTTTGGCGACTTTGATGAAAACCGAAACCCTAAACCTTCCAAATTGTTTCCTCACTAAATCCACTAAAACCTTGTTTTTGTTTCTCAGATTTGTAATAGTTAGTGACTAATACTCGTATTAATCAGTTTCTTGATCTGTTTTGTGAAGTTACACATGTTATTGGTGTGATTTTGTGCAATCGTCTGTTTAAGGTTCACTAAACCGCTTTTGTTATTTGAACGCATTCCATTCCAATTATTCTTGTAGTCGGTTTTAACTATTCCTTGCATATCCTAATCGGTGTTAGGGTTTATTTAAATCGACTTTTATTTCTTGAAGTCGGTTTTAACTATTCTTTTTGTATTTTTATATTTTATAAAAGCAATTAAAAATCTCGGGTTTTGGAAGGAGGGGCGGAATTAGTTGCTAGTCAACTAACCCAATAACTAAAGATGCAATCAAAATAAAATAACAAAAAAATTGAAAATAAACTAATTAAACTAATGTGGTGTGAACAATAGATGGGAAAATTGTGTTTACTTAGATTTCACTACTCCCTAGATATCTTTTACAAGTTAATTACTTGTTACAGTTGTGTGGATGACGGGTTATATTCCTTAATACCATTCATGGGGTGGCGTACTTACTTCGCCAATTCTATAAGCTCCTACTTCACTCCTATGTCGAGCCTGCAAGAAGCTCCTAACATGGGATCACTAGAATTCTCTCATGCATTAAATACAACCATAAAAACCTAGTACACATCGGTTCATGTTTTTTAAGACGTTCAAGCAAGTTACACAATGGAGATCTACCAGTTTTCTTAAACCTAACATTGAAATCATTCATCCATTACAACTATAAACAAGCAATCAACATATAATCAATATCTAGGTTTCATTATATCTAAGCAAACACACAAGATATCTAGCCTAGCATGTTAAAATTAAGACAAGCGTAAGATATATTCAAACAACACATAGACATATTGAATGAATTGAAAGGATACTTATCTCAATTGAACATGAAGGGTTTTAAGGGGTGAAAACCCTTGAAAATA
This sequence comes from Artemisia argyi, assembly GCA_030686995.1. Taxonomy (NCBI): domain Eukaryota; kingdom Viridiplantae; phylum Streptophyta; class Magnoliopsida; order Asterales; family Asteraceae; genus Artemisia; species Artemisia argyi. The sequence continues at coordinate 173,541,793 of CM060687.1, read as the reverse complement.
CTGTAAAAGTCGTGCTAGGGTTTATTAAGTTCGACCCTAAAATTCTCCTCTCAAGTTACCCACTAATGAATGAAAATTAGAAAAGTATATATAGATTTCATGAGGTGACGGCGTCAAGAGGAAAGTTCTGACGCCGTCATCTCGCCGCCAAAAATATTCTCGGATTGCCTAGATCCAGATCTGACGCCATCATGTGTAATCTTGTTCTGGGCCATGACCACATTTACTCTTGACGGCCATGTTCTGACGCCGTCACGTTTTCTCTCGGCCGTCACCAAAATTGCTCTTGACGCCGTCATCAAATCCTTCTTGACGCCGTCAGGTACTGTTCCCAGCAAGGAAAATCAAGACTTTGCCGTTTTCTTCACTTTTATGCTCCAAAAACGTCCAAAATGCTTCCTTTTCCAGAATTCACTCCCAAAGTACCTAAAATCACAAAAGGAACGATTTAGGGCAATATTTGATCAAATAAATTCGAATTCCGGCATAAGTGACCCCCTAAAAACGGATCATTTTTCGCCTCATCATATACCCTTACACTTGAGATTTGCTTGTCCTCAAGCAAATGCGCTTTTATTCTAATCAAAATACAAGTTAGGAGTCATTTAACACTAATATAAAAGTAATTACAACAAATAATCGTTCCACTAAAGACCAAAGACAAGCACGGAGGTCATACACTAGCACCTCACAAATAGTGTTTAGATACTCATATCTCACGGGTGTAATAAAGTGTATATCACAATATGGAAATGGAAAACATCTCTCACTACCTGTCATAGCAAAATAGATTACCATAGGCTTGGGAAAGTATAAAACCTCCACCAGATGGCGTAAGCATCTAGGATAAACTATCAAAGAGGACTTTTAAAGGGTTATAACATTAGGTGTAGGGATATGGAAAACACGGTTTTGCTGGATATAGGCAATCTTTACTGGTGGCGAGTTAATTATCTTGGTTAATTACATGTACAATGTGGCGTTGCTAAGCCAAGACTAGACTCGACTTAAGCTAATAAATGAAAAATAACAAAAACATAAAATAAACATAGAATGAAACGGGATGGTAGTCCGTATGTTTTCTCTCTCTCTTTTTTTTATTATTTTTTTCCTTTTTCTGAGTTTTTTCGAGTTTTTTTTTTTTTTTTTTTTTTTTTTTTTTTGAATACACTCTTACCCTACCATCCAAAATAATAAATCATAGGGAATGAAAATTCCCCTTACACTTGAATTTTTACATACTTTACAATAAACTAATCTAATAACTCAAATCAAGATAATCAAAACACTTGGAGTGCTTTTAAGATTAACGTACATATGGGGGTAATAATATGATGTTCTTCCCCATTACTCCATAAAATAAGTACTTTACCCATGAGTCCTAATCGTCCCAAAACAATATGTACAAGGATATGACTCGACTTAGCAACCATGTAATCAATTAGATAATTAACTAAGGGTTTAAACATGTAACAATAATGCACTAAAGATGAGTGCATACACGGAAGGCTAAGGCGATTTGGTTGTACATTTAAGTAGGGTGTAACAAATTCTTCCTTTAAGTAAGATGCTTAAAGTTAGAAACGAAAAGATAGGCTCGGAGGGGTGTACTAGGGGTTTCGTGTACTAAAAATGAGTACAACGTTAAGGGTGTGGGAAAAATTAATTGACTTTACTAGCCAAGTAATATGACTTAAATGGTCAAGTAATTATGATACGGGTTTAACACAAGGGTGATCCTAATGCCTCTTATCATGTAGTAAATCCTACTATATGAATGTAGTCTCACTAGCGGTCTCGGGATGCATCGCTATCACAAGTTCTAGAATCTAAATGCTACTGGTACACTTATAAGCACTAATAATAAATGCTTTTCCTATCAGATCTAAAGGCGAACCTCACATATTTGGGTGGAAAATTTTTTTAAGTGGTACGGTTTTGTGCTAGTCATACAATCTCATATCCATGAGACGCTTGCTAAGGCTAAAGTTTCACTCCTAAATGTTGTAAAAAAATTTAAATTTGGCGCTAAAATTACACTAACAAGTATTTCTCATAGTTTTATTACACATCTACCATCAAACAAACAAACTCAAGTAAAAGTGTATCCTATGAGGTATCATCATTTTACCCTCCCCTTACACTTAGGATGAACATTGTCCCCAATGTTCAATTAAAGATTGTAAAAGTAAAATAGGTAAAAGAATGAAATCAAATACTCCCCTGATTCGCTCGGTATGGATAGTGTGGTAACAAGGTTAGATCTTCCTCCAAGAAAATGAACAATCAAAGCTTCCCTTCCAGAAATATAAATCATCTTCTTGTCATACATGACCTGTTAAACTTGAGAAAACAAACAAGGCAACCTCGCGTAAAATCGGCGGCAATCTATATATGATAACAAATCCTAGAAAAATAACATATATATCTTAAATTGCTTTCTAGGAATTAAAGGGATATAATGCTTGTGGAATGATGTTTGCAGATTTCCTGGAGTTTATAAAACTAAAGATTCAACAAAAACTTTAAGACCCCGTTAGAAAAATAAAACAAGCAAAATTTCCAGATTTTTACCCGTGACGCCGTCAGGAATTTCTTCCTGACGCCGTCAGAAGTGACCTGCAAAAATCTTTACGTTAAGTTTCCGGAATATTATTGGAAAATTTATGTCTTACTTCCTGGAAAATCCTGCAAAACATCATTATGACTCAATACAAGCATTTGACTCTAACAAATACGAATATACATGTTCATTTAATATTGTGGAGAATCATGATCAATTTTGTTTCTTAAAAACATATTTGGGGTTTCCCCTTACACTTATCTTTTGCGAAATACCTTTGGATGAAGTTAAGACTAAGCCAAACGACAAAATAAAGTATTCTCACCATTTTAGTTTTGAAACATGATCTACCAACAATAAAAATAAAGCATGCATACGGAAGCAAATAACAATCAAACAAAATAAAAATCAAACAAAACATGGGTTGCCTCCCAAGAAGCGCTTTTCTTTATTTACGAGTCTTGTAGCTAGACTCAAGGTCATGGGTTACCGTGTGTCGCTTATGCTCACATAACTAAGGGTGAGCCATCTAATAGTCGCCTCATCCTTCTTATAATCATCACTTAACTCTAAACATCCACGATAATATCTTTTATTCTTTTCATGAGTATATTTAAGCCCTTTTCTTTTATCATTCTCACTTAGCATTTCTAGGGGTGGATACCTACTACACTTCTCCATGGAAAAATCCTTGAACCTAGGATGTGCACGGGGCATTTGGTAGACAAAATCTTCATCCCCATCCGAGAAAGTAATTAACCCTTCCATAAGTTTTTCATCAAGGTTGGTCGACCTTTTGAAGGGTTTCCCAAACACAACTTGGGTCAACTTACTATCGATAAATTCTCCTAGATTCTCCATAACCATGAACTCAACAAGATAAACAAAGCTTCCTACAAACACATGCAGTGACATTGCCCTAGCAATAACATTATCTCCTTTATATTCTAACTCATCTACTATGATTTTATTATATTCACTACGCGAGATTATGTTCATTGGGAGAGATGAGTTAAGGTAGGCATTAAAGCTTCTAAATCCAATCTTACAAGGAAATTGCATATTGAATGAGCTATCACACTCAATCCTTGTTCTAGGGTCAACATACCTAAGAGGGTTCACTTCATCTTCCATCCTATCCTCATTAATCACATCACCATCGTCTAGATCCTCATCGGAGTCTGTATAGTAAAAAGGACTAGCCCTATGGTCATCATCATGGTCAGACTCCTCCATTTCAGAATTATTGTCAAAATGGTGGTTAGGTGAGAGGTTAGGTGGGTTTTCATTTTCCACTAAAGGGATTGGGGCAGGCATTTGGAAAATCCTGCAACGAAAAACACGAATAACAGGAATCAAACGATCAATGTTATTGTTATCCATCGGGATAGTTTACGAACAAAGGAAACAAAGAAATAAGATAGACTAAAGAAAACCTAAAAATGAAAATAAAATCTTACTAGAAAGGAATCTAGCAAGTAGACCTAATAAAAAGAAATTCTAACCTAGACAATAACTATTCCCCGGGCTGCGGCGCCAAAAACTTGATGCGTGGGAACTGCACCAGGCTTTACCTCTCGAGGGATCTCGAAAAGCTTACAACCCCCACCAGGCAGTGTACCTAATCGTTGTAGTATAGTATAGTGACAAGTACCGGGGGATTGATCGTTCAACTCAGGAATAGTGTCGCTAGGATTAGAAAGCCTAAAAACTAGGTCTAGAGGTGAGGGATGATTCTTTTTGTATTTTTATATTTTATAAAAGCAATTAAAAATCTCGGGTTTTGGAAGGATGGGCGGAATTAGTCGCTAGTCAACTAACCCAATAACTAAAGATGCAATCAAAATAAAATAACAAAAAAATTGAAAATAAACTAATTAAACTAATGTGGTGTGAACAATAGATGGGAGAATTATGTTTACTTAGATTTCACTACTCCCTAGATATCTTTTACAGGTTAATTACTTGTTACAGTTGCGTGGATGACGGGTTATATTCCTTAATACCATTCAAGGGGTGGCGTACTTACTTCCCCAATTCTATAATCTCCTACTTCACTCCTATGTCGAGCCTGCAAGAAGCTCCTAACATGGGATCACTAGAATTCGCTCATGCATTAAATACAACCATAAAAACCTAGTACACATCGGTTCATGTTTCTTAAGAAGTTCAAGCAAGTTACACAATGGAGATCTGCCAGTTTTCTTAAGCCTAACATTGAAATCATTCATCCATTACAACTATAAACAAGCAATCAACCTATAATCAACATCTAGGTTTCAATATATCTAAGCAAACACACAAGAGATCTAGCCTAGCATGTTAAAATTAAGACAAGCGTAAGATATATTCAAACAACACATAGACATATTGAATGAATTGAAAGGATACTTATCTCAATTGAACATGAAGGGTTTCAAGGGGTGAAAACCCTTGAAAATACTGTAAAAGTCGTGCTAGGGTTTATTAAGTTCGACCCTAAAATTCTCCTCTCAAGTTACCCACTAATTAATGAAAATTAGAAAAGTATATATATATTTCATGAGGTGACGGCGTCAAGAGGAAAGTTCTGACGCCGTCATCTCGTCGCCAAAAATATTCTCGGATTGCCTAGATCCAGATCTGACGCCGTCATGTGTAATCTTGTTCTGGGCCGTCACAACATTTACTCTTGACGGCCATGTTCTGACGCTGTCACGTTTTCTCTGGGCCGTCACCAAAATTGCTCTTGACACTGTCATCAAATCCTTCTTGACGCCGTCAGGTATTGTTCCCAGCAAGGAAAATCAAGACTTTGCCGTTTTCTTCACTTTTATGCTCCAAAAACGTCCAAAATGCTTCCTTTTCTAGAATTCACTCCCAAAGTACCTAAAATCACAAAAGGAACGATTTAGGGCAATATTTGATCAAATAAATTCGAATTCCGGTTTAAATGACCCCCTAAATACGAATCATTTTTTGCCTCATCAGAGCGAGGTTTTTTAAGTCAAAAAGGGAGTGGGGTTGGGAGAGGTGTTAAGGAAAAGAATCATAATCAGGTTTTGAATAATGAGGCAGTCAAGGATGTTCCTAAAAAATCCTCCATTGGAGGTAGGTCGGTTGTTATTACCGATTGGACAACTGATGATGGTGATGTTAATTTGAATACACGTGTGGACCGAAACATGCATGTTACACCTATGCATAAGGTTGTTGTCGAGAGTATTGATGTGACGTTTGTTGGTTCAGGTAATACGGATCCAATGGCTGCTTCTACTTCGACGAATGATAAGGCTACTAATGAATGTAGTGTTAAATCTAATGAGCATGTGGGTTCAGGATCGGTTCCAAAGGTAGATTATCCTATTTCTTTTGCCAATATCATTAATACTACTCATATGGTTCTGAAAGTAAATTTTAGAGCATTGGTCAATGAGGATCGTGTGGATAATCATGACACAATGTTGCCTATGGTTGCTATGAAGAAGGTCTTAAGTCGGTATGATAACACACTTGTTGGTTACTTTCTTGGTAAGACCATTGCTTTCCCTTTAGTTCAAAAGTAAGTCACTAATACATGGGGAAAATTTGGCTTGCAAAAGCTAATGAAAAATGGTGATAGTGTGTATCTTTTTAAGTTTGCTACCAAGGAGGGTGTGGATTGTGTCTTGGAACGAGGTCCATGGTTAATTCGTAACTCGCCTATTATTCTAAACAAATGGACTCCTACTTTATCCCTTAATAGGAACGAGGTAAACAAGGTGCTGGTTTGGATCAAAATGCATAATGTTCCGCTACTTGCTTATTCAGAGGATGGTTTGAGCTTGATTGCTACACAAGTAGGGAAACCTATTATGCTGGATTCTTTTACAAGCTCTATGTTAGTTGATTCATGGGGACGTATTAATTTTTCCCGTGCTTTAGTTGAATTAAGCGCGGATTCATAACTAAAAAGCTAGGTTACAATGGCAATTCCAAATGAAGAAGGTAATAGTTTTACTACTGAAATTATTAATACCGAATATGAGTGGAAACCTCCTCATTGTGGTGAATGTAAAATTTTTGGACATGCTTTGATCGAATGCCCTAATCGTGTCAAGGAGGTTGTTCGTGGTAATACCAATGTAGCTTCTACTATTGTGGATTAGACGGATGATGGTTTCATTGAGGCTAAGAATCGTAAGAGTAAGGGGAAGAATGTGGTTGCTCCTTCTCAGCCTATTGGGGGTATTCAGCTTAATAAACCTAAACCAAAATTTTGGAGACCTGTCTCGAAGAAGCCAGTTGCTACAAAGGAGCAAGTCACTAATGAGGCAAGTACGAGTGAAAAGATCATTGCTACATCAAACCCATTTGATGCTTTTGATATGGCTGATACTGATGATAATGATATTCCTTGTCCAACAAATGTTCCTCCTAAGGATGGGGCTGAGGTTGGAAGTACGAATGACACTAAAGTGGCTGAAGAAGTTGCTAGTTCTTCTAAGGGTGAAACTGGAAGTACTACTCCTATTGTTGAGAAAATTAGGAAGATTGAAAAGCTAATTATTGAAGGGAAAGTTACTCTTGTAGAAGATGATGGTAAACCTCTTAAAAAGGTTGATTATTCAAATAAGATGGGTAACCCATTCTCTAAGGTAGGCAATGTGGTAGTTTCTGACAGCGATGATGATGAAGTGTTTGATGATCACATTGGGACGTTGTATTCTGGAAGTGGAGGTAAAGAGGAGAGTCTTTATGAGCAATGGAAAGCGGATACGGGTGACGGCAACAATTATAATGATCATCATTTTGGCCTCTCTCATGCATAATTAAAGGCTGCTGGTATTCAAGATTTTTGTATTAACTACTTTGTTTTATATTTTTTGCATAAAATTATGATGTATATTATTTTATGCTGGTTTTGGTTTGGTGGTCTTGTTGGTTGTAGCTAGTTGTCATTTATGGCCAGTCATAAATGATTTAGTGGTTGTGTCAAGCGATTGCTTGCGGTTAATGTGGTACTTCAGCCACATTCCATTGTTCTTAAACGTTTTTTTGGAGTAATATATTTTACCGAGTGGATTACCCTTTACCAAAAAAAAAAATTTAAAACCAAAGAGGGTATGGAAAGGGTGTTAGAAGAAGGTCCATGGTTGATACGATTGGTTCTAATATTTTTGAATATTTGGACTCCGAACACTAAACTTACAAAAGATGATATAACTTTAGCTCATGTTTGGGTTAAACTTTATAACATTCCAGTTGTTGCGTATTTTGGTTGGTCTTAGTTTGATTACAACGCAAATTGGTCGTCCTATCATGCTTGATTCCTACATGAGTACGATGTGCCTTAAGTCGTGGGTTCATAATTCCTATGCTAGGGCCCTTGTGGAAGTGTCGTCAAAGGAAGCCTTACTTGACTCTCTTGTGGTTACTATCCCTACCCTAATGGGCCAGGTCATTCATTGGAAAATTTTGATATTGAATATGAGTGGAAGCCGCCAAGATGTGAGACATGTAAAGTGTTTAACCACAATGATGATGGATGTCATAAGAGAGTGAAACCGGTTGTGAAAGATAAATCGTTGGTTGATGAAGAGGGTTTCATTGAAGCTTTAGAAGAAAGGCAAAGGTAAGCTTAAGGGTACTAATCGTCAGGTTGATGGGATTCGTTTTCAAAATCCTAAAGTTTCGTATTACTATAGGCTAGTTACTAAGCCAAAGAATGGAGGAGCATCAACGTCTAAGCATTCTGTCCAATCAAATACAGGTTCTCCAACGGTTAATGTAGGTTCTACTTGTGACGAACCTACTACTGATCCTACTAGTAGTACAGCTCCTCCCCGAGATGACATTGGTAAGAATAATAATTAGGTGGAGGATATCAACCTTGTTGATTTGAAGAACAGTTTTGATGCTTTTAACGAAAAAGATTCGATTTTGGAACCTGTGATTGGCACTACGTGTACCCCTGAAGTTATTTGTAGTTCTTCAAAAACGACTTATCTGTCGCCTATGAAGAACACTCCTATTTTTCAGAAAATTAGGAAGCTTGAAAAGCTTATTATTAATGGGAATGCCACCCTTGTGGATGATAATGGTAAACCTATTCCGGTGGCTGATGGTAAAAGGAAGGGCAACCCATTCTCTAAGGTAGGTGAAGTGGTTGATTCAGATAGTGATGATGAGGTGTTTGAGCCAAATGATCCTATGGACAATTACTTTTCATTAGCAGGAGGAAATAACAAGCTTGAAGGCTATCTTTCTAATGATTTTGCAGCCAATGTCTATGACTTACTTGGGCAATTTGAGGAATTTAACAATCAGTTTGATTTCGAGCTACAAGGTTGTTCGAAGAACTAATCTTTTATTTGGATTTTTTATTTGTTTTGCATGTCTTTTTATGTTTTTAATGGTTGTTCTAGTTTTGGTAGCTAGTTGTTCATTTATGGCATGTCATAAAGGATCTAATGGTTGTTCAAACAGTTGCTTGAGGTTAACGTGGCATTTCAGCCACATTCCATTGTACTTTAAATGATTTTTTTGGTTAATATATTTTACCAGGGTGGAAGTTCCATTTTACCCAAACCACTAGAATCCTGAGGGTGTTCCTGTAACAACCGTGGTTTTGGCAGGTCAGTTTGACTGATAGTCTTGACTCGGTTGACGTTTGTTTGGTGTGTCTTAGGTGATTGAAGTGATATAAGAGTGATATAGGTGAGTTTTAGCACTAAATCCCTTTGCGTGGAATTGTTTTTGTGAGTGAGTAATGTTGATTATTTGGGAAAGTTCATTTTGATCGCCTTTGTAGTGTAGAAATGACTTGTGAAGTTTTGGTATTTTTGTGTTTTTGCGTAACGAGTCTTCGTTCATGTATTTGAGCGGTAGCAAGTTACTAGGAGGTTGTTTTTATGTGTTATACATTTATAAAGGGTGAAAATCTATTTTTGGAAACTTTATTTTTGAAAATGATGTTTTTCCGGTTTATCGTAAAATTAAGGTTTATCGCGAAAGACGTTAGGTTTCGATATGGGAATACATAAAATATGAAAAGTATGAGGTTTTGAGTGTAATAAAATAATTTAATAATATATATATATATATATATATATATATATATATATATATATATATATATATATATATATATATATATATATATATATATATATATATATATATATATATATATATATATATATATATATGTGTGTGTTATATAAATTCGGCTAAAAGGGATAAGGGGGAAAACGAAACCCAATTTGAGTCCAAATATGACTCTTAGGCCCAAGAATTATCCATAATTAATATAAATACAAACCAAACAACCCTCAAACGTTTTTTTTATGCTTTTGGTCATTCAAGGGAGGCCAAGGAAGAAGAAAAAATTAGGGTTTATAATTTGGAAGCAATAATTAAGAATCAAGGTAAAATTCTTAAAATACATGTTCAATTGTTTGATTAATTATTCAAATTCATGTAATATTAAGTATGATGGATCTAGGGTTTGTAAGTTTCTGTAAATTAATTAATTAAAACATGTTGGGATCAATTAATGATTATATTATGACGATTGGTGAAGAGAATTGAGTGTAAAACACGTAGTTTATGTGTTAGGGTTTGGACAGAAAACTGTGGCTGTAAAGATGTGAGTGTAAATAACAGATGGTGAAGAGTTAAGTCACGAATTTTAGGTCTAAATTGAATTTTAATGAAAGAGCTTTCCAAAAAGTCCAGCCACGATTGATTTCAAGGTCTGAAAATTGGTCTTTTGATTTTTCTTTGTTAAGGTGTCAAAGCTGTCAAACCGGGACAGATTTTGGGTAAAAGTTTGAGGGTGTTTTGTGGTTGTAAAAGTGGTATTTTGACTAGGCCTTCTGGAACAGTTAAGTATTAGGTTATATTAGACTACCACGAAAAGGATTCTCGATAAAAACTTGTGGAAGTATTTTGTGCTGATCAAAACTTTTTGGTGTGCGTTCAGATCCGAATTTGAGTAGTTGACAAGTTTGATTTTCTTTTGAGTATTTGTGTATGTTAGTGGTCCATGGCCTTCTGGGATTAGCTTCTATGCTTATGAGAGACCATGATAAATTTTTGGTGTGAGTTGTTGAGCTTTATTTGTCGTGATTTTATGTGGGCGAATGTACCCAAAAATTCTGCGTTTTCTGATTTTATAGGTGCAAGGGATTTAGTGCGTATTAAGTTATGGTAGTGGTTAGTATGGTGTCTAGTAGATCCATGGTGGGTCATATGAGTCTTAGACATCCATCGTATGTGTATTACATGGGTTGTAGCTTTTAGCTTGACCTTGTGTAATGTGGATTATTTTTGTGTGCTATAGATTGTGAGTTGTTTTTGTGGAAGCTGCGGAGTTTAAGGTGAGTTCATAGTCCCATATTTTTACTTTGTTTTAAACTTAGGATGGGAATGATGCTTGTATTAAATGATTTGAATTACTGTAATTATGTGTATGTGTGTTAAAGAGCTCGAACTTTTAATGTTATCGTATTTATGCTATATGTGAACGGTAATGATATGATGTGTGATTCTGTGTGGTCCAATTGGGAGGGTGCTTACCCTGTTGCTCGGCATACGACATAATTGGAGAGTAGCAGCCCTACTCACTTTTATGCTGTGTGGTCCGATCGGAGGGTATTAATTTACCCTTTTTTTTAGAGCGGGGGTCACGTTCCGGCCGGTATGTTGTGAGTTTGGATCGGTGGGCACGTTCCGCCCGATGGTTGCCTTTTGTGTGATGGTTGGTTTATGAACATATGTAGCTTATATGATAACTGTTATTATTTGTCCAGCTATATTTTATAATCACAGTGATTTTGGTTGCCTAGTGTGTTTGAGTCTTAAACCTATGAATCTCATTAACATTATGTTGACATTTTAAGCATCATTTTCAGGTGAGCATTCTAAGGCTATGATAGAAGGAGGTGATTAGACGAGACCTTAGTTGCATTGGGAGTGGTTATCTGAGTGTTTAGAGTTTATCATGTTGTTTCTTTTCGGGTATTGTTATGACACTTTGTGTCTATACTTTTCTCTATTTTTGTGCATGTAGTTGTTCTCTATATAGACACCAGGTGTTGTGATGATATCCATGAAGTTACACCCGCGCGTTTCTGCCGTGGCGGGGTGTGACAGATTGGCATCAGAGCCTTGGTTATAGAGAATTAGGTGGTTTAACCTAGACTATAACTTAGGAGTCCCTCATATAGTTGCATTTAGGATCTATGTGTAAGTATAGTATTTTATATGTCTATTTTCCTATATTTATGAGATATTTTATTGAGTTTCGGACGTCTATTCTATCCCCTATACGTAGTATTGTATATATATCGACTTTATTATATCGTCTTCCGCGCGTAAGATGCTTTGTTGGACTACCTTGTCGCTATCAGATGTGAGAGAAGTGGTAGGATGAAGCGGACTAACCGCAGAATCCGAGTTCCCGATAGCATGTATCTATGTTCGGACAAGGAGAGGACGTTTATGGGAAACGTTGGTGGAGAAGAAGTGGAGAGGTTTGGAACCACGATGACTTCTAGAGATGGAGCCATTACCAAATACCCTTGGTAGTGACCTCACTTCACATAGGAAGGAGATGTGGTTTAGTCTAAATCTCGTGATTTGTATGCACTTATGAATCATACGGAATTGGAATAAAGAAATAGAGATGGTTGGGCATGTTGTCGACTACCACAACATGTAGGAAATAGGAATGAGTGGTTGAGTAAAGATGAAGGGGAGTTAGGAGGGAATAATGTGGATTTGGATTTGGAGTCCACAGCGAGTAGTAAGTTTAACCGATTTGAGTGGGGAGGCAAGTGCGAGAATGGAGTTTGAGCCATTATGCGGTGTCTTTTGTTTTGTGTTATGTTTTGGAATTCGTATATTGTCTTTTGCCATCTGGAGCCATGTTGGAGCGTGATTACTCTTGGATATTGGATCGACCTTGTCTGAGTAATTTTGATTATAGAGTTTACGTGATCGTTGGAATTGTTCCATGCGAGATGATTGTTTGCGACGTATTTTGTTTTTGTTTGCATGTTTGTTTGCATGATGTGTTGTCATAGGAGGGAGTACACTTATAAAAGGGGACATAGATAATTATGGTGGCCAACATAATTATACATGCGTCACAACACAAGTGGACTTGCAAGTATGATAGCATGGATTGCATGGTGTATTAGGTTCTATGTGGTATATGTGCGTTATCATTGTGATGTGTGGTTTTGGAAGTAAGTATGCGTGTGGAATAGGCTTATAACTATGGTCACGAACATAATTATAAGGGTATCACACACGTGGACTTGTGACCATTATTGCATTGATTGATGTTTGTTGTTGTATGTTGTGGAAGATGGTATGTGATATCATGTTGGTGATGGCTGTATGGTTAGAGAAGTATTCTCTTAACCATTTGGGCAGTCGTCATATGTTGGGGTGTGTAGGTGGTAAGATTCCATCCTACCTATCATATGTTGATACCTCAATTATCGGTGGGTACTTATGTTGTAGTATTTAAGTTGATTCATTTGCTACACGCTCCGTTTGTATACCTAATTCTTTGGTTGGCATTCCTATTCGTACCATGATGGTACGGATGCCATATTCTTTCTATTTGACGTCGTGATAGGTGTTGGGTAATCGAATTCGTTTTTGTTGGATACTGGTTTGTTTCTTTGGTTATTCCTTACATTCATTCATCGGATGAATGTTATACTATCCTTCAAGTATTGTTGGTTCGGGACGAGTTGGTGCGGATATTTAATCCCTCGTTTACACACACCAATTGAATTTCGTGACATGTTTTGTGACCTGTTAGTATTGGTGTTTTTCTATGATTTTGGTTTGATCGTTGTACGAATGAGTCTGTAAGCTCATCGTTTGGTTTGCAATGTATTTGCGTGAGTGTTCACTGGTATGAGTTCGTTTAAGGATTATTTTGATTACGGAATTCTTCAATGTCTATCGCGTTCGATTAAGAGGTTGTGTTAGAGTCTTTATGGCATTTTACAAATTCGTTTTGGGTATTTCAAGGTCGTTTGATGGAAACTAATATTTTTATGGGAAATGAAGTGTGAAGAAAAAAATGGTTATGTTGATGTTTTACATAAAATGGTTTATATATATTTTATAAAAACAATGTATAAGTTTAAGATATGTATTGTGAAAAACGGTGTTCATTGTTTTTGGGAAGGTCGAGTACGGGAATAAGAACTGTCTATGGTTCTCATTTACCAAACTTGTTATGTATCTGGTTCATCGAGTGTTTCTTTCGTTGAGGGTACTCTTGTGGATGTTTTATGGGTACGTGTATTTTATTATTTCTTTGTATGGGTTTTCATGAACGTTTTATCCGTGTCTACTTTTATTGGGGGGGGGGGGGGGATTTCTCATTGTGTTTTTCTAGCTTTGATTTTGATGTCCGTTCCTTTGGTAGTCGGTAATTTGTACCCCTTTTGAGTTCGTTGATATACGTTTTAGTTCGACCGGTTTCATGGTTCGCGTCGTTTACTTAGGATAGATTGTCGTTCTGATTATCAATTTATTCGTTGAAGAAGAAGAGGGTGTTTGCCAAGTTGTTCAAGTGAGAGGTGTAGCTTTAAGATGTACGTTCTTTAGGAAGGTGGTCAACGATAGCGAGTGTTCGTGGACATTAGCAAGATAAAAGTGGTGAAGAGTACCTAAGAAGCCATCTCAGAGACGATTGTCCTTAGGAATGGCAGGTACTGTTGGCGATTCATTTCTATCTTTCTATAGATTGCGTAGGCATCGCGGAGGTGGAAGATCCATAAGAGGAACTGTGTGATACATGGTTTAAAGTTGGGAAATAGAACTTGGAGATGACATTTGTATAGAGCAGGAAGTGTTATCTACACGGATCATAAGAATCTTTAGCATATATTTGACAAGTGGTTAATATATGTTGAAAAGAAGTTGGGTGTGGAATTTCTCAATGACTACGATTGTCTGATTCGCCACCTTCAAGGAAGGCCGGACATCGTGGTAAGAGCGCTGAGCGGGAGTGAACGAGTGAAACTTAGATGTTGGTGAGCAATGATTAAGATAATTCAGTTCGGAGTTACGGGGATGATGTTGACAGCCTAGAGAGAGTGGTTCAAGGATGAGAACATGTAAGAAGAATGATTACTTGGTTTAGACCAGTAAATGGAAAGGAACGAAGATGGAGGAATGTACTTTGGGGACCATCTATTGGTTCTATTGAGAGGAAGCGTAAGGACAGCAGTCATGCAAGGTATTTGATACATCCGAGAATGGATAAGACATATCATTACCTTTGCAAGAGATGTATGGAGGAGTAGGCGAGACTTTTCGCTTGGTGAGTTGGTAATGAGCCATGGGGTGTCGCAAGAAACATGATGAAATACTTACTTCGCGATAGTGGTAAACGTGTTACGGAGTCTTGAGAACGCGTATGTAGATGAGTGCGACTTATCATTCTCTAATGAGTGAACTAAGTGAGCGTACAAATCAGGCGTTGGATGGTGAGCTGAGAGTATGGGTGTGTTTGATTTTGGAGGAAGCCGGGGTATACATTTACCGTTAGCTGAGTTCTCCTATATCAACAATTATCATTCTAGTATTGAGTATGTGTTGTGTGAAAATTCTATGGAAGGTAATGTAGGTCACATGTTCTGTGGGCAAAGGTTGGAACAAGTCAACTAATTGGTCCTGAACTAGAACGAGAGACTACGAATAAGGTTTTCTGACTAAGGAAAAGACTTAAGGCAGCAAGAGATCGCCAAAAAGAGTTATGCGAATAATTGTTGTAAGCCCTTAGAGTTTGGTGTTGGTGATATTGTGAGGTTAAAACTATCTCCATGGAAGGGTGTTGTGCGTTTCGGTAAGAAAGGCAAGCTAGCACCGAGATACGTAGGACCATTTGAGATTTACGGAAAGTATTGGATTTGAGACATATCGGTTGAGTTTGCCTGAGGAGTGAAGTAAAGTGCATGATATATTTCACGTATCTAATGGAAAGAAGTGGTTGGCAGATGATAGTCTGGATGTGCCATTAGATGAGATTAAGGTTGACAAGACTCTCCATTTTGTCAAGAAGCCTACTGAGATTATGGATCGAGATGTTAAGGGTTTGAAGTTTGGTGAGATAGCGGTGGTAAAGGTATGGTGGGATTCTAAGCGTTGTCCTGAGTTTACTTGGGAGCGTGAAGATCAGATGTAATTAATGTTTGTTTTGTGTATATCCATTATATGTGGTGTTTCCTGCGGTTACCGTTTGGATTTTCATTTGGTTCGAGAGTATCGTACCTATCTGTGAGAAGTCGTTCGGATCTTTGGTGTTATTGATCGGTGTAGTGTATCTATTTGCGTCTATTGTTGGAGTGACGGAATATTTTCTATCGTGTGAATTCGAGTATTTAGTTGGTTCACATTTTTGCGATTTTTTTTCTCTGTGATTTTATGGTGTGGTATTTATCCGCTTAAAAATCCATAGATTTTCTTTTGCTGTTGTGAGTGGTGACTATAGTAGTTGAAATCTCGGGACGCGATTTCCCTAAGTGGGGGATGATGTAACAACCATGGTTTTGCCAGGTTAGTTTGACTGATAGTCTTGACTCGGTTGACGTTTGTTTGGTGTGTCTTAGGTGATTGAAGTGATATAAGAGTGATATAGGTGAGTTTTAGCACTAAATCCCTTTGCGTAGTGTTGTTTTTGTGAGTGAGTAATGTTGATTATTTGGGAAAGTTCATTTTGATCGCCTTTGTGGTGTAGAAATGACTTGTGAAGTTTTGGTATTTTTGTGTTTTTGCGTAACGAGTCTTCGTTCATGTATTTGAGCGTTAGCAAGTTACGAGGAGGTTGTTTTTATGTGTTATACATTTATAAAGGGTGAAAATCTATTTTTGGAAACTTCATTTTTGAAAATGATATTTTTTCGGTTTATCGTAAAATTAAGGTTTATCGCGAAAGACGTTAGGTTTTGATATGGGAATACATAAAATATGAAAAGTATGAGGTTTTGAGTGTAATAAATTAATTTAATAAAATATATATATATATATATATATATATATATATATATATATATATATATATATATATATATATATATATATATATATATATATATATATCATGTGTTATATAAATTCGGCTAAAAGTGATAAGGGGGAAAAAGGAAACCCAATTTGAGTCCAAATATAACTCTTAGGACTAAGGATTATCCATAATTAATATAAATACAAACCAAACAACCCTCAAACATTTTTTTTATGCTTTTGGTCGTTCAAGGAGGCCAAGGAAGAAGAAAAAATTAGGGTTTATAATTTGGAAGCAATAATCAAGAATCAAGGTAAAATTCTTAAAATACATGTTCAATTATTTGATTAATTATTCAAATTCATGTAATATTAAGTATGATGGATCTAGGGTGTAGAAAACTAGAAGGGGGGTTGAATAGTTTTACGTCTTTTTAATTTTTTGTAAAAGATTGTTAGAGTGTTTTCTTTGTTTTCAAAAATTTAGATTGATAATATGTGATTTCAAGTTTTGCACAATATAAACAACAATTAATATGTACGATATAGCAATAATAATGTAAGTAAAGAAATAAAGGAGAGATGGAAAGATCGAACCGCGAGACACGAGATTTATAGTGGTTCGGTTACAAGGATACCTTCCTTGCCCTACTCCACTCCCCGAGCACCTAACTCGAGAGTTTTTTTTCACTATGTCAACAAGCTCCCTTATGGCGGAGAAAACCTTACACACCAATGTTCACACCACAACTTCGTCACAACTTGATCACAACTTCTTCACACCAATCTACTTTACCACTTACTTCTTCACACCTGTCTACTTCACACCAATCTTCTTCACTACAATCTACTTCCTAACTCTTCTCCTTCACGACAAACTACTAACCAATCACACTATTTATATACCTAGCTAAACTATCTTCTAATAAATATTCACAACTAATTACACAAAGAGATAGATACAATGGATGATGCTCTAACAACTTGGATGTGGAGATCACAACAAGTTGTAATACTTCTTGTCTTGAGGGATAGAAGTATTCTTCTCTTGCACTTGAGAGGATGATATTTAGATCACTTTGAAACAAAGATTTATGAATGTATGATCAAAGGATTAAGAGAATAGAAGTGGAGATCTAGAACAGAAAGTTTAGGAGTGCAAAAGGTGAGAAAAATCTGTGAAATGAACCAGTATTTATAGAGACAAAAGTAACTGTTTAGGAGTGTGCCGGTCCCCTTAATTCATGGCCGGTCCCCTTAATTTTAAGGGGACCGCCCCTTATAATTAAGGGGGCCGCCCAGCTGTAACGGCCAGAAACTTTGTCTTTTAGTGGGGAAAGTTTATTTGGTGAAAAACTAACTGATTTTGGTTAAAATTTTGAATTCATATATTTGGTATGATTAAAACATTTTTCTTTATTACCAAAAGTGTTTTTCAAAAATATGTAATATGTTTATATAATTAAATAAACTTTGTAATAATTAATTAAATACCCCTTTGATCATAGATTGCAATAAACACTTTGTTTATTCATACCTTAAGTGATTTGGATGTAAAGAGAATGTTAATCACTAAATACTTGTTTATGTCATAAATTTTAGTTCAATGGGTTTATGTTTTGTAATAATTAAAACATAGAGATATTGATAGAATGTTAATAATGTTTTTAGACATTATTTATGTCGACTAAAGATCAAATGAGAAAAATCATTAAAATAAGAAGAATGAGAAATAATTATAACAACATATTAAAGTTGCATCAATTTGAATTAGATGCATACATAATCTTTTAGATGCATCATAATATATTTTTTAGCAAAAAATTAGATGTATATACATATATTAGATGCATTTCATCAAATTAGACGAATCTTATGTATTTTTCGTCCTCTGCGGGTCAAATTTGTTGCTAGTACTACTTTGCATCATTTTCACTTCAATCACTTTCGAAACTAATTGTGATGCATCTAAATGAATAGAGATGCATTTAATTTATGTCGATGTATCTCAAATATAAAGTTATAATTATTTCTCGTTCTTCTCATTTTAAGTTTCTTCTCACTGGATCCTTACCCTATTTATGTCAACATAGGGTTTGTAAGTTTCTGTAAATTAATTAATTAAAATATGTTGTGATCAATTAATGATTATATTATGATGATTGGTGAAGAGAATTGAGTGTAAAACACGTTAGTTTATGTGTTAGGGTTTGGACAGAAAACTATGGCTGTAAAGATGTGAGTGTAAATAACAGATGGTGAAGAGTTAAGTCACTAATTTTAGGTCTAAATTGAATTTTAATGAAAGAGAATTCCAAAAAGTCCAGCCACGATTGATTTCAAGGTCGGGAAGTTGATCTTTTGATTTTTCTTTGTTAGGTGTCAAAGCTGTCAAACCGGGACAGATTTTGGGTAAAATTTTGAGGGTGTTTTGTGGTTGTAAAAGTGGTATTTTGACTAGGCCTTCTGGAATAGTTAATTATTAGGTTATATTAGACTACCACGAAAAGGATTTGCAAAAAAAACTTGTGGAAGTATTTTGTGCTGATCAAAACTTTTTGGTGTGCGTTTAGATCCGAATTTTAGTAGTTGACAAGTTTGATTTTCTTTTGAGTATTTATGTGTGTTATTGGTCCATGGCCTTCTGGGATTAGCTTCTATGCTTATGAGAGACCATGTTAAATTTTTGGTGTGAGTTGTTGAGCTTTATTTGTCGTGATTTTATGTGGGCGAATGTACCCAAAAATTCTGCGTTTTCTGATTTTATAGGTGCAAGGAATTTAGTGAGTATTAAGTTATGGTAGTGGTTAGTATGGTGTCTAGGAGATCGATGGTGGGTCATATGAGTCTTAGACATCCATCATATGTGTATTACATGGGTTGTAGTTTTTAACTTGACCTTGTGTAATGTGGATTATTTTTGTGTGCTATAGATTGTGAGTTGTTTTTATGGAAGCTGCGGAGTTTAAGGTGAGTTCATAGTCCCATATTTTTACTTTGTTTTAAACTTGGGATGGGAATTATGCTTGTCTTAAATGATTTGAATTACTGTGATTATGTGTATGTGTGTTAAAGAGCTCGAACTTTTAATGTTATCGTATTTATGCTATATGTGAACGGTAATGATATGATGTGTGATTCTGTGTGGTCCAATTGGGAGGGTGCTTACCCTGTTGCTCGTGCATACGACCTGATTGGAGAGTAGCAGCCCTACTCACTTTTATGCTGTGTGGTCCGATCGGAGGGTATTAATTTACCCATTTTTTTTGGGGAGCGGGGGTCACGTTCCGGCCCGGTATGTTGTGAATTTGGATCGGTGGGCACGTTCCGCCCAATAGTTGCCTTTTGTGTGATGGTTGGTTTATGAACATATGTAGCTTATATGATAACTGTAATTATTTGTCTAGCTATATTTTATAATCACAGTGATTTTGGTTGCCTAGTGTGTTTGAGTCTTAAACCTATGAATCTCACCAACATTATGTTGACATTTTAAGCATCATTTTCAGGTGAGCATTCTAAGGCTATGATAGAAGGAGGAGATTAGACGAGACCTTAGTTGCATTGGGAGTGGTTATCTGAGTGTTTGGAGTTTTTCATGTTGTTTCTTTTCGGGTATTGTTATGACACTTTGTGTCTATACTTTGCTCTATTTTTGTGCATGTAGTTGTTCTCTATATAGACACCAGGTGTTGTGATGATATCCATGAAGTTACACCCGCGCATTTCCGCCGTGGTGGGGTGTGACAGTTCCAATAGAAAAAGAATGTCCTATTGTGCAAGTGGATCATTATACTCATACAAATCTCATCCCAATGGGAGGTCAAAGTTATGACGAAAGAACTAGAAATCAAACTAGGACTCCAGTGTTGTGGCAACAAATTATGCTGCAATGGCGAATACCACTAAAAGTTGTAACTACAACAATTTTATCTATACTCGTCCTAGTGAGTGAAAGGAAATAGGCAGTGCAATTGTAACTATCGAGTGATTAGATTTGATGGAGTAAGCCTTGCCTGTCCTCGAGTAAATTCATCAAAAACCTTAAGCTAAGTAACAACTTGAATCAAACTTAATTTAATATTTCATCAAACAAAAACTGACATAAAATTAAGTTAGGAGTCGTTAAAAAGCTCAACGTTTTTGAAAAGTTGGTTCACTTTTGGGGTTGCTAAAAAATAAAAAAATAGGTATCTACAGTTTAGATTGGTGAGATTAGTGAAGAAGGTAAAGGATACTGTTGAAGTAAGTGAGTCGTCTTAAGAAAATCAGTAAAGGTGATGGGGAAGAAGTTTTGTCCACGATGTTACATAGATAAGCTTTGAAGAAGATTTTCTAAACTTGAAGCAACAAACTAATTTAGTTCAGGGGTATCTAAGGAAATTTACCAAGTTATAATGTTTTGTAAATCATCAAGTATCTACCGAGAAAAGAAGGATCATTCATTCTCTATCCGGTTTTTATCAAAATCCAAAATAGTTTGTAAGATATCTAAAGTTTTTGGTAAGAATGAAAACAGGTCGCTTGAAATTAGAACAGATGAATATACGAATGGAAAAAGTATGAGTAGCAGATCCAGGTGTCCAAAGATAGGTTCCACGTTAGATAGGAAGGTTCTTACCTTACATGCACAAAATGTAATATGAATAGAGTAGGATGACGTTGATTTGGCATGAAAACTTGTTACCAGTGTAGGTGATCAGGTCACTCTGTTGGGGACTACATCGTACAGTCAACTTGTGGAAGTTGTGGTTCTTATGGATACCATAATACTGATGTACTTGTCAAGAGAAAGCAGACAAAGATATGGGTTATTATCAAAAAGTTCAACAAGACAAAAATAATGACGAAGCTAAGACAAAAGAACGAGCTTTTAAGATGACCGATTAGGAAGTAAAGGAAGGGCCTGGTGTTGGGACAGGTACATTCCTCATCAATATCATACTTTCTTGCGTTTGATTTCGATGTCAAATAGGTGATTTGTTTCTACGGGTGTATTAGCTTTGCGAATCATAAATCTAAGAAATTAGATTAGAGCGCTAGTTGAAGGTTTAGTAATTGGAGGACATTTTGTCACTAAGGAAATTATTAATGATCTTTCCGATCAGTATTGGTGGAAAGGAATTTCAGAGAAGTTAATGCCTATTCAGTTAGGTTGATTCGTTCAGGTAATTGATCTGGAATTGTTGGCTAAAAACTTATAAAAGAATCATTTGTGGTAGAAAGATTATTAAAGCTAAATCTCCGAGTGAAGGAACGATCACCGTTTATGAAGAAATCGTGATTTAGGAATAATATATGTTATGAAGGTTATCCAATGTGGGAAGAAAGGTTGTTTAGCTTATATAGTGTATGTAGTAATTGCATAGAAGAAATAGAAACAAACTCCTGATGTGTCAATCATGAAGAATTATTTTGATGTATTATGTGGTGATTTGCAAGGGATACCACGTGATTGTCAGGTGGAATTTAAAGTCGACGCCATACCTAGAGAGCCAACAGTGGCTCAATAACCATTTTGAATGGATCCCTCAAAGATGCGAGAGCTGATGAAGCAATTGCACGAGTTTTTTAGACAAGGGGTCCATACATTCCTAGGATGCTCCTTAAGCCATGAAATAAGTGATGACGGAGTTAAGATCGGCACTGAAGGCACAAGGCATTTTATTGTAAATTCTGACGCATCAAGAAAGATCTTGGTTGTGTATTGTTGCGGAGGGGGAAGGTTATCGGTTATGCACAAAGGAAATTGAAGAAAATGTGAAGGAATATCCAAATTGTGACATGGAGTTGGCAGTCGTAGTCTTGTTGGAACACCCCAAAACCTGTTTTTAAGTATTTTAATGTTATATCACCATTGAAGAAGTTTGACTACGTCTTTTATATATTGAAGGCTATACGTGATTGGTTAGTCAAACCCGGTAGTCAAACTATAAGTCTATATATTATGTAAATGGTTTTAGAAAGATTAATGTATCACAAACATAAGATAATAACACTTGAATGACTAAAGTTTCCACAAGACCAATGATTTAACTAGCTTCATAGTGAAGAAATCTTTAGACTATTTATAGTCATTCTTCATTGTGTAGAGGGTGTTTGCGGTGGCAGTTTGGAAAAGAAGAAAATGAGGGAAAGACTAAGCATTTATGCTAAATGATCTAAGGATGATGATTAGTTTGTAATAGTAAAAGACTTTAACCATATTTATGATTTGCTAAAAATAAAGTTTACAATTTGTCGTTAATAAAATTTAGCAAAGATCGTAAAATACAAATAACATTTTTAAGCGATAGTATTAACATGTATCTATAACAAGCTCATTATCTGGCCCAGTAGCTTCATTTGAATTTGGAATATCACTAAAACTGGTGTTTTACCCCCACATATAACCCTTACTCTAGTGTTATCAATTCTATCAAGATGCAGTTGTCTCCTTTCCTCAACAACTAGCTTACTAACCATTCTCTCAATCACTTCTTTGCTAGTAATCTTTTTCCCCAAATGAAAATTCCCCTCAGAAGTCATACTTGCAATTGATCTTTCTTTTTTGCTTAAATTTCTCAATGCCTGATTTCTTTCAACTTCAACATCACCCTCCTAATCTATTGCACTATCAAAGTATTCATGATCTAATTCTACATCACTGCATACATAAGAGTTTTCTACTTTAGCCTCACTACCACCAACGGATTCCACATTCTTGTCTATGTTATCCCTAAACTCATCCATATTAACCTCTACATCAATAATTAAGTTCTCATCATCTTCCATGAAATCACTATCCCTTCATCTTGTTGATTCTTATTCCCACTAGATTGACCTATTTCTTTATCAATTCTAGGTTGATCTAATTCAACATTCACCCTACTTAACCGACTAGTTACATCACCACTAGAAAAAAAGAGGTCAAAATCATTTGACATATAAAATGCAGTTGAGAACTCATAAAAGGTAACTTTGGGCTTGTTAGCAGATTTTTCAGATATGTCCAAACTAGAAAGCCAAAGTTCCAACTTCCAAGTATACCTCAATCACCATATACTTTCCTACATATTTTGCCAAACTTAAAACATCACTGTCACAAGCTAAGGGCATAAGTCCACTATCTAAATCCGTATTAGGTATTCTAAAGTGGAAGAACATAGTGTCTTCTTCTTTGTAACCTAACTTTGTGAACATATCATTAAGTTCAATTATTGAAAACACATCAATATCAACTCCATCAAACCAAGAAACCTTACCATTCATATAACGCCTTCCAGAACCAATTATAACCCCCCCCCCCCCCCCAATGTGCAACTCCAGTGTAAAACATGTGTTTGACTTACCTGTTTAAATGAAAAAAATGCAAGTTAATAAACAACAACAACAACAACAACAACAACAAATCAACTATTATTTCCACATGATCAATTAAAGCTAAAAACATTCAATTTGAAATAGCCCTAAAAATATATCGTATGCGTTTTGAGGATAAAATGCTTCTCCTTTTTTTTTGAAGTGAACATCCATTTACATAAACCATTATAGCCAAATCAATGAAATCTTTTTTCAGATGAAACTTTTGAAACAGAGTCGTGAGCAGAGGAAGATGAAAAGTTAGGTGTGTGTTTTTTATGTGTTATTTTAATCGGCTATGGGAACTAACATTGCAAAAGAGACTGTTAAGGGAAATTACAATGCTACCCTCACTTGATTGTAACGTGTGTGGATTTAACGAGATTTTTAACGAAGATAACGAAAATGGCTTGGATCCTTAATAAAATGAAACCACGATGACTGAACCCAAAAAAAAAACAAAACAAAAAAAACAAAAACAAAACTTCAGTGACTGAAAGTGCAAAACCCAACAAGTCACAGTGATCATTTATGTAATTAACTCAATTTTAATGATTCAATCATTAAAAAATGTTATACTAATATAAATATAAATTGTGTGTTTTTAGTGTAATGACAAATGGCCAGTTGAATACAGCAAGTGTAATGTGAATTAGTGACAGGTTGAATTGGACTAAAGAAAATGTGAATGGGTGGTTAGCGGCAAAACTACGTGTCAAGAAAACTTCATTTGCTGGACGTAGTGGCAAAGACCGTTGGAAATAGTGTTGGGGAAGTGCAAATATAATAAAGGGCAAATGACTTGAAAATACATCCAAGTTGACACTTTATATAGTTCTGTGTAGGCAACTATTTTTTTCTTATTCTATCACAAACCTTTCCAAATCCGTTTTTTGTGTGTACTCGTTTACCTGGTAACTTGTTCTAGCAGGTTAACTTAACGATCGTTTGCTTTGTTATTGCAACGTTAGTCCTTTATACTAACGATCGTTTATAATTAACTAAATGGGGCCTATTAAGTTAACGACCGTTTGTTTTATTATTCCAACGTTAGTCCTTTAAACATTTTCGCACGTTTTCGTCTGTTTTTACACGTTTTCGCATGTTTACGTCTGTTTTTAAACGTTTTCGTCCGTTTTAACACGTTTTCGCACGTTTCGTCCGTTTAAACACATTTTAGTTCGTTTTTTCACGTTTTCATCCATTTTTACACATTATCGCACATTTTCGTTCATTTTCACACGTTTTCGCTTGTTTTCGCACGTTTTTACACGTTTTCGTCCGTTTTAAAACGTTTTTACTTGTTTTTGTCCGTTTTTAAACGTTTTCATCCGTTTTATCATGTTTTCATTCGTTTTTGCACGTTTTCATCCATTTTTACACGTTATCGCACATTTTCGTATGATTTCACACATTTTCGCAACTCTTTTACACGTTTTTACTTGTTTTTGTCCGGTTTTAAACGTTTTCGTCTGTTTTATCACGTTTTCATTCGTTTTTGCATGGTTTGTCCATTTTTACACGTTTTCTTCTGTTTTCACACATTTTCGCACCTCTTTTACATGTTTTCGCACATTTTAGTCCATTCTCGCACGTTTTCGTATGTTTTTACACGTTTTCGTCCGTTTTCCCACATTTTTGGCCGTTTCTACACGTTTTCACAAGGTGCCAAAATGTGCGAAAATGGATGAAAATATGCGAAAACGGACGAAAACATGCGTAAACGTGCGAAAACAAATGAAAACGTGAAACAAAATAAAACGTGTGAAAAAAAAAAAAAAAAAAAAAAAAAAAAAGTCTGAAAACGGACGTAAACGTGTAAAAACATACAAAAACGCGCGAAAATGGACGAAAACGTGTAAAGACATACGAAAACGTGCAAAACCAGACGAAAACATGTAAAAAAGGTGCGAAAACGTGTGAAAACGGACAAAAACGTGTAAAAACGAACGAAAACATGTTAAAACAGAAGAAAACGTCAAAAACGGACAAAATTAAATACAAACCTGTAAAAATGGACGAAAACATGTAAAAACGAACGAAAACGTGTAAAAACGAACGAAAACGTGTTAAAATGGAAGAAAACGTGAAAAACGGACAAAGCCAAATACAAACGTGTAAAAACGGACGAAAACGTGTAGAAACATACGAAAACGTGTGAAAACAGGAAAAAACGTGCGAAAACATGTAAAAAAGGTGCGAAAACGTGTAAAAACGGACGAAAACGTGCGATAACATGTAAAAACGTACGGAAACTTGTATAAACGAAAGAAAACGTGTTAAACGGACGAAAACGTGCAAAAACGGACTATAACGTGCGAAAACGGACGATAATGTGCGATAACGGATGAAAACGTGTAAAAACGGATGAAAACATGCGATAACGTGTAAAAACGGACGAAAACTTGTATAAACAAAAGAAGACGTGTTAAAACGGACGAACACATGTTAAAACGGACTACAACGTGCGAAAACGGACGATAACGTGCGAAAACGGATGAAAACGTGTTAAAACGTGCGAAAACGTGTAAAAACAGACGAAAACGTGCGAAAACATTTAACGGACTAACGTTGGAATAATAAAACAAACGGTCGTTAACTTAATAGGCCCCATTTAGTTAATTATAAACGATCGTTAGTATAAAGGACTAACGTTGCAATAACAAAGCAAACGATCGTTAAGTTAACCTGCTAGAACAAGTTACCAGGTAAACAAGTACACACAAAAGACGGATTTGGAAAGGTTTGTGATATAATAAGAAAAAAATAGTTGCCTACACAGAACTATATAAAGTGTCAACTTGGATGTATTTTCAAGTCATTTGCCCTATAATAAATGCAAGTATGCAACCTGTTTTATGATAGGGATATGATATAATGAGACTGCACGAATCAAGGAAACATGTCATGTCTCTTCGGAACTCTTATCGGTCATCACTAAAATGCCTTTCGAATTTTATATCATTGTCATATATAGCAATGAACATCGAAGATTGGCGAACTTTTAATTTTTTGTGTTAATACAAATATCGCCTAAAAACGTTATTTATATTTTACGATCTTTGCTAAGTTTTGTTAATGACAAAGTATGAACTTTAGCTAAGAGTAAATCAACACTTTAAGTGTTTAAGTCTTGTTTAAACTAAGGATTACATTTCCTTTTAAACAAAACATTGTTTTTATTTCTTAAATTAGAAAGCGTCTTGTCACATCACATTTATTTCTTTAAATAGAAATATCACATCACATTTATGGTAAGTTTGTCATTATACATTTATGGAAAGAAAGTGTGTTTGACTAACCATAAGTTTTCTTGTGCAAGTTTGTGTTTGACTAGTATTTATGTGATGTGACCTTGTTTGGTTTTGAAGATTTATTGCAAAACCAACTGCAGCCCTGACGGAACCTTGGGGGTACACGGGTGGAACCCATCTGAGGATTTCGCCGTATCCGCCAGACCTGCAGAAGGTTTTGCTATAAATACCAAACCATTTGTTAGTTTTGTGTAATCACTTTAGGACATATATTTGAAATAATCTCTCAACTAACTCAGTAACATTTGACTTGTGTGATCCTCTTATGTAGCAAGGGACTTCACAAGATCATTCAAGAAGTTACAAGCTTCAACTCTAAAGTTGCAAGTCTTGTTGGCTTTGTCATGTATAAGCTTTGGTAGTTTATACTTCATTTGTATCATGTATGTAGAAGTGATTGGTTAGTATTTTAGACCTCAAAATACATAGTGTGTCGGGAGTTGTTGTACCTTTGTAAAAGAACTACCGGGAGTGGTTGTACCCTTGATAAAGAACTCGACATCTAGCTTAGTGTCGGTAAAAGTGTAAGCGATGATGGGAGTGGTTGTACTCGTGTAAAAGAACTCGACATCTAGCTTAGTGTCGGTAAAAGTGTAAGCGACGTTGTAAAGGTTTCTCCACCGGGAAAGGAGCTTGTTGATTAGTGCTTATAATTCTCGAGTTGGAAACTCGGGGCGTGGACGTAGGGCAAGGAAAAAGAGTCCTTATAGCCGAACCACGATAAACAATCGTGTTGTGGTTTGATCGTTTCTTTCTTTATCTTTGCTTATTACATATTATCTTTAGTTAGAATTGCTAATCACACGAAAAGCTTTTCAATGAATTAAACAAGTAAAGTTGTGTTTATATCTTTAAACAAACGTAAAGCTTTTCAAAGAACTAAACAAATAAAGTTAAGATTATTATTCACACGTAAAGCTTTTCAAAGAATTAAACAAGTAAAGTTGTGTTTATATCTTTAAACAAACGCAAAGTTTTTAAAGGATAATCAAGTTAAAAAGCGGTAAACTATTTAACCCCCCTTCTAGTTTTCCACAATTGGCATCAGGAGCTACGTGTAAAACCTCGCGAAAATTCGTATAATTAACTTCGGTTAATTATATAAATAATCTCTGTCATTATTGTAATTACCATTTTTACGGGGAAATTTAAAATTTTCTTTGTATATTAAAATGGTCACGATTACGATATTGTCAAATTCGTCAAACGACAAAACAAATTCCCGACACGTTAATTAAATTCCTAATCAATACACTAAACACTAAATAAGCTTCCTAATCTCTAACTAATCAACCGGACCCTTAATTAAACTCGGCCCAACTTCTATTTCACTATTCATCAGCCCAAACGCATAAGGCCCAAATCCAAATACTAATAAATCTTATACTCGACTAGTAACAAGCTTCCAAAACGCCCCGTTTATTTCCAATCTATGCACACAACGTACGTATTTTATTGTCTCATCTAATAAACCTCCTAGCCAACTATTAGTGTGTCAGATTTCACGTTCATACGTTAAGATTTGATACGTTTTTACGAGGCATTCCGTTTAGCTATGAATCGACCCAAACGATTCATACAAAATCCATTTCTTATCCGTTTTAATCCCCGTTTGTTTCTAAATGATCCCAATAATGTTTCTAAGATGATTTTATACTCAAATGTCGAATATGATCATGTATATACAAGTAGTGAACGATTTTGTAAATCGTTTATGGATATATGGTTGTGTCGACATGCATGAATGATTCATCCAAACACATTCCCTCTTTCAAGCTCTCACATCTCATATAATATGAATTAAAATTGTCCTAAGAAGACAGAAGTACTGACATGGTATAGTAGCCCTTGTTTTCTCGATTCATTTAACACCATACGATCCATTCGTATGGTAATATATATGTACCATGCATGCACATAGTTTCTTCCATTCTTAAACACTTTCACTCATTCGTTTCTTCCTAAATATCACCTTCCAAACCACAAGTCAAAGGATATACTAGTTGGGACTCAAGAAAAGGAAATCGGGTTTTAATATATATATAACGTTTGGGTTATATATTGGAAACGTGAAATCCTTGTGTTCCACTCGTTTCTACTCGACCTCTATCACCTCTAAGGTGTTTGTAAGTCTCCTCTACTCGTTTCTATTCCAATTCATACGTTATATATATGTCATGCACCATGTTTAAAATTTGTTCCATCGTATATCATTTTGGTATATATATACCCGTACATATTTATTGTTAGAACACGAAACGTGACTAGCCTCTATCTTGGAAGGCCTAGGAGTCACGTATCACGCTTAAAATACGTTTAAAGTTATTTTACATGCATCATATTTACTTGTTTTGAAACCTTATATACACGTATAAAATCATGCATACATAAAAATATTACTAAGTCATTTTCAATATATATAAACGATTCAAACACTCTACAAAAGCATCGTATAACTTTCAATTTCACGTAACAAGCACCCAATATTTTTGCTCGACCTAATAGACCACCTAGAAAACTATTAGTTTCGTTTATATAACTTATAAAAATAATCACGTTTAGACACTATAAACGAGCCAAA
Source organism: Artemisia argyi (assembly GCA_030686995.1). Classification (NCBI taxonomy): domain Eukaryota; kingdom Viridiplantae; phylum Streptophyta; class Magnoliopsida; order Asterales; family Asteraceae; genus Artemisia; species Artemisia argyi. The sequence goes on along the minus strand of CM060687.1, from coordinate 173,511,993 downwards.
GCAAATCGACATAAACCAGTTTTGCAAACTAAAAATTTATACAAAACTTTTATGTTTGTCGATTGGGCTTAATCTAAGCCCAATAAGACTTTACGTTTTAACATCCCACTGGGCCCATAAAATACATTTTTAGAATCACAAAGTAAGCCCAAGTTCAAGCCCAAAATAATTTTCATGCCCTCGCCTCTAAATTTTTAAATGGGCGTTTGTTTGGTTCGAATTAAGGACCATAAGCTAAATAAATAAGCTTTTTATAAAATAAGCAGTTGAAATAAGCTTGAAATTAATAAAAGAAGCTACGGAAATTTTTATAATTATTTTTGCAAAATTGGACTAAAAATGTAACGCGACGACACCTATAGGGACTAAAAGTGAAAACTGTGAAAACTAAGGACTAAAAATGTAGAAACATAAAGAAAGGATAAAAATTGATAATATAGGATTATTACAAGCTTAGTTTGTAATATCGGACATGTAGTGGACTATAATTGTAAAATGTATATAAAAAGGACTAACGGTGTGACGCTAACGTCGTTAGTATAAAAAGTGTAAAAATGGAAAAAGGACAAGGACTACACATATTCTATTTGACATTCTTATTTTATTTTCTATTTTACGGCAACCATCACATCGTATGCATTTTATTACGTTTTATATATATATTATTTATTTTTACGTTAATCATATATATAACGATATTTAAAAAGTTAATATTTTTACTTACGATTAAAAAGGTAAAACTACGATGGATATTTTAAATAAAGTATTTTAACATATCATGCATGACATAATAATTTCACTCCACATCATCAATTCGTCATAACGAATAATGTTTATTCGTTATTCGTTCGTATTTACCAAATAGTATTTGGTTATATTCTCTGATAAATTTATTTATCAGGTTCTGTGTCAAAGACGTTTCCATAAATCTCATCCTATCTTACTTTTCATCATTTCCAAATCAATCCAGGTGAGTCATAGCCCCATTTCCAATAATTGTTTTTAACTCATTGGGGGAGATACATGCTTACATATACTTTGATAACTTGATAAGTATATGAAATAAAATAAAATACATGATTCAAATCAATTTCCTAATTGATATTAAAATAATATAAATTGTGATTTAAAATATGTTAATGTTTCCAATGCGATTATTGTGGTATGTGATATATATATTTTACTGATGAATTACTTGACTGAAATATTGATATTCATATGAAAATGTTTCCAATTCGATTATTGTGGTATGTGATATAAATGTGTTACTGGCGAAATATTCAAACTGAATTTCTGATACTCAAATGATGATATTTTCAAACTGAATTTCTGATACTCAAATGATGATATTTTCAAACTGAATTTCTGATACTCAAACGATATATTTTCAAACTGAATTTCTGATACTCAAACGATATATTTTCAAACTGAATTTCCGATACTCAAACGATATATTTTCAAACTGAATTTCTGATACTCAAACGATACTGTTTTTCCAATTTGATCTCTGTGATACGATACTTGATTTCATGATGTTATGCTAAATGAGCCCATAAGTCCTTGATATTGCCTAAGTTAGCTTATCGCCATATAGTCCCTCTATCATGAGCCATTAATCACTGTGAAGTGAGCGCGAATATAGTGAACAGATTCGAAACCTGTTTTGGATTGACCTCCGATCCCACTAATGCTTGACGGAATGCCAATTGCAATTGGTTAGCCGCATTAGTCGTGATACACTATATTTGAGTAAAAATAGGAATTGGCAAATCACCTATTACACGAGGGCAAAATCTGTCATTGATTTGATAGAACACCCCTTCTGTTAACGTCTTGCATGTCATGAGGCTTGGTGCAATATCTATAAAGGAAAGAATGTATGTTTTCAACATATATTTAGATACAGCTGTATAGGTTTGACCATATGTGAATTATATATCTGATTAATTTAGTATCATGAGTTTCCAGTTCATGTTAAGATTATTGATGATTTATTGAATGTGATTGAATATTTATATGATTTATTTGTGATTATATTCGATACTTGTTTCGTTACTGTTTGTATTTTAATAATACCAAATATTTCTGAAATCTAACAAAATAAAGGGTTTTTCCTAAAACTCTATGAACTCACCAACCTTTGTGTTGACACCTTTAAGCATGTGTATCTCAGGTAATTTAACGGAGCAGGACAAGACACGGAGCGGGCATTTATTACTCTGATAAATTAAAACGGTGTAAAAATCAAATTTGTCATTTTACAAGCCTTTATATCTTTTCATAAGATTTTAAATCAAATGGTTCATCTTTTATCAAAATTATTATTTAAATGACAGATAACTTTCAAAACGTTTCTTTTAAACCGTTTTATGTGGTTAAAACTTCGATCCTCACAGTAACACCCAAATTACTTTTCCGCTGCGACAAACTTAAATTTTGGGGGTGTTACACTACGTTACTCAAGATCTTTAAAATATAGTGTATTTTAAAACTTGGATCGATCCATGGATTTTGAAAATATCAAAGAAGGGCAACCTATTCAAAACTCACCGCTATTTGAAAAAGAAAACTTCCTTGAATAGAAAAGTAATTTTGAAAACTATGTGAAATCAATTGATCAAGATCTTTGGCATATTATTTCTTTTGGTGATTTCAAACCAAAGAAAACAAGTTTTGAAAACCAAGATAACTATCCTAAACTTGATAAAAATACTAAAGCTAAGATAATAATTTATAAAGCTTTATCAAGTACCAAATATGAAAGAATAAATTTTTGTCATACGGCTAATGATATTTGGAAAAATATAATCAACTTTCATCAAGGAATATGTCAAGTCAAAGATGATCAATTTGATCTTACATATGAATTAGAAGTTTTGGAAAAACTAATAGATAGACGCTTAGTAGAAGTTAATACATGTACTACTAGTTTAAATGTTTTAAATGAAGGTACAAGTGAAGATGAGTACGTGTGCCTGGATGAACTTGCTTGCGAATCATGGAATGAAACGGATGTAGACAAAGACAATGATCCGGTGGGTGATTGTCAATCTATTAAAACAACAAGCAAGGTACATGTTGAAACCAAACATTTTTTCTTTGACACATTTATCTTAGAATTTTCTAAATTAAAAAATGAGTCTAAACTTTTACGGAACATGAACCTAAAAACTATCTTTTACAATGAGTCTTCAAAATCTTTTGTGAATAACTTTGAAAAGGAAATCTTGTTAGAAGATAAAATGTCTAGACTTGAGAGTAATGTTGAAATTGATGTTGAATGTAAATTATGCCTAGATTACAAACAAGACATTAAAAAGCAAAATGAGAAAGGAAAAATGTTAGCTAAATTTAATGAAAGCTCAAAATCTCTTGAAAGATTGTTGATGAGTCAAAGGTTGTTTAGAGATAAAACCGGATTGGGATTTAACTCCAAAGCATCATCAACTAGTAAAACAAAGCAAGTAAAATTTGTTAAACCTAGAAGAGAGAGTTAGAGATTATTCAATCTCTAATAGAGACTCATAATAAAAGGATTAAGATTATCATGTTCTATGTTTTTATATGATTATCTAACCTTCTTGAATACATGAGTAAATGAGTGTCCAAGCGTGTCGTCAAACCAAGATTTTACGCTTTGTGTTTATTCTCTTGATAGCATCTCTATGCAATTTAAAAGGTACGCATTATGATGAGGCGAAAAATGATCCATTTTTAGGGGGTCATTTAAGCCCGAATTCGAATTTATTTGATCAAATATTGCCCTAAATCATTCCTTTTGTCCTTTTAGGTACTTTTGGAGTGAAATTCAGAAAAGGAAGCATTTTAGACGTTTTTGGAGCATAAAAGTGAAGAAAACGGCAAAGTCTTAATTTTCCTTGCTGGGAACAGTACCTAACGGCGTCAAGAGGCTTCATGTGACGGCGTCAAGAGTAAAAGTGGTGACGGTCCAGAGAGAACGTGACGGCATCACCCAAGGCCGTCACGTGTAACTTGTCAAAACTGGCGCGCGGAGTTGCTGATATTGTTTTGGTCATAACTTTTGTATATGAACTCAGATTTAGGTAATTCAAAAGCCCACACGAAGAGAACAAAGAAATCTACAATTTGGTGAAGAAAATTTGTTCATGACGCCATCAATCTTTACGGGGTGACGCCGTCAAGCCTTACCGACAGAAAACTTGCCTATAAATATAACATCATAACTTCACTTTTTGTAAGCCCTAAACCCTAAGGTCGATTCCTGGGTTTAGGTGGGTGTTTTTCCAGCAACTTAGAGGGTTTCAATCACTCCATAAACATCTTGTAATGGTTTGATGATTCTATCCTAATTCATGTCTTCAATTATCATTATTGTTGCTTGTTCTTTATTAATTATGCTTGGCTAATTCACCTTGTGTCTACTTATGATTGTGTGAAACTTGTGTATAATTGATTAGATCTCATTGATTTCTTGTTGATGTTTGTGTCTATCTCCATCAATGAGGGCTTGTTGATGTGTGTGTCTATCTCCATCAATTAAGGCGTGACAACTTCAATAGATCTAGTTGGTTTAGTTTATAATTCTTGTTTCCTATTGATTCTTGTTTTGATTGAATGTCTTATCAATGTTAGGCTTAAGAAAACTGGCAGATCTCCATTGTGTAACTTGCTTGAACCGATGTGTACTAGGTTTTTATGGTTGTATTTAATGCATGAGCGAATTCTAGTGATCCCATGTTAGGAGCTTCTTAGCCGGCTCGACATAGGAGTGAAGTAGAAGCTTATAGAATTGGGGAAGTAAGTACGCCACCCCATGAATGGTATTAAGGAATACAACCCATCAATCAAATCAAGGTGTGACAATTCAATAGGTAGAATTGGATAGCTAGCAAGGAGTAACATATCATAGGTAGACATGCTTCATTTATCTTGTAGAACCCTAGTTTACTTTTCTTGTTAATTAGTTTAATTAGTAGCTTTTGGGTTAGTTGATTGGCAACTAATTCCGCCCCTCCTTCCAATACCCGAGATTTTTACTTGCTTTTCATAAAATATAAAAATACAAAAAGAATCATCCTTCACCTTTAGACCTAGTTAGATTAATTTCAATCCTAACGACACTATTCCTGAGTTGAACGATCAATCCCCTGGTACTTGTCACTATACTATACTACAACGATCAGGTACACTGCCTGGTGGGGGTTGTAAGCTTCCTGAGATCCCTCGAGAGGTAAAGCCTGGTGCAATTCCCACGCATCACATTACTTCAACTTAACTTTGACTGTCTCTTGTTTCTAGCATTATGTGTTGTAGTATGTGTTATTAGTAGTATTCTAAAGTGTTTACCTGCTATTAGTAATAACAAAGATTAGATTCTCTGAGACAAAGGAATTTCATCATTAGTACTAGTAGGAGATATAAGGTATTTTGGTTCTTTAACCATCAAGAGATAAACACGAGAAACTCTTGAGTCTCACTTAACTCTTGCTTACAAGTGAGCTAACTAAGAATTTCCTAAGTGATAAAATGTCTAACACTTTTGTGATGCTTGCAAAACAAACCTTTGTAAAACAACATTCTCAAACACCATACTTTGGGTCTTAAATTGTGTTTTACTTCAACCATCCGTTTATAATAATTTCACATAAAACACACAAGGTGAAATAAAACACATTAGCATATATTAGGATGTGTGGAAGAAAATGATTTTTCAACATCTAGGATTTACACATCAAATGTGACACTCAGTCTTATGATGTTGTACCTCTTGGACCTTTTCAAAACGAATTAAGTTCATAGTGTCTTAAGTAAGGAAACCCAAAGAGTCAAGGAGTCGTTGAATATAACATTTAACGAGAGATCACCTCCTTCTAAGATATCATCTTTGGTAGATGATGACTTAGTTGAAAGTCCAATGATGGCAAGACAAGTATGTTGTGTAAAACATTAAGGATAAAAGTACAAAATTAACATCTTCTCACCTTGAGTCAAATATTGAATCAAGCAAAATTGACATAAGTTATAAAACTTGATTTATAGGTCATAGTTGTGTCTAAGCAAATTCAACAAAAACAGTTTTTAGAATTTAGAGTAAAACAACTAGTGAAACAAAATAGATTGTGCAAAAGTAATCAAGTGATTATAGTGTCAATATTTGAAAGACTTTTTGATAATAAAAGCAAGCCCCAAAAGCAAGGGATTTTAACTTAAAGACATTCCTAGTTACTCTCTTGTTCTCAATGGTTAAGTTATTGATGAATTATCAAGAATGAGATTAGCAAATCCGTAGGTAAAACTAAACGTAGAGAAATGTTCGGAAGACTACATGTTCTCATAACAATTAGATCCAACATTGTGTTTAGTGTTTGTCTATGTGCTCGTTTTTAGAGAAGATCTTTAAACAACTATTTCGAAAGAGCTTATTTGGATTCATCATAAGGTACTACACAACTAGGATTATGGTATCCCAAAAGAACGGGAATAGAAACCATAGTGTATGCCAAATGGAATTATGTCGGCAATAAGTTGATAAGAAAAGCCCAAGTGGTACTTACACTTTTACTTACTTACCCAATGATTCTCCAAAACGCGTAAGGTTCTGAAATTACTTTCGGATGGAGAAGCACATCAACAAGCTCCGCTTGAACAAGCAAATTCGTGTCAACAACGGAATTCTTTTATCAACATTGTTATCCCTTCAACAAAGGAATCATCGACTTCGGCAACAATTCAATCCATTATGTTCTTAATTGACATATTGTGATCCATCATCATCGCCTTGGTAAGAATGTTCATTGAGGAACGTCTTAACAAAGAAAGTCTTCTACGTTAACCATTCTATCAACGTTTTCACAAAACCTCTTGAATGAGAAGCATTCATCATCCCTAGGCTTAGTCAAAGACTCATAAGACCTAAAACCTTAGTTTTGAACATTAGGATAAAACCACAAAAATCAAGACAATCCCTTTTGATTTTTTTCCCTGCAGTTCCCACGGAACCCTCCCTTTGGTTCCGCCTAGTCCGCCAAAGCTGCAGGATGTTTTATTTTTAATTTCAAAACCAAACACCCTCTTAACTTAATCATTCACTTTTCAAACAGCTATCACCCTCTCAAAAACACATAACCATACGAAATTTAGGGCTTCCAATCTAACCTCTTCAAATTCAATCAACTTTGTAAGTGTTCTAATCATAATTGCATTTTTAATTCATGTATAACATTTTCATTTATTAACTAGAATCTTAGGGTTTATGCATAGAACTTTTTGATTCATGAAAAACTTGGTTGTTAACCAATCATGTCTTCCATTAGTTAAGAATCGTACCCTTTTTGTTGTTACTTTGATTTGCCAAACATACCAAGTGCATTGTCTTTCAAAAATTGCAATCCACGACTAGAACATAACTCTTCACCACATTGTTAAAACAAATGAAAAACATCATTGAAACATCACTTGCATATTGTCTCTTGAATGCTAAAAGGGATACATAACTAATATGTATTTTCGGGTACATTCAATCGAAGACACATTCAATTAGGAGAGTTTTGGTTATCTTTTGTTTTTATAACAAAACTTGCATAACAAAACAATTTGGGCATCAAAATGAGTCAAGATAACCAAGTCTCCACATTGTTTGCATATAGGAACACATTAGAACATTTACATTGTTAAAAGTCGTTAACATATAATTTTGTGTTTTCTAGGAATCAACATGCCTCCCACAAATTACTCCGATCACAAGGAAACCCTTAAGTACTTGCCCAAACACCATAGGACCAAAGGTCTCAACAATGTTCAAGTAGAAACCTTTAAGGCATTAGAAAAACGCTATGTTCACGAAGGTAGAACCATTGATCCATCCTTTCTAGAAGGAACTTCCATTCACCAAAGCTTTGCCGCAATCAACTTTGATTGTCTCCTTGATATCGATGAGCCAATTTGTCCTAGGTTCATCTTAGAATTCTATGCAACCGTAAACCTTTCCACAAATGATTTTGGTAAGATATCATTAAACTTCACAACCAATCAAATACCAAATTTCTTAGATTTAAAAGACTTAGCTATCATTCTTGGTGGCCCAAATGAGGGTACTTGTCTCTACACGGATAAGTGGCCCATTTCAAGTCTTGATTCTATTGAGCGTTTTCATCCATACAACAACCCTCTTGCTAGTAAGGAAACAATTAAAGAACATCTCTTCGTTAGAACCTCTACCACTAGGAAGAATCGTTTGGGGAATGATGTGGATAAGGATCCTTTTGGTATGGAGCTCAATGAGCTTAAACCACAATTTAAGAAGTGGGAAGAAATTCTTAGAGCTAACGTCGTAAGTACCATAGGAAATAGAGATCATGTCAACACATGCCTTTGCTACATGCTCTATAGCATTTCCACCGGTCAACCCTTTAACTTAGCCTACTACCTAGCCAAAAGAACGGCCGACATACCCTTAGTTGGAACAACCGCTCTTCTTTATGGAATGCTTCTTACTCGCCTCTTTAGAGCAATCTCACCCATTCCTCCTAACGATAATGGAATGTGCCTTGACTATTCTCTCGTTCCTCACATCTTCGTCCCTCTAAGTGATAAACGAGTTTTCAAAGCTAAGGGCAAACGTACTCGCTCACCGTCACCATCATCATCGTCATCCGACATGAGCGAGGACGATAAACTTCCTAACTCTAAGTTACCTCCTTTAGACTACCTTCAAGAACTCCCCATCATTGACAATGCATTCGAAGAGTTCAAGCAAACCAAAGGAATTTTCAAGTGCTTTGGAAGGTACCTAAGCAAGCTCAATAAGAAGATAGACCGGTTGTGAGAAGCGTGATTAAGGAGTGTTTGGCTTATGAAGGTTTTAGAACCTTGTATGTGTTAAACTATGTGATTTGTATTGTTTTTCACGTTCATGTTTTATTACGTTTGTCGGATTATGTTTGTAAGAGCTTTTATGCATAATGACAATATTTGAGGTGTTTGTCAATTTTTATGCTTATGGTAAATTTCACTAAGTTTAGTGAATATCGCTAGCCCCCGGTCAAAGTCATATGATATGAGTGTTTACATGTTCATTTTTTGCATTTCCTAACCAGATATGCATTATATTTTTGATTTTAGGAGTTTTCGAAAAATTTGAAAATCGTCTCGCGGGTCAAAATCGCGGACTGTATAGTTTTTCAGGTCTGGCGGATCTGGCAGCACCCTAAATTGGGTTCCGCTAGTGTAATTTATGGGTAACCCAGAAATGGCCCAACGGACCAGATGGAACCCAAAACAGGGTTCCGCCTGTGTATCACGAGGGTTCCGCCAGTCACCTGCAGAAAATTTTTATCATTTTTCTTAAATTCAAAACTTGTAAAGTGTCAAACCATTATCCTAATTGAGAAACATCTTCCATTAACTCCAATAACCATATTAGGACAACTCTCACTCACTAAAACAATTAGGAAGTCATTTCCCTCCAAAAATTCAAATTCAAACATAACTAACCCAAGGAACCCTTTTAAAGGATCCTTCAAACCATTGAAACATTTTCAACCAAATCATATCCCATGATCACAAAGCATTGAGTGCATATGTTGGTCTTTCACTCCACCCTGTTCCATTGGTTTGACATCAAATGATGTGACATGTTCATGAAAATCATTTGAAACCTCAATCTTTGAATGGTAGAACATCAAATCCAAACACCCATTTCAACATCTTTTCCATCCTATAAATTTGAAAGTTTTGCAACAATTCTAATCACACCATCACCATCATAATTCCTTCTCTCAAAACATCAAAAACACACTTTTGAAATGACTAAATCTAATACCTCATCCGAGTCATCGAAATCCTTCTCAAAACCACTAGGATTAGTGTTAAACCTTGTTGCTTCAACAAAACCGTCAAGTCAAGCTCATCATCTTCAAGTGATGCTTCACTTAACATCTCATCACCTATCCAAGATTTCCTTAACCTCACTACCTCAACACATTGCAATACCAATGTAATCACCATTCAAGATTTGATTAATCTTACTACTCCAACACCCTCTCCAACACATTGCAACACCAACATAGCCACCATTCCTCCACCAACTAGACTTTCAAGTGATTCAACATCACCTTCTCAACAAGCTCAACCATCAAAAACTTCATCACCTCAATCACCAACACTTACACCAATGGAACTTTTCCATACACCGCCAACATCACCACTACCCTATTTGGAAACATTAGAAGACCTATCACCCAAATCATCAAGTCCACCATCCTTGTCACTCTTTGACACCATTCCTCAAATGGAAACCCAACAACAATCTAGTGAGCAACTAGATGATGAACCCCATCAACCATCATTGGTAGAACGGTTGGCTTACCGTTATACTAGACCATCAATTTTTCCAAATGATCAAGGTCATACACACTCACAATCATTTGTGTCTAACCCAATTTACTAAGACCTTCATGATAATCCTTTCGGCAAACCAAGCTTCCGCCATTCTGTTCAAAACCAACAACCACAACAACAAAAACCTCAACAACAACAACAACCATCACCACAAGAACATTCCCAACAATTTGAATCTCTACTTTCTTCTTATAAGAAAATAGAAGCATCCATATGGGAAAAACCTCCAAACCTTAATGATGAGATTGACACTCATTTAAACCACCTTCATGCCTTTAAACGTATGGTTGACTCTCAAATCAACCATATTATGGTTTTACAAACAACACTACACTCAACTAACGAAGGAAGCAAAAACACCTCTCAACCATCCACCTTTGCTCCTTCAAGTTCAAACCATCCACCACCAACAAATCAAACCACTCTTCCACCAAACTTTCCCCGCCATGATTGCAATCATTGCGAAAGAACCACTCACATTAGTGAAGGGTGTCGAAGGGAAATTCGCGAGCTATCCGAAGAAATGAAGTTTATACTAAACCACATTTTGGATCGTCTACAATCCTTGTCTCACACACCTCAACCTTAGAGTCTCCAAAATGAAACAAAACCGTTTCTTTTGGAAAACGTTTCCCATTTAAACCAACAAACCAAAACCGTGTCATCCTTTCAACCTTCAAAATAAAGCCCGCTACAACCTCCAACACACATTTTCATCCTTAAACAACCTTAGCCTTGTTTTTGGAAAATGTTTCTCATTAAGGAAAATGATGATTTCCTTGTAGCTTTTTATGTTCTTAGTTTATTTTTAGTTTTTCTTTATTTTTAAGAAGTAGGATGGTGTCATCCTAATTTCTTGTATTTGACTTTCTAAGAGTCAAAATTTTACATGAAATGAATTTCATTCTACTACAAGGTTTGCATTGTTTGTTTACCATTTAGGTATGATGAGTGAACTATACCTTGATATGGTAGCATACATATATCTTGTGTTTTAGAAACTAACCTTTCTTTTTGTAGGATCATTATCCATGGTTTCCTTCCTTGATACTCCATTTAGGGGAGTAATATTCAAGGGGGAGCATGAGTGTTGCATTATTCCACTTCACAACTCTTAGTTGTGTTCTAGACATGAAATGCTTTCATGACTTGTCTTGTGTGGCAACTAACATTTTGTTTTGAAGGGTCAAAATCCATGTCTCCTCTCTTGGCACTCCATTTAGGGGGAGTATTATCCAAGGAGGAGCAAGTGCATACTTCCGCTTCGCTACTCTTCTTTTTGTTTCGACGAAAAGGGTGAGAATTTATATCTAAACTTGTTTCAATTTTTTTTTTTTTTTTTTTTTTTTTTTTTTTTTTTTTTTTTTTTTTGCATATCACATCATCTTAGCAAAAACAAGTTTTTATACTAACTTTATAAGACTTAACACTAAAACTAGTGACTTACTTATAAATAAAGTTTATGTTTTGTCATCAACAAAAAGGGGAGATTGTTAATACAAATATCACCTAAAAACGTTATTTATATTTTACGATCTTTGCTAAGTTTTGTTAATGACAAAGTATGAACTTTAGCTAAGAGTAAATCAACACTTTAAGTGTTTAAGTCTTGTTTAAACTAAGGATTACATTTCCTTTTAAACAAAATATTGTTTTTATTTCTTAAATTAGAAAGAGTCTTGTCACATCATACTTATTTCTTTAAATAGAAATATCACATCACATTTATGGTAAGTTTGTCATTATACATTTATGGAAAGAAAGTGTGTTTGACTAACCATAAGTTTTCTTGTGCAAGTTTGTGTTTGACTAGTATTTATGTGATGTGACCTTGTTTGGTTTGGAAGATTTATTGCAAAACCAACTGTAGCCCTGACGGAACCTTGGGGGTACACGGGCGGAACCCATCTGAGGGTTCCGCCGTATCCGCCAGACCTGCAGAAGGTTTTGCTATAAATACCAAACCATTTGTTAGTTTTGTGTAATCACTTTAGGACATATATTTGAAATACTCTCTCAACTAACTCACTAACATTTGACTTGTGTGATCCTCTTATGTAGCAAGGGACTTCACAAGATCATTCAAGAAGTTACAAGCTTCAACTCTAAAGTTGCAAGTCTTGTTGGCTTTGTCATGTATAAGCTTTGGTAGTTTATACTTCATTTGTATCATGTATGTAGAAGTGATTGGTTAGTATTTTAGGCCTCAAAATACATAGTGTGTCGGGAGTTGTTGTACCCTTGTAAAAGAACTAACGGGAGTGGTTGTACCCTTGGTAAAGAACTCGACATCTAGCTTAGTGTCGGTAAAAGTGTAAGCGAGAATGGGAGTGGTTGTACCCGTGTAAAAGAACTCGACATCTAGCTTAGTGTCGGTAAAAGTGTAAGCGACGTTGTAAAGGTTTCTCCACCGGGAAAGGAGCTTGTTGATTAGTGCTTATAACTCTCGAGTTGGAAACTCGGGGCGTGGATGTAGGGCAAGGAAAAAGAGTCCTTGTAGCCGAACCACGATAAACAATCGTGTTGTGGTTTGATCGTTTCTTTCTTTATCTTTGCTTATTACATATTGTCTTTAGTTAGAATTGCTAATCACACGAAAAGCTTTTCAATGAATTAAACAAGTAAAGTTGTGTTTATATCTTTAAACAAACGTAAAGCTTTTCAAAGAACTAAACAAGTAAAGTTAAGATTATTATTCACACGTAAAGCTTTTCAAAGAATTAAACAAGTAAAGTTGTGTTTATATCTTTAAACAAACAAAAAGTTTTTAAAGGATAATCAAGTTAAAAAGCGGTAAACTATTCAACCCCCCTTCTAGTTTTCCACATTTTGGTTTGCAAAATCTATAAAAGCAGTATATAAAAAATTACAACTATTTAGCACAGTTTGGAATGTGTAAATCGCAAAAAAAAATGCAAATCGCCTCTTTACAGCAATGCTCTTAGCAAAATACCAAAGCTATAAATAGCGTGCGACTTGACGTGGCGTCATAGCCAAACCTCATGTCTTAAAAGGGATAGCATGGCTACAATTTTTGTAGCCAATTAGCTATAATCCTCCACCAAAATACATAAGAAAATAAATCAGGGACCACAGAAAAAAGTCAGAGACTCACAAAATAACTTATAACCCACAATTTGTAGCATAAATTGTAACGAATTGGCTACAATTCAATTGTAGCTAATATATTCTCTTATATATTATCATATTTCATATATGAGTTTTTCTAACATGTGCCCTTAAGCATATGATAAGATGTGAGCTCGTGTGTCCTTTTTACTTAGAGATTCACAAAAAGGACACAATGACCCACCTCTTATCATGTGCCTAAAGGCACATGTTAGAAAAACCCTTCATATATATATATATATATATATATATATATATATATATATATATATATATATATATATATATATATATATATATATATATATATATATATATATATATATATATCGAGTTTATAAAAAAGTGTTATTCATAAGGAATTAAGTAAATAAACTATCCTTGCATGTAATCTTTTTCTTTCTTTCTTTCTTTTTTAAAAAAACATTTTTCATCGGAGTTAAATTCAAAAAAGGCGTTATGCATTGCTCCTTAGCGAGACTTTTAACGTCTCATCTCACGCCACGCCTGGAGCTGACGCCTTGATCAATTGTGTAACGTGAAGGTCACACCTCGTGCTTTTTACATCCCTGCAAAATACTACTTCCGTTTCATAAAAGATGTCCAACTTACTATATATGTTTGTCTCAAAATAAATGTTTGGTTTTTTATAAATAAAAAGTAATTATGACTAATTTTTATACTTGTATAAATTATAGGGGAGTCACTGTGAGGGGTTAATCAACCTTCAAAAACACATAAGGGTGCTAATAAAAATCCTGGTCCATTCCTAAAAACACATAAGGGTGTTAATAAAAATCCTGGTGCATTCCTGTAACATTCAGTGACATGATATGAAGTTAAGCCTAGAGTTTTTAATGATTTAATAAGAAATCACCTATGTCAGAGAAGTAGGGTCGCTTCGAAGGGAAATGTGGGGGTGCATTTCCTGAGAGATTTTTTAGAACCATGCTAGTGGGAAATGCGGAGGGCGCATTTCCTGAACCCTAGTGTTCATGACCATAACGAACACGACTATGAGGAAATGTGGGGGGCGCATTTCTTGAGAGATTTTGCAGAACCACCCTAGTGTTCATGACCATAATGAACATGGCTATGAGGAGTTGACAGTGTAAGGAAGAGTCATGTTTGAATATATATTGTGGTCTACACAAACAACAAATTAGTTCAAAGACATTGCGTTCTATTGGTAGTTAGGAGGCTAAGTATATTTCACAAGGGAAGGTTCAAAGGGTACCACTTACATATCCTATGCAAGATTCAACAGCTGAAATTTTATTGGAATTTTGTGAGTGTTTACTCGATCTCCATTCATGTGGGGGATTGTTGGAAAATTTTGTAAAAGAATGAGTTTTCACTAACTTTCGACATAGATAATTATTAGTGAATATAATTATTATGGTTAAGGCCTTATATGGTTACACAGTCCTTTGTGAGTGCCTTGTAACGAGCTGTTAAATGTGCAAGGAATCGTGGGGCCGTAGTAGTTTTGCAAGATGCATGATAGAAGTGAGATCGGATGAGGTGCTTGGGGACAGCCTCACTGTTGAGATACCATTACTTGATGGTATGGGTTCGACTATTGAGAAGATACGGGTTGAATACGAGTGGCAACCACCCCGTTGTGACAAGTGTAAGATATTTGGTCATACTCTGACTGATTGTCCTATAGTTGTTATACCTCCTGTTCAGCCTACTAAGCCTGTTAATGATAATTTCAAGACTGTCAATCACAAGAAGAAAGGAAAGCAAGGTGGTCCTACAATTCCGGGTCAAGGGGGTTTACTAAACCTGTTGTGGGTAAGCAGTTTCAGTATCAACCCAAAAAGACTCCTCCTGAACCTAAGAAAGCTGGTGGCACTAAGAAGAAGACTCCTGATGTGGCTAGTTCTAGTGGTACTAAGATTTCTACATCTAACCAATTTGATGCTCTTAATATGGATGATACGGATGCATTTGGTATTCCTACTTATGACACCAACAAGGATGTGGATGCTGACCGTACAATGGAAGTTAATGAGGATGAGTCGGTTAAGACTGGTACTACATCACAAGAACCGCTTGTGAGTGATTCAATGGGAACTAAGGAAGTTGGTTCTACTCCTATAGTTGAGAAAATTAGTAAGCTTGAAAAGCTACTTATCGATGGGAAAGCTACTTTTGTGGATGATAAAGATCATCCTATTCCGTCCGCCTCTGTCACTAAGAGGGCTAACCTATTTTCCAAGGTGAGTGAGGTTGTGGTCTCTGATAGTGATGAGGATGAGGTTCTTAACACGTTCGACGAATCAGCAAATCTTTTTGATGGAGGTCATGAGCGTGAAGATGAGCTTGATGACTATGATGATTACTCGAAGCAAATTTACGATCTTCCAGGGGAATTGGATGCTCTTAATGCCATTTATGGCTTTAATCTCCAAGGTCATAGGAAGTAGTTTATATGTTTGTTCGAGTCTTTCAATATTATGTGGTAGTGGTTTTGTTTTCTTGTCTAGAAAATAGGAAGTATCTTGTTATGTAAGCTTTTCGCCTATGTAACGGGCTGAGATATGGGATTCACTCATATCCGTTGTACTTAAATGTTTTTTGGAGTAATATATTTACCGGGTCGTTGACCTTTTACCCCAAAAAAACGGAATTAGCATGAATGAGAAATCAAGTCTCGAAGAAGGCCAGTTGGAATGGAGGGAAAATTGGCTAAATGTGAGTAATGACTTATGTTTGAAATCTTACTCTTGAATGGGCTGCTATGTTTTGTTTCAATGATTTATAACAGAAAATTGATGATCCATTAACCTATTTGATTACAAGATACATCGTTTGTTACAACATAAACATGTCTAAATACAATGCAATCTCTGCCATTCCAAGACGCACTCATCAATTCACAGCTAACAATTTTCCTCTCTACCATACTTTTTTGAACAACAATTTAATTAAAACACTAGCAAGTCGCTAGGGAATATTACAAAGGGTGGATAGAGCATTACAAGGATCGTTAGACCACTCTATCCAATTTAAAACGGTTTTTCACATCTACTAGACACCCAAGTGAAAGACAATAGCTTAATGTCACTAAAAATGAGATATTTTCTTGGCCGTTTCATAGAGAAAGTAGAGTCTTTTCTAAACTTCCAAAGGGCCCAGATTGTGGTTTGTACCAATACGTCGAAGAACCTTGAGTGTTTGCCAGCGATCGGGGCATAGTCAGCTAAATGGATCACATCATACCGATTGTTGAGGTGAACGTTGGTGAAATTCCACCATTTGAGGATATCTCTCCAAATATCTAAGGCAATCTTGCAGAGAACGAATATGTGTTATTCTGTCTCTACCATACTACAATGATGCCAAGAAAGTTCAAAGCAAAATTTTAATTCTAGCAGTACTCCTGCTCCGGCCATTGTACCCTGAGAAACAACCATGGCAATCGTACACGAAATTGTTTTAAGGGGATCGTGTTCAACATGAGACTTGATCGAATTTGTTCCTGAATAAAACTCCGTCCAGTTTCTTCAAACTGTTACTTGGATTATGTTGTTATTCTTGTTAGGTCACCATTTTACAACATAACCACTAAGATTTCTAGAGAGAGAAAGTAAGTAGAAAGAGAGATTAGAAGGAACCCTTATGAATGAAATGAAAGACAAATGATAATATTAAGAGAACCAACACCCTCTAATGAGGGGTTACAAGGCTATTTATAGGTGTAGTCTAGGGCTTCACCAAATTATGCAAATATTACAAACTAGGCCCTTAGACTTTTACCAAACCTATAAACTTAGCATAAAACTTTATAAAACATATTAATTCACTAACGTACTAACTTAATACTGCAACCTATTACAAAATTCAATGACCGACACTTGAAATAATAAAGTCTATTCCCAACAATCTCCCCCTAAGTGTTGGTCATCAAAGGTTGCCCGACGTCGTCATCTTCAAACTTTGACTTAGTTGTTGATGTCTTCAAATTTTTTTAGCAAAATCTTTCATCGTTCTTTGTTGATGTGATGGTGATCATGTTATGAAGTTGTCTGCCATTCGTCACTTCTGTGTCTGTGGTGGTTGTCCACCATTCCAACATGCTCATACATCTTTGGACTTTGACTTTTGAAAGTACGAAGTTCCTTTGCATACTCTAAGATCTTTAGTCTTTATACTTTGCAGATTCTTCTTATTGGCGTAGAATCTTTCTTTGAACTTTGTGGTGCTTAGATCTTTGGGGGAACTTTCATTTGCTTCAAGATGTATGTATGAGCATGCTGGAATCTACCATCATGGAGGTGATGTACCTGCAGGTAAACAGTTAGCAATAATCAACCGGTACTTACAGATAAGGATATAGAGCTCGTCAACAGCATATTGTGAAGACTCCTTCTAATCCTTATCCAGACCGTTCCCATATCAGATACCCCCGAAGGAGCTTACGAGACCTACTAAGTAGCTCAATGACTGGGTGAGTCGATGGGGATCACTCCACGACTGTAGACCGCATAAGAACCACCGCGAATACTAAGCATAACCCGTGAAGGTTACCGAAGTGACCTGCTGTCAGGGCTACTTGATGTTGACCCTGGCAGGAATTTCCGTTCAATCATTGAGAAAAACATTTGTAATTCTCTCATAAACGTTCTCGGCAGATTTCTAAGATCTACGAAGGACTCGATAATTTACTGCTGGTGTCCATTGATGTAGAACACCAGTCGTAGAAATTCTAAGTGTTCCTAAGAGATCTTTTGATGTATCTCATGGCTCTAGACTCGATAAGTGCACACTTAGATTTCCAATGTGGAGACTAGGGAGGGGTCTCCTGCTTCAATATCAACCATCTCTAAGAGATAAGTCGATAGATTACACTGGTTCCCCTTGAGAATGAAACAAGCTCTTTTAAGAGAACTTGAGTGGTTAAGAAGGTTTAGTGCATTGCGTCATTGGGTCCATGACGAATTTATCTTCAATACCGGTGTTGCCTTAGGAACAACCAGTAGCATACGAATTGAACCCGGTGTCTGCCCTAAGGTTGAACATATGGAGGGCTATTTCTTTTCACCCTTTTCTTTACTTTTCTCTTTAATTCTTCAACTCCTTCTTTCCCCTTTCATTCTTTTCTCCTTTTTTCGTATCATACCTAAGGACTTCTAATTCTAACTATTGGTGATGTCCTTGGGTAGATCCCTCCGGCTCTGGCGGATCATAGGACAGTTTTTCCTATCTTAATCACCTTATAACTCCATGATTATCCGACAATTGCCAAGAAACCTTTGATTGAAAATCTCTCAAAGTGTTTGTGATTATCAAACATTTTGTTTAACACTTTGAGAGTTTTGTGTTTACTTTTGAAGGGCTCCCACATGTGCTCATAAGTATTTAATAAATTTACACATGCGGGAGGAGCAAGCACTTTTTGAATTGATCCACTTTCAGTGAACAAGACCGATTCGAGACATGCTTACATCACTAGTTAGACTAGCTTGAAGTTATTACCCGGTCTGGTCAAGTCCACAGAAAGTTTCTTGAAACGGTACATTTCTACTAAGACAAATCCTTTTCGAGACACGCTTACGTGGCTAGTTAAAGAGTTCCATTGTCAGCTTTTAGGTGACAACTAGCTCTAGTAACTAACTTGATGTTATTACCCGTCGAGGATAAGTCTTTTCGAGATTACTAACTTTAATGTTTCGTCAATTCTTGAGTCAATTCTGAGTCTAGCTCGCACAAGATACAACTTTAGCAACTTTGAACTTTCATATTTTAATCACATTCACATTTCTCCCCCTCAAAAATAGCATATTAGATGTTGTTTTTGATAAACTTTTGATTAAAATATGCTTTTTGAGTCTTATGGGGAGATATCAACAAGAACTTTTGTTTTACAAACAACGAGTTTTTCAAGTGCTCCCCCTCAACAAGTGAATACTTATTGAGGTGAAATACTTGTCTTTTGAGCAGAATTATGAAAATCATAAAATGTTTGATTAATTCTACTCAAAAGTAAGAAGCCTTCGCTCCTTATATAAGGATTGAGGCACTGATGCGTACCTCAGGGTCCTTTCATTACAAGCACGGGTTGTACACTGTTATATGTGCACAAACCATAGTTATTGATGAAGAAAATTATGATGAAACAAACATAATGGTATACCAAAATGATCATACTCGAGGAGTATCCGGACGACGGTAAGTGAGAATATCAGGAATCGGTTCCCTTGCTCCAATCAAGCTCTCTAATCTGCGTATCTGCTCCCTGAACTTTAACTTCTGATCAATCCTAGCCATGAACTTGAGTGCTTCCTTCACATCTCTACTTCTCCATCCCACGTTAATCCCACTATCATGTTCTTTGAGTTTTTCATTCAACTTGATTCTGACATACTTAAGAGTCTGATCCCCAAACTTGTGAACCTCTTCATATCTCATGAATCTGTACCCATCCCTATATGGATAAACAACTCCAAAGGGTTTGTTGTTGAAGATGAACGGTCTTGGGTGCTGGATGCCATGAGGATGTTTTTATGGAGGAGTAAAGTTGAGTGATGTCTGATAACTTTCGACTCCTAATTGTGCATCTTCTACTCTTGCTTTGACGATAGTTTGACGCATAAAAAGCAAAATAGAATTGATGATGTCATACTGAAGGCTGCCGGGAAAGTGCTGAAGTTTTCCTTGAACCTTGAGTAAGTACATGTCTGCTATGTCATTGAGGTTCAACCGATGATAGTCTGCTTCACCAAATTTATACAATCTATCATCGATTCGACGGACCTCAATTTCATCAAGAAAATTATACCCAAATCTTTTCTCTGTACGTGGAATGGCTGTGATTGCAAGAATGCGTTGATTAGAGAAGACTATGGTTGGATCGAAATGACAGCTTGTATTTATAGAACCATTTGCGCATCTCTGGCCAGTGAAAGTTGCATAAAGCTGCTTCAATATTGTACTTTCTGACAAAAGTGGAGTACAATCCTCTCATTTGATCGTCAAGTTCCTCCAGAGGATATGAAGCTGCTTTGAATTTGGTGAGAGATGTAGCATAACGGTGTTCAAGATCAGTGTTCCCATGGATAAGATATAGAAGATTGTTGTTGAAGAAGTATTCCTTATGGATATTTGGATCACTTGGAGGACCAACGAGGGGTAATGGTTGAGAAAAATCTTGAAATTTGAAGTCATCAGGATCCGTGCCAGGATATATTCTGTCCCAAGATGGTCTCTTTTCCCAAGTAATATTTTCTGACAGAGCTCTAGCAACTTCATCAACGTTATATTCAAACTCGAGTTCGTATGTTGTGCATGTTTTGAATTCCGTGAACCCTGCAGCACGAATCTTAACCAAGTCAGAAAGCTGAAGTCTTTGTGTTTGCATCACTTTCTTGATTATTTTTATGAAGTTTACAATTGATCCTTCAGTCATTTCTTCAGCTTCAGTGTCATCAGGGTGAGCATCAACCATTTCATCAAACCAGTTATATGAAGGAGCATCGGGGTTAATCCATTCTGGAGCTGGAATTAATTGAGCTTCCTTAGGTGGTTCAGCAATGGTTTCGGTGATTTGTGGAGGGATGTCATCCATATCTACACCAGCTTCCTCGGTTGATTGTGTGGGGTTTGGATCAGCTGAAACGTTGACAGTTGCGGTTTGAGTTAGAGGCCTGGAGGTGGAATCAGACACTTTCTTTCTCTTTCCCTGTTGTGGCTGATCATCTGGGTGAGAATCATCATGACGACGCTTGGTATCCTTCGTCTTTTTGCAAGCTTCGCTTTTCTTTTTAGCTCTCTTGATTGACTTAATAAGTGCCTTGCGTAGATCATTCTCATCCGGATCATTCACAATTGCTTCCAACAGTTTGCCTTTGAGATCACTTACTGAAGGGTTTGAAGGTAGAGTCTGAATGGTGATCGGTGTAGTTTGAAACCTTTGAGAAACAATCCCTTCAAGATTATCTCTGACGTAGTGTTCTTTATCGAAAGGAAGTCTCTCCTGAATATACTTTCGAACTTCTCCTGGTAATCTCTATTTCACCTGGTGCTCAACTGCTGCATCAACATTATAAACTTTGAACGCTTCAACATCACGCTTTTGTTCGCTAACTTGTTTCTGGAGCGCGTTGAATTGATCATGTAATGATCTCAGCAAGCTTGGGTGAACAACTGTTGGAAGATCAGGGTCTTCCAGAGGATGACCTTGTGTAGGTGATAAAGGTAGTTATTGTGGTTGAACTGTTGATGGTCCTTCATCAATACCCACAATGTCAATAGAGGTGTCTTTAGTAGTTTCAAGTTGCTCATCTTTACCATCGCCGTCTGAATCATCATCACTTTCATCATTCTTATCTTCTTCATCATCTTCAGATTTCTCAACTTCTTCACTTTCATAATTCTTTTCCTCATCACTGCTTTCCTCATTCTCGGATGCATCATCATCTTTGCCTTTAGAAGTTTCTTCATCTTAACTTTCTGCCGGTTTATCGAGAGAGTATTTTGGTTCAGAACTGGAGGAGTCAGCTTCATCATCGGAGTTATCATCATCTTGTTCAGAGGATGACAATGTTCGAGATCGTGTTTCTTCTGATGATTGTTCATCTCTTTCCGAGCTTGGGGTAGGTATTTCCACATCCTGAGTACCAGAACCTTCACCTTTCTTGGTTACTCTTGCAATTCTTTCCTCCTCTGATTGTTTGCTTTCTCTTAAGGTAAGTTGCATTTGTTCCTCTTCTTTAGAATCGGACATTGGTGAGGTGAATGATTCTTCTCGAGTGTCTTTAGCTTTTCCCTTATCTGCCCTTTTCTTCTTAGTCAGTGTGAGCTTTTCAGTTTCAGTCTCCTGCTGAGCATCTCCATCATCATCAGTTGGTTCATCCCGAAGGGTTGTCACTTTCTTCTTAGACTGTATAGTAACTTTCTTGGTTCTGGATTTGGGAATTGTTTTGATTTTAGATGCAGCTTTAGAAGTTTTCCCTTTCTTCGGTTGAGTCAAACCAACTTGGTCGCTTCTTTGAGCTTCATCGTAAACTATATATGCTTCAGTGCTACGGATTGCTGCAGGTATCAGATTATCAGGGATTCTCATTCCTTGTTTCTAAGTATTTGTCTTCTGAATCCTGGTTTTAGAATACTTATGATCCACAGCAGGGGTGTGTTTCTTATCTTCCAATCTACGATCAATCTCTGGGTGTATTTCCATGAAATGAGCAATGAGACACTTTGTGAATCTGTAGAACGGAATTCTAGTGGTAGAGGATTTTTGAAACTGTCTTGCTTGATAAACCATATCCTCCCAAATCAGTTGAGCATAGTCAATGTTTGCTTGTTTGACAACCCCCCAGAAAATCTGCATCATTTCTAGAGAAGGATGTTCATGCCCAGTTACCTTGCCCGTTAAACTGTTGGGGAGGATTGAGTAGAGTGTGAGCCATGGTTGTGGAATGAATTTCCTGTCGACATGGGATATTTTGTTGAGTTTGACTTGTGATTCATCATACTGCAGTTCTCGAAGAAGTCTGATAACGTCTGACAATGAAGGAAAAGGAGTGAATTTCTTGACATTAGCAGGCAAACAAAGAACAGTGCGGAGAGTTTGTACATCAAACACAATTTTTTTGTGATCAAGAAGAACACCCAATGTTTTCTCATTTTTGCTAATTTCAATAGATTCCCAAAACTGTGTTAAGTAGACTTCTGGTACTGTAGTTGTGATGGTGAGAAGGTTAAAAATGAAGTGTTCTTTGAGTATCTCTAAGATGATAGCACAAGTAGGACGACATGTGATTGTGTCAAGATCTATCTTATGGTTTGTCTTTGCGAAAATTCTTTCTTCTCCTTATATCAATTCATGTCTAGGTGTTGATGCCTTTGCCATGTTTGGACCTAAAATGAGTCATAAAACCAACAAACGCCATGTGGTGATAAGCTTGTTAGTGTTAGATAAAAGAACAATTTCCATGATAGAAAAACAAACACCTAAGACAAAATCCTCATCACATATACATCACATGATACAATCGATCCTGAGTACCACAAGAAAAACACATCACATAAGTCACATAACTTGAAAATATTTTACTTAAGTCTAAGTCGACGAAACACCCAAGACTTGATAGAATTTTGAAAAATTTCGGCAGCATTTCTTTTCATAAAATAGGAAAAACTAGAACCCATACGTGATGGTTCCATTTGAAACTCCTAACTCGGAGTGGAAAAGAACTCGTATCTCGAAACATTTGACTTAACTCGAAAAAATTATACTAAACTCGATAAAATAAACTTAACTCGGAAAAATTGATTTAACTCGAAAGAATTTAGACTTAACTCGAAAAAATGTAGTAACTCGATAAAACAGCCATTATGTGAAACTCGACAAAAAGAATATTAAACTGGATAACCCCCCATCAGATCATAACTCGATAACATTTAAACATGAAACTTGATAAGAATGGTTGTACTAACTCGATAAAATAAATACAGGCTAACTTGATAATCATCCATTATTCTAACTCGATAATTATATGATCCTAACTCGATAAACCAGCCAAATAGTTCTAACTTGATAAAATCAGGCAAACTCGATGATATCCATTATTTTAACTCGATAAGCAGAGCATAACTCGATTAGAACATCACATAACTAGAAAAAATCATCACTAACTCAACAAGTTTATTATGAAACTCGATAGGCCTAACAATGAATGAAATAATTAAGCTAGAGGATAGCATTAGCTAGGTGTCAATAGGCATCACAAGTCGAAATCCATTATAAAGCACAAAATAAGCCTAAACACACAAACACCAAAGATCAACCAGATGGTGACATATAATGAAATACCCATAAACGTTAATATGATGCTCTTAGACTTAATGACCATGTTTAAGCAACACAAATAAACCAATAGCAGTTTTCCAATCAAACAAACACATGCCTAGAAGGTGCCATGAGCACATCGACCTTAAGCACCTAAATATTCCTAAATTGAAGCAATGGGAATCAATGTAAAGGTGAATATACACACTTTAGTACATGCTACAATTGGCCATAAGCATCAATTAACCTAAAACACTCCATCAATGAAACACCCAAATTCAATAAGCATGAACCCTAAAACTCGATTAGAGACCATACCAATCATAGAATGTTTTAAAGAAGATTAGGGCACGTGATTGAAGCAAGAAAATGATAAGTATTAAAACTTACAATCACAGATACTCGATGATCTTGAAAATCTTTGAGTTATGAAAACTTTTATCAGCGTAGGGGGTGTTTGAATGCGTGAAAAAATGAAGCAGATTTTGAGACTAAGGTATATAATTGAAACTTTGGATTATTGACACCTTTGGTCCTTTAACTTGCATCCCATTCAAAATATAAACCAATTAACCACATTTAGCCCCTCAAGTATTTTAGAACTTTATGACTTATGAGACCGTGCAACAATGTTACGAGTATTATGGATGTGGCACCCTCTTGAACCAACCACGAGAAGCAATTTTGAAACAATTTAATAATCAATGGTTCAAGAGGTGTCGAGAATAAGATTTTATTGTGATGAGAAAAACTTTGAAATAAAGAAGTTGAAAAAGATTTTTGTCTCCCCCTCAAGATATGTATTTTATAAAGATTTGAGAAAATCGAAGTGAATAACATATCTTGAAGAAAGAAACATTTTTTTTTAAATGAAAGTGAAAGAGTGAAAAATCTTTTTGAGTTTTTGTAAGTTTTATATTTTAGTATTTGGTTTTTGAAAATTATTTACAAAAGATAGTTTTGATGTTTGACCGTTACTTGTGTTTCAAAAACTTTTCCAGA
The DNA here is from genome assembly GCA_030686995.1 of Artemisia argyi. Taxonomy (NCBI): domain Eukaryota; kingdom Viridiplantae; phylum Streptophyta; class Magnoliopsida; order Asterales; family Asteraceae; genus Artemisia; species Artemisia argyi. Next base: position 173,486,681 of record CM060687.1, on the reverse strand, counting down.
TCTTCTGGAGTCAAACATCACATACCAATTTGGTGGACTAAATCAGCAAACCTTGTTGGAGGTAATGCTTTAGTAAGTAAGTCTGCCAATTGGTACTCAGTTCCAATAAAATATAATTCAGTTGTACCCTTTTCGACATGCTCCTTGATGAAATGATATCGGAGATCGATGTGTTTTGATTTGCAGTGATGAACGGTGTTGCATGAAATGGCAATGGCACTTTTGGAGTCGCAGTAGATCGAAATCTTATTGAATAGGTAGCCATAGTCCTTAAGTTGTGATCTCATCCATATGACTTGAGCACAATAAGCAAAAATAGCTACGTACTCAGATTCAGTTGATGACAGTGATGTGCAGTCCTGCTTCTTAGATTGCCAAGACACCAGTTTATCTCCCAAGAACTGTAAACCACCAGATGTACTTTTTTGCGTGTCTAAGAATCCTGCATGGTCAGCGTCTGAAAAAGCAATTAGTTCAAAACCAGAATCCTTCGGATACCAGATTCCCAAGTTAATGGTTCCCTTTATGTATCGAAGGATTCTTTTAGCCTCATTGAGGTGCCTTTCAGTTGGTTTTGACTGATAACGAGAACACATATAGATAGCAAAAACTATATCAGGTCTACTAGCTGTGAGATACATGAGGGACCCAATAATACTTCAGTATTTGGTAGGGTCAAAAGGAGTCCCATGTATATCAGCATCTAGTTTTGTGGAATAGGCCATTGGTGTATTATAAGTATCACAGCTCATCATTCCATGTTTCTTTAAAATTTCCAAAGCATATTTGGACTGATTTAGAAAAATTCCACGGGGTGATTGATGAACTTGTAGTCCTAAAAAGAACGAAAGTTCACCCATCATGGACATTTCAAATTATCTTTCATTAAGTTTGCAAAATCATTTGAGTAACTTCTGTTTGTTGAAGCAAAAATAATGTCATCGACATATATTTGAACGATTAGTAAGTCCACCCCGTATGTTTTTGTAAATAACGTTGGATCCACGGACTCTTTAGAAAATTTATTGGCCAATAAGAAAGCAAATAGTTTGTCATACCACGCCCTTGGGGCTTGCTTGAGTCCGTAGAGAGCCTTTTTGAGTCGGTAAACGTGATTGGGATGCTCAGGATCAACGAAGCCTTCTGGTTGGCTGACATAAACTACTTCGCGGAGTTCACCATTTAGAAATTCCGTTTTCACATCCATTTGATAAACAACCATGTTCCGATGAGCAGCATATGTCAGAAAAATCCGAACAGCTTCAAGTCTAGCCACTGGAGCAAAGGATTCTTCAAAATTAATTCCTTCTTCTTGAAAGTATCCTTTAGCTACCAAGCATGATTTGTTACGTATGACAGTGCCTTCTGCATCTAGCTTATTTTTCCAAATCCATTTTAGTCCGATGACAAAGACTCCGTCAGGTCTTTCAACTAATTCCCAGACTTCTAATCTTTTGAATTGCTGAAATTCCTCTTGCATAGATCCAATCCAGTTGTCGTAAGTCATTGCTTCTTTGATGTTCTTAGGTTCTTCTTGACAAACTGTGAGTGCATAGATGCAAGTTTCACCATCTGTGTGAAGTCGTTGTCTCATCATGATTGGTGCATCTGGATGGCCAATAATTTGAACTAAAGGATGATCTCGAGTCCATTTGTGTGTCGAAGGGTGTAGTTGATAGGTATCTCGCATGTTAGCAGGATTCAAATGGCGTGTGGATGACTCAGCTATTTCAGGAAATGTTGGAGCCGGTGCAAACGGGTTAAAGAACGCATTTGGATCATACTCTGCGGGTTGTGGAACTGATTGTGGTGTAGGATCTTCAGCCGATTGTCGTGAGTTGGATTCAGTTTGTTCTGCTGTTATGGGAGATGCAATTGGAGGACCGTCTTTCTCAATAGTTGTAGTAGTTTGTTGAGGTGAGTCAGGTACTTGAATATTTTTAGGTTGTGCAGCGGAAATTGGTGAGACCTCAGAAGAACGGTATTCAATTGTATCATCAAACAGTGGAGCAAACAGGGTTTCCAATTCTTTGCGGTTAAGAGGCAATGGTTCAGCTGAAGAGTCCGGAAAGTTAAGACGGTTGGATTCGGGTCCTAAGCTGTTTTGCTCAGAAGCCATTTGAGTGAGTTCATCAAAATTAGCATTAATAGTTTCTTGAATTTCTCTTGTACGACGATTCCATATCCGAAAGCCTTTTGAATTTTCACAATAACCAATGAACACTCCGATGTCAGCCTTTGCTTTAAGTTTACCTAAATCATCACGATCACTTTTCGGATAACAAAGTGCTCCAAATACATGAAATAGTCGATGTTTGATTTTCTTTTGTGAACAATCTGATAGGTGTTTTGTGATGGCGTTTGGTGATCATGCAACGGTTTTGGGTGTAACATGAAGTTGAAATAGCTTCCGCCCATAAGTAATCTAGTAATTGAGCATTTATCAACATGGTTCTTGCAGCTTCCACTAATGTCCTGTTGCGTCTTTCAACAACTCCATTCTGTTCTGGGCTTCTTGCAATAGATGTTTGATGTTCAATTCCCACTTTCTCAAAATATGACCGAAGAGTCTGATTCTTAAATTCTGTACCATTTTCAGTTCTGACTATTCTGACCGTGTTGCGTAACTGAATTTGAATTTTAGTGAGAAAGGTGATGATCATTGAAGGAGCTTGATCTTTACTGCGTAGAAAATAAACCCAAGTCCATCTAGAGTAATCATCCATAATTACAAGTATGTAGCGTTTACCGTTGATACTCTGAACACGCATCGGACCACACAAATCCATATGAAGCAATTGTAAGACATGATTCATACTGTGCTCGGTCTTAGAAGGAAAATGAGCTCGAGTACTTTTTCCTTGTTCACAGGCCGAACATAAGTGATCTTTGGTAAAACGGAATCTTGGAAAACCATCAACAAGTTTATGACGAGCAAGTTCAGTCATAGTTTTTAAATTCAAGTGCGAAAGACATTTATGCCATAACCAAGATTTAGTCGATTCTGATTTGGAGAGAAGACATATCGGAGATGAAGCAATCATATCAGACATCGATATTGTGTAAAGATTTGAACCACGTGAGCCGGACATAAGATCATTTCCTTGTAAGTCACGAATGAAACAAGTTTTCTCAAGAAATGCAACTTCTAAATCCCCATCACAAAATTGACCGACTGAAAAGAGGTTGTGACCTAAGCCTTCCACATAATAAACACGACTGATTTCAATGTTCCCACTGACATAGTCACCGTATCCCATGATTAGAGCGTAATGATCATTCTCAAATCTGACAGTTCCGATAAACTTTGAAACAAAGTTGACTAACAGTTTGAGATTGCCTGTCATATGTTGGGTACATCCGCTATCAACAATCCAGAGAACAATCTGAACCACCTGCATCACAAGAAGACGACGAAGATGGAACAGAAGTAAGGGTGGAACCCAAAGAAAGGGCGGGTTCCGGTTGGTTAGAAGCACATGTATTCAATAATTTAGGAATCCATTTAAAGTCTGGTTTATATTGTAACCAACGTTGCCAATTCCAACTAGTTCTCGCTTTCTTTTTGGTGTATTCACTAGCTTTGGGCTTGTTCCTAGATTTGTTCCTAACTATGGGGGTAACCTCAACCTCATTAGAAACCGTAGATAGCGGTTTTCCTAATATAGACTTAGACGCAGTATTGGGCCTAAAAGGAATGTCTGTCCTACGTTTCTTATGATGATTTATCAAAGAATTAGCAAGACATTTTGTATGATCACCAGATAACACACTTTTACGACAAAACACACAAGATGCATTAGAAGCATTTAGAGGTACATCATTCGTTACACTGAGATTTTGATTATAATTTGCCAAATTACAATCTAATTCAGGTGCAACATGAGTTTTATTCAAATTCCTAAGTTGATCTTCTACTCCTTGGACTCTAGTGTTCCGCTATTATGTTGTCAGATCCTAGTCTTCCTAGTCTTTTTGTTACTTTTCCTCTTGGTTCTGCTAACGCTTTTAGTGGAGACTAATCCTGTAGAAGTGGAAGAATTAACATTAGAACTTTGAGCATGATTTCCCTTATCTGTTTTGTCTAAGTGGTATTGTCCTGTTGCAATCACTGTGGTGTCAACAAACTTTCCTTTCTCAAGTAGCCTAATTTTCTCTTTTAAGTCAATGATGATGTGATTTTTATCCTGAATATCAGACTCAAGTTTCCCGTTGCAATAAGCAATGTCATCGCGGTTTTGTTGCCATTCAGCGTTTTCAATTTTTAATTCCGTAATTTCCTTCTCATATTTGAGACACAGACTTTTAAAAGACTCAGTATTTTTGCAACTTTGACAAGACTTTGACACATTTTGACTTTGAAGTTGTAACTCCGTTTCAAGACTTTGAGCTTGACACCATTCAAGTCTTTGTTTGAGTTGACAAATTTCTTTTGAAAAACGTTTTGTCACATCATCATTGTTTTTCCTCAACATTTCATTATCATGTTTTAATGTCTCTATTTTTGTGTTCAGCAAATTATTATCAACACAAAGATCATCCACAAGCATAGAAGTACCAGATTTATAGAGATCATTCATGATAATAGATAAAATATCAGCATTGAGAATTTGTTCCAAGAGTCGATCAGCATCATCTTTCAAAACTCTGTTTCTTTGCTTTTGAACCAAAATCGCATTTTCATTTGAATGGAAAACGTTAATCATTGATTTGACTTCTTTTTGAAGTTCATGTTCCCAACGTGTAGCACAGTGACGGAGGTGTTGAACGATTGGCAACATTTGTTTTTGAAAAATATCTCTCTTTTCTCGCTCGTAAGCAGATTGAAAAGTTTCAATTTTTATTTCTGAATTTCGTTCAATTGTTTCCTCCAAAATTTCGATGTCTTCCATAAAAGTTTTGAAATAATTTAAAACAAGACAACTTTTTGGTAAAGGTGTAACTTCACCAGAAGATGGTAAAGGACCATTTACTTGTGTCACAGTTTGGACAGGAGCCGCATTAGAAGACGAAACATATGACTCAGTGACAAACCAAGATTTTTCAGGTAATTCCTTTTGAGGAACAAAAGATTTAGAAATGTGAGGAGCTTTTGAATAGTCATATGGTTTCCAATGTTCAACTTGACTCATTTTTTATCGACTCTCTTCTTCAAGTTCTTCCTCTTCCTCAGTATCAAAAACAACAGTACGCACAATCGTATCATCACGCATACATTCCATACTATAAATTTTAGGATTTTCTTTGAATGCTTTGTGAAGAAACATTGATTTGTAATCACCAAGTGCAAAACCTTTATCGGGTCTCGGTTTTAAAGTAAATTTCTGAATTGTTGTGACAGAGCCCCCGGTTTTGTAAACAACATTACGAAATTCTTTGAGTTGTTTTTCAAGATCAACATTCTCACCGAGTAAGTTATCTATATACTTCCTTTTTCGTATTTTAAGTTCACAAAAATCCTTTTTGCAAATTGACAACTTTGTTTGTGTTTTTGAAAGCTCCTTTTGAAGTTGTTCAACTTGTTTTTAAAGTTCGCACTTATCATTTTCTAGTTTTGAGACGATCTTTCCATTTGACTCAATTAAATCTTGCATTTTATGTTGAAGATCTTGTTCTTTATTATAATATTCTTGAAAAGCTTTTTCAAAACTTTTTTCATGTTTAACCTTGTATTCCATATTAGAAAGTTGAATTTTATAACACTCAATATCTCTTGTGAGTGACGCATTTGTTTCTTTTAAAGCTTTATTTTTCTCATTACATTTTATTATTTGCAACTGTTGAGCGTTCAGTTGTTTGGATAACATTATAAGGTCGAGGTCTGGATCAAACAATGGTTCATGTTGTTCTTCATGATCATATTTATCATTCTCAATAGGATCATCAAATGAGACAACTGTGTCATCATCAAATATGACAATTGTGCTTATTTGTTCATCTGCTTGAGAAGATAAAGATGAGTCAGGTGGAACAACTTGCGCCTTATCTGATTCAGAAGCAGAGGGTGATACGATGTCATGTATGAAGCAAGCATTAAGATCATGTACCTGAGACAAACCATCAGTGTCATACACTGGGCTTGAATCATTCATACGAAGTTCCTGCATGTTGGCCATAAGCATCACAGCTGCATTAGCTTCCAAATCTTCCATGTCATCATCGTTGTACGCATTTGCCATGAAGCTGTTCTCCTGCTTAGTGAAATGTCCTTCATTTTCATCTTGAAGAGCCATAAGTAATGTCTGCTTGTGAAACATACTGCCCCGAGTTCTCGGTTTTGGACATGCAGTTGTAATATGACCTTTCTCATTACAGTTGTAACACCACACTGCATTTCCAGAGTTTGAGTTCCTAGTTTCAACTGTTTCAGATCTTTGCTGAGAAGCACCTGAATTGTTTCTGAACCCTCCATTGTTATTAAACCTCTGACCATTCCCATAATTTCTTGAAGACCCTCCTGAACCTGATCGACCAAAGTTACGTTTCTGTATTTCAACGCTGCCATCTTGCACAACAGCTTGATTCCTTGTGTTAGAAGAAGAACGTTAACGGTTATTCATCTTGTTGGAGAATTTGCTAAAAGCACGAGCAATGAGAGCAAGTCCCTGACTCAACGTGTTAAAATCCTCATCGTCATCTTCATTGGAATTCGAGTAGTACACTGCATCAATGTTAGTGTATGGATTAAGTTGAGTGGAAGAATGATGTGGAGATGAATCATAAGAAACCATTGGATTTGAGGTAGAAGGTTGTGGATAACTGAAGTATCTCTGTTCTTGAGCATAAGCATGATTTGTCATTGGAGGTGGAGCATAGTGAGATTGAGCTACAAGTACCAAAGAATTTGGTGTTGGTGGTGGTGAGTAACCTCCTCGAAGAGCTCGATCTTTTTCCACTTCAGGTTCATGGTGTTTCAAAAAATCATACGACAAGCCATATGGTGCATCATGAAGATTTTTCGTTTGTCAAACGAATGTCACATACTTTTAATCAGGACCAAGACTACCGACGAATTTGGAATTCACTGCGATCCTTGGTATAGTAATTTTGTGACGTTCCAAATCATTAACCACATTAGTGAAACGGTGATAATATGATTCAAGTGACTCCCCTGGTTCAATTGTGATGTTTGTGTATCCCATGTAGAGTTTTGATTCCATATCATCTTTGTTCAACTGAGTGTCTTCCATTAGGAGATGAACATGTTCCCACATAGCTTTAGCAGTTTTCTGAGCATCAACACTTCGATAGATAGGATTTGGTATTCCTTGAAGTATATAAGCCATGGCATACTCATCAGCTTCACGATGTAGTTTCTGTTCTTCTGTGAGTTGAGATTCTGGAACAGGTTTCTCTACAGGAGCACGTGGAGGATCAGCAGTTGGATCACCACTGTCTAGTTTTGTTGGCCACTGAAATGGTCCTTCAAGTATCACTTGTTTTAATAATTTTCCATGAGGTTTCTTAAGTTCAAGAAATCGTAAGAATCGACTTGACCATTGAACATAATTCCCAGGTGTGAGCATTGGGGGTGTTTCAAGTGAACCTGCCTCATGTCTGGATTGTTGAGTTGTAATAACTTCACACATCCGATCAAACCAGTGAGGTTGTTTGGACTGTTGTTGTGACATTAATATGGTTGTTGTTGAGGAATGAGTTGATGTTGTTGCATCATGAGATGTTGTTGTTGAGGACGAAACGATTGTTGATACGATTGTTGCGGTTGTTGATACGATTGTTGCTGATGATATTGTTGTAGCTGATATTGCGGATACTGATGTTGCGGAGGATGAGAAAAGATGTAATTAGGTGGTTGAGACATCTTTCGTGATTATGGTAAACTTTGATCGTTAAAGATAAATAAAGGTTGGAATTTTAAGTTGATTTGATAACTTGAAAAATTTGGTTTTCTAACTCGGTATGTTTAAGTTTTTAGACTTAACTGTAACTCGGTAAGTTTTCTGGAATTAGTCTAACTTGGTATGTTATGCAGAAACTCTAACTCGGTATGTCTTATAGAAAGTGTAACTCGGTATGTCTTGATGCTTGTCTAACTCGGTAAGTCCACTTCTCAACTTAACTCGGTAAATAGACTCAACTTGAGCAGAGTTTCCCCTAGGTAGTAGCCACAAAGAACCTTACTCGATATACGATAAAGTGAAGGCTAACTCTCCAAATTATACTTAACTCGCTGAAATTGATCTTAACTCGAAGTACAAGTTCAAACTCGCAAAAGTTGAAAGTTCTAACTCGCTAGAATATTTCAAACTCGCTAAGTTAAAATCCAAACTCGATAAAACCAAATATCCTAACTCGACAGAAAACAGTCTAACTCGCTAAAATAAAAAAACCTAACTCGCAAGAATCACGATGAACAGTAACCGAGAACTAAGTAATTCCCTTTTAAACCTAGTTCTTCTACCAAATCAAACCTAAATCAACCTATATTATCCCTTGGCGAATGATACCACTTGTTAGGTCACCATTTTACAACATAACCACTAAGATTTCTAGAGAGAGAAAGTAAGTAGAGAGAGAGAGTGGAAGGAACCCTTATGAATGAAATGAAAGCCAAATGATAATATTAAGAGAACCAACACCCTCTAATGAGGGGTTGCAATGCTATTTATATGTGTAGTCTAGGGCTTCACCAAATTATGCAAATATTACAAACTAGACCCTTAGACTTTTACCAAACCTATAAACTTAGCATAAAACTTTATAAAACATATTAATCCACTAATGTACTAACTTAATACTGCAACTTATTACAAAATTCAATGACCGATACTTGAAATAATAAAGTCTATTCCCAACAATTCTCTTCGTTATATTATAATTTAAATTCTATATAAACGGTATCCTTTTGCTACTGAAACGTTCACAACTTAATGTCATAATATAGATCAGCTACAAGCAAACAAAGGAGGGTCAGTCTCTAAAGAAGTAGTATATGATATAGCCAACTTGGAGTCAGGCTTTTTTTTTTTTTTTTTTTTTTTTTTTTGAACATCGAGTCAGACTTAATTATTGCATTTTGGCCAACCGTGTAAGGTAGCTAAATGACAAGCATTGTGTATGGCTGAAATTTCACCTATGAGCGGATCAAAAGCCGTCCATATCTCACCATAACATAAGAGAATAGATCTCGTAGAGTTACGGACGATAACAACCAAAGCAACATGGTTTATTTCAAAAGATGAGTCACAATTGAGCTTCACTAAAGACGTGAGTTTAACGAAGATCATAAAAAAATCACATATAGAATAGATTAATTTTAGCCACTCATTTTCTAATTAAAATTAAATAAATAAATAAATCTGTTGATATCTTGCACAAGGTAAATCGTTAAGCGTAAAAAAATATCTTGCACATATTATATCGTTAAGTGACACAAAATGACAGAGAAAAAATAAAGCATGTTTTGGTCCAGACTTATTACCAAGAGCTTTTAAAAAAACAAACACAACCTTATATTAAAGCTTTCAACAAGAGCTTCTAAAAAATATATCTAGCAAAATTTAAATTTCAAACTTTTACGTTGCTTTATTAGCAGTTGTATGATTTAGTTCATTTATAGAAAGGCGTAAATAAAAATCATATATAAAAAGACCAAGTGTAACACTAAGTTTTTGGTGCAAATATTCGGTGCAACCCCAAATTTGGTGGAAAAACTCATTAGAAGATGTGTACCACATGCATCGAATATGATGGGTTGGTTGAAGATGATTTTTGTATCAAAACATAAAATTTGATGTTTTGATGCTTACATTAAAGATGATCTTAAGAGGGGAAGATATGGGCAACCTGTGCCTCGCCAAGCCAGCGTGGCTGGTTTCTTGTAGCTCGCCACCACACCACCATGCTTCCTCGTCGCTCGTCAAAATCAAGCTCCTCAACTACACAACAAGGGTGGAGCTTGTACCTTTGTCAGCCTTTTTTTATTTATTTACTTTTTATTTTATTTATTTATTTTTAATTTTAAGTTGTGATTGTTTAATTTGTGAATGTATACACTTGTATAAAAATGTAAGTTTTTATAAAACTTGAAATGTTTTATAATGATTTGTAACATTTTTTAAAGTAAGAAATGAAAATACGTTAAACATTTAAATGAAAATACATTAAACATGGAATTGAAATTACATTAAACAACGTACGATCATTAGAAACTACGGTTACAACATTAAACTACGATACGGTAATTACAATAAATTACGAATTAATAAAACGAATCATCTGAGACCTAGTCCTCCTCCTCACTGGAAGTCTCTTATAGCTGAGGGCCAAGCCCTATTTCCCAGCAGTATTCTGCTTCTCTTCTTTCACGCTCCCTTCGAGCAGCTTCCTCACGTGCTTGTTCTTGTTCAAACTCTATGAATACTTCCATATCACGCTCCAGTTGCCGGAGATATTCCTCTGAAAACCCAAACGGATTGTTTTGGAGGTCAACCAGTGGATTGTTTGCCCGTTGATTGTTTATCGGTTGATTATTTGCCAGTGGTGGAAAGAGAACTTCCGGTGGAGTATTTAGTGGTTGATTCTCATATGGGAATACATGAAACAGATCTGCAGGTAGAGTGTTTTGTGGTTCGTTTTCATTTAGGAATATCGAAAATAGATATTTCGGTGGGGTGTTATAAGCAGATTCATTATCCGGTGAAGTGTCTTTTGACATTGTTGTGTGAATGAGTTGTATGTGAATTGTGTATGAGTTGTGTGTGAGTTATTTGTGTGCATCTAGGAATGGGTATTTATAAGTCCCTTTTTGCAATTTGAATTTTGAAATTTGAAAAAATCCTGCTCGGTTTTGAATTTGAATTTGATTTTGAATTTATCCGGCTTTAAGTTTGAATTTTGAAATTTGAATTTATCCCGCTTGTTTTTTGAATTTTGAATTTCATATTTCAAATTTCTATAAACCCCTATAAATAACATACCATAATATACCATTCTTCACACACTTCAGTTTCTAAATCATTTTAGAGTGACTAATCGTTGGTCAATAGAAGATTTGCTAGATGAAGTTTGGGTTTCAGTTTCACAAGATGTAACCAACTACACTGAACGCTCTTTTTGGAACCAGGTTGTAGAAAGATTCAACAATCAGTCTGAAGGTGACTATCGTACTATAAATATGGTCACGAGTAAATGGGCAAGACTTAGCAGTGAATACTAAAAATTCAATAATATTTACAAGCATTTGCTGCGTACAAGCCAAGAAAATGACGATGATCGTCTCCTGAATGCAAAGAACATTTTTGATGAATGCTTTGGTGGGAGAAATTTCCAATATGTTCACGTGTGGTTCATTTTGAGAAACCACCCCAAATGGGACGAATGAAATGTTTTGTTTTCCGTATCGTGTTTATTTGTTTTTCCGTATCGTGTTTATTTGTTTTTTCCGTATCGTTTTAATTTGTAATTATGTATCATGTTTAATTGTTTTTCTGTATCGATTTTAACGGTGTTATACGATTTGCTTTTCGTATTGTGTTTTTTTTGTATTATCTTTTTTAACCGTATCGTTATTTTACGTTTGGTATGTCTTTATTGTGTTGTATTGTATTTTTATATTTAATGAAATGAATTTAGTTTATTTAATTAAATGGATAAAAAAATAAAGTTGTAAATGGTAGAACCTAAATGATAAGTTGTAGTTAGTTGTAAGTGAAAGGGGTTGTAAAAGGAGGTTTGTAAAGATGATGTGATACCCCGTAGGGCTCAAACGAGTAGACCGTACCTTCCCTCTATGAGGTGTGGTTGAAAGGTGATTCATGCTAATGCGCTGCTAATGAGTGATGATGTGACAATGATCAGAACCAAACAATCCAACCTTACGGGAACAGCTAGCCAACCATCAACCTGATTTCTAAGGTGGGTGTCTAATGAATCACTAATCCAATTTTATACTTTAATCTTTGTCAACAACTCTAAAAGAGAATATTATTTTATTATATATACTAAAAGGGGAATGTACTGTAGCAGACTGTAGCAGCTACAGTGGACGAAACAGTAGTTTGTGAGTCTAGTACTGTAGCAGTACTGTTCATTCGGGTTCTTTTTTTTTAAACATGTACTGTTCATCCGTTTTTTTTTTAATTTTATTTTTAGACCACCTTAGGTTAATTTTTAATTTCAAAGTTAGTATCAAAAGACTAACTTTAAAAAAAATAGTACTTACATTTATCGATCTTTTGCAAATTTAATCGTTAATAGCAAAAATAATTTTTTTGGATCGTTTTATTTCGAGTTTAGATTAACCACAACATTTCAGCAATAATTTTTTTCAAACGTTTTATTTCAAATTTATATTAACCACAACATATTCGCAGCAACGCGCGGGTACCCCGCTCGTTGTATCTAAATTAAGAGTAAAAGGCACACACCTTTTTCAGTAAGTACACACTAAAGAATTAAAAATGATGTCTTGGTGCACATCCCCTAGAAGATGAATGTGTCTTAAATAAATCATACAATTCTAAAATATACGGAGTATCTTTTTTTAATTTATTAAACTGTACGTTAGTATCATACTGCCATGTACATTGCATCCAAGTATCATAAGTAGCCGTCAGGACTAGACTTAAAAATTGATAAGCATACATGCACTGGTCCATTTCATATAGTCGAGATTCAGTTAATTATTGTCTCTCATACTTTCACATTCACATACATCTGGGCAAGTCGAGATTCAGTTAATTATTGTCTCTCATGCTTTCACATTCACATACATCTGGGCAAGGATAAAACCAGGACCAAATATTATCGGGTACACAATTTTTTTAAAACAGTAATATATAAACACATTTCGATGAACCGAATGCATTTAAGAAAAATTGATTTTTTGATAAAGTTTCAAAAATTAACACTAAAAAAAAAAAAAAAAAAAAAAAAAAAATCCATAGGGGTCCCGGGCACTCGTGGAAACTCCCTAGCTCCGTCTCTGCATCTAGGGGTGTAGATCGAGTTCGGCTCGTTTAACCAAAGGCGGAGACAGGAAGGGGCAGGGTGGGCCCCCAAAATTTCGGTATTACCCGAAAAATAGAGTTAGGAAAAAAAAAATTAGATCTCGACCCTCCACTGAAAATTTTCTAGCTTCGCCACTGGTTGCATTCTATGTTTTGAATCATGTTCATGACAACTAACATTAATGCAACTATAGTGCATCTTTTTGTAGAAATCAAAGGAATACTGAAAATATATTATTCAGATTCAATGAATTACAGAAATTACATGACATTAAATAAAAAACTACTACCTCCGTCTCAAAATTATTGTCCTCTATTGACTTTTTCGGTCTTTCTTTCTCAACTTTGACTATAAATATTTTTGTTTGTGTTATACAATTTTTGATAAAAATTATACCAAATGAAAATACATTTAAAACTCAATCCGTACATATATTTTGTATCAAGTATTATGTAATATAAACAAAAATACTTAAGGTCAAAGTTGAAAATTAAAGACCGAAAAAATCAATAAGGGACAATAATTTTGGAACAGAGGGAGTAATTAACTTAAACCTAGCAAATAACGGGCCAAACCCAGTCATCACCTTTTGCATTCAACCTCTCTTTAAAATCTGATAAACACTAATAAGGTAATGTTTATAGTGATTGATTATAAACATTTAATTGTGTTTAGAATGGCATGACCATTCAAAAGTAAAAGTGGAATGATTCAAAAGAAAAAATAATTTATATGAACAGGTAAATATACTATGTTGCTACATACCAACGTACGTATATCAGTTCGCACCAGAACATAATCCAGAAGTGTGACTTCCAATGAACCAACGCATAGAGTAGCAGAACCGAAGATTCATCAGCCTAACACCTGCAGCCCTGCAGGTTAATCAGTTATATTAGAGAGGGCAAAATGAGTGATATGGGTCGGGTTGGCAAACAAGAAACGATTTAGAGACTTAAAAATGTGACTATTTTTGTGTCTAAATTGAAGTGTTAGTTTTTTATTGATTTGTGAAAATGCGGGTTCTTTTAATGGCACCAACATGATGCCATATAGATTATATATTACTATTATGTATACAAATTAGGCATGCCAATGAATTCTTTTAAAAAAACATGTAAAAAGTTTAATGGTCATTATATCTTAGATGGTCTGGTCCGAGTAATTGGGTTGAGTAACCATTTAACAACACAACATGTAAACAATGACAATGGATTAATTCTCCCTTCACACCTTTTAGTTCAAGTCTTCAAGATTATATTTTACTAGCAGGGTATACTCGCGCGTTACGGCGGCGGATATTCTGAAATTAAATTTTTCGGTGAATCATGTATTTTAATTTATTATGTTTTTTTTTTACAATAAATTTACGAATATCAAGAATTTCATTTTGCTCATGCATGTTCGGGCTCACGGGCTCGAGCCCATTTAGCCCGTGCCCGCTCGGGTCCAGCCCATTTGGCCCGTTGCCCATTCAAACTTGAATATTTGTATAATATGCTTTATTAGTTGTATTAGTAACATTTAATGAAGGAATTTGTTTAAGTTGATTGTACATTATGCTTGATAATTTGTATTTCTTATGTAAGGGGTGTTTTAATGACCGTATTAATTGTATTTATTGACCAGTTAATTAATTGTATTTAATGTAAATAATGATTTATTTATTGTATTTAATGTTAGTATTTCTATTTTAGTTAGTTGTACTTTGAGATTAAGAACTTGTAAATGTTAAAAACTGTGTTTTAATTTGTTAGAAATGAAGCTGAGCGATATTTACGTGAATTGGAGTAGACAACTAGAATGCATAAAGTGCAGGGACTATTAATGTAATATTATAAAAGTTGTCTCATGTAAGGCATATAAATACCCCTCAAGGCTTCACTTGAGGGGTGTGGGTGTGCAACATAATTTATCATAATAAAAACATCTTTGTTTCACCTCACCTTCTCTCTACTTTCTCTCTCTAGAATAATGGCATATTTTGATCAACCTCGTCCTCCAGAAAGTGATTCTTGGGTTCTACAATTGGTATCAGAGCTAACCGGGGGAGAATCGTGGTGTTTTGTGGTGAAAAATCGTGTTTTTGGGTGAAAAAAGCGGATCTGGTACTGTTCATCGCCATTTTATCGAGTTAGGATTTGATGATTATCGAGTTTGGCAGAAGATTATCGAGTTTAGATCTGATTTTTTCGAGTTTGAAAATTTTTCTTACCGAGTTTGAAAAACTTTTTCGAGTTTGAAATTTTTTTTACCGAGTTTGGAATATTCTTACCGAGTTTGAACATATCCTATCGAGTTTGAAAACAATATTGCCGAGTTAGGATATTACCGAGTTAGTGTTGGGAATTCTGTGTAGAAAGAATTCTGCTGCTGTTTCTGCTGAAAGGATCCTGCTGAAGAGTTGGTTTCTGCTGAAGCAGTGTATCTGCTGAAGACTAGTTTCAGCTTTATTAGTTTCTGCGGATATAGTATTTCCGTGTTTTATGTAATGTAGTTTGGATATGAATGAGTTTATTTAGAAAGTGATAATGCATATCTTTTAGAAGTTTTAGAATATACGTTTCTTGTGAAACGGTTTAGGGTTCCTGGAGTATAAAAGGAACACACGGTTTATGTATTGAATAACTTTTAGAAAATTCTTATTTTAATTAAAAAGATCCATAGAGGATCAAGAGTTCTTAGTATCAAGCTTGTGTTTTATTTCCGCTTTATAAATACAAGTTGCAGAGATTGTCTATTAGTGTGTTATTGATTACAGTGACATTACTAACGATTCTAGAGTGCTCAAGAAGATCTATCAAGGTCGATAGCTCAACAAGTGGTATCAGAGCCTCGAGAGAGTCTCTGCCATACTAAGAATCACAAATCTTACACCTTTACAATCCAAACAAATCAACAAACATGCCTGGATCAGATGATGATGTAGATACAACCCAAAACATTAACACCACTTCTCTTCAACAACTCAATCTCTCCAACAGTAATGCTAAGTTTCCCTATTTGAAAAATGCAGAAGATTATCATCTGTGGTCCATGAAGATGCAGAACTGGATCACAAACATTGATTGGAATCTGTGGGAGGTTGTTAAGAAAGGGAATAGTCTGAAGAAGCATGTTACAGATGCTGATGGAGTTGTTACTATTGTAGGACCCAAAACTGCTGAAGAGATTCTGGCTGTGTAGAGGGAGAGTAAAGTCAGAACTATTTTGCTTCAAGCTATACCAGATGACCATATGGGTGACTTCCATTTTATGGAGGATGCCAAGGATCTTTGGATGGCTATAAAAGCAAGATTTGGTGGGAATGAGGAATCAAGAAGGCTGCAGAAGTCTCTGCTGAAGCAAAAGTTCCAAGAATTTCAGATATCTGAAGAAGAGGATATTCATAAGGGTTATGACAGGTTTCATCGAATATTGAGTCAACTTAATCAGTTGAAGGCTAGACCCGACAATGAAGACTGCAATTCTAAATTTCTGAGATCTCTACCGCCATCTTGGTTACAAGTTTGTATTGCTCTCAAGACCAAAGGTGGGTTGGACATGATGTCTTTTGATGACCTCTACAATAGGCTTAAATCACTTGAGCCTGATGTTAGAAGTCCCATTCGTCCATCCACTCATTCTGCATTTGTTGGTGCCTCTACTAAACCTGTGCATCAAGCCTCAAGTTCATATTCATCAGGAGCATCTTCTCAAACTTATAATCAAACTGCTCCTAAATCAAAATCAAGTAGTGTGTTGGAGGATCTTATTCATTCATTTGTGGCTGAATATGAACCTCAGCAGTTTATTGCTTATGAGGACTTTGAACAGGTAGATCCATTGGAAATGGAGGAGATGCACTTGAAATGGGAGCTTGCAATGATCTCAATGAACATCAGAAGGTTTGAAGCCAAGTCTGGAAGAAAGTTTGGTTTTAATGGCAAAGAAGCAGCAAGGTTTGATAGAAGGAAGGTTAAATGCTACACTTGTGGTCAAGTGGGACATTTTTCAAGAGAATGCAAAGATAGAAAGGCTGGAGATGAAGTTAGATATGGTTCTTATCCATTGGAAGTAGGGAATAACAAGACTGTACCTTCAAAGGCTATGGTGACTCTGGATCACCAAATTGATTGGGCTGATCATGAACCTGCTGGAGAGGAAGCTGCTACTTCTTCACAATTGAATCTGTTGGCATTCACACCTTCAGAAGACAAGAAGGAGCAAGTCTCCTTGATGGGAATCTCTCAGGTAACCAACTGTGTGTTTGGATGTAGTGTAAGATACAATGAGCTTAAACAAGAGTTTGATGAATTGAAACCAAAGTACAATGAGTGTTATATAGAGGTAGAGTCTTATAAAATGGCTTTAAAAACTGTAGAAAAACAAAAAGTAAGGTTTCAAAAGAATCAAGTTAAATATGATGAAAAAATAAGAGTTCTAGAAAGTGATTTAGAGGTTGCTAAGATAGACTTAAAACGTACTGAAAAAGAGAAGTCTGATTTAGAAAAAGAAAAACAAGAGTTACAAGCTAAGTTAGACAAAGAGATAGCTAGAAATAAACAATGGTTAATATCAGGTGATAATCTAGCTAGGGAACTTTATGGTAGTCAGGCTGTGAACTCTAAAATAGGTTTGGGATTTCAAAAATATGTTGGTTTAGAGGCTAAAAATGACCTAGGTAAATCCACACCTGCAGGATTAGCTAACTTTGTCAAAGAAGGTAACTTACATGCTGTCCCTGGACCTATAAGAGGGGAACATATGCCTATTGACCTATCCATACCTAGTGACTTTGATGGATCACACCATCTCTATGGCAAAAAGTCAACTGACTTGCAAGACCCTATTGTCAAATCTAATGACTCTGTCTCTTGTTGTAACAGTGACAAGTCTTCTGATGAAGGGTCTACCTCATTTGCTAGCTGTAATTCAAGTGAGAAGTCGGACCTGCCCAAGACCACACCAAAGACATCACCCAAGACTCCCCACAAGCCTTCTAGAGTTGCTGCTGATAACAAGACAGTTTCTACTGAAGATTTGTTTTTCAATTCTTTGCATAATAATACTTTTGGCTTTGTTAAAAACAATTGTGTTTGTCATGGTGATTTGAATACTTTTTCATGTTATGGAAATTCTTTTGGTTTGCATAAATCTTCTAAAAAGAAGAAGTGTTTTGTGTGTGGAAGTAAATATCACTTGATTAAGGATTGTACATATCATGAGCAAAGAATGGGTGCATGTATTAGTCAAAGAAAAACTAGGCAAATTTGGAAGAATGTTAGTGAAATACCATCTTTTGTTCCACATCAGCAGAAACCTAATTCTGCTGAATCTCATTTTTCATGGAGAAGAACCAGTACTAGACCATATGTTCAACCCACTAGTTCTTTCTTTTATAATGGTTATTGGCATAATCACTTTGACTCAATGTGTAATGGTGGTGGGAGATGGAATACTGCTGTGAAGCCCTCAGCAGGTTGTTCTTGGACTAAGAAGGGACCTAATATGCATTACAGGCCCAAGAACAATGGTGGATCTAAAACATCTACATGGCCAGTTACTAATGATCCACAAGGCAGGCTCAAGTCAGCAATGACTTGAGTCTCCAATGTGTACTAATTTTGTATATTTTTGTTGTTGTTGTAGGAACATCCTTTGAAAAGTACTGAAGTTGGTATTGTTGATAGTGGTTGTTCAAGAAGTATGTCAGGGAACAAGGATAAGATGCATGACTTTGAACCCATTGAAGGAGGAGGCACTGTAACCTTTGGTGGTGGAGATGGCAAAATAACAGGGAAAGGAACCATAAAGACACCCTTGTTAGACTTTGAAAATGTCTACTATGTGAAGGAACTGGAGCATTTTAATCTTATCTCAGTATCACAAATTTGTGACACTAAGCATAAGGTTTTCTTCTCTGAAGATGAGTGTCTTGTACTTTCCAAGGACTTCAAACTCCCAGAAGGCGCAACTGTATTGCTGAGAGTTCCTAGAACCTTCAACTTATACACATTCAATCTGAATGATGTTCAGCCTGAAGGTGATCTAACATGTTTGGTAGCCAAAGCTTCCCTGGATGAATCTAATAAATGGCATAGAAGAATGGCTCATGTAAATTTCAAGACCATTAACAAGTTATCCAAACTTGGTCTTGTTAAGGGCCTTTCTTCTAAACTCTTCACCAATGAACACAATTGTATTGCTTGCAACAAAGGGAAACAACACAGAGCCTCTTACAAACAAGTCCAAGCAGTGAGCTCCATTTCAGAACCTCTTCAGTTGCTGCACATGGATCTCTTTGGTCCAACCCCCATTAGAAGTATTGATCACAAGTACTTCTGCCTAGTTATTACAGATGATTATAGCAGGTTTTGCTGGGTATTCTTTCTCAAAACTAAGGATGAAACAACTCCAATTCTGAAAGAATTCATTATCTTAGTTGAGAACCAGCTGAATAAAAAGGTGAAAGGAATTAGGTGTGACAATGGTACAGAATTCAAAAATGTTGTCTTCATAGAATTCTGTAAGTCTAAAGGGATAAGAAGGGACTATAGTACTCCAAGAACTCCACAACAAAATGGGGTTGCTGAAAGGAAAAATAGAACCCTCATTGAGGCAGCAAGATCAATGCTTGCAGACTCCAAACTACCCACCATGTTTTGGACTGAAGCAGTCAGTACTGCATGTCATGTCTTGAACAGGGTATCCATCACTAGACTTCATGTCAAGACACCTTATGAACTTCTCACTGGGAAAGTTCCACACATACATTACCTTAAGCCTTTTGGATGTAAGGTGACTATTCTGAATACTGCTGATATACTGGGTAAATTTGATGGGAAAGCTGATGAGGGATATATAGTTGGGTATTCAGCTCATAGCAAGGCCTATAGGGTTTATAATCTGAATGCTAAAAAGATTGAAGAGACCCTTAATCTGAGATTTCTTGAAGATCAGCCTAATATTCAGGGTCAAGGCCATTCTTGGTATTTTGACCTAGACTATTTGACTGACTATTTGGGGTATACTAGGCATGCTTCTAATCCTAATGCAGGTACCACAGATTCTAGTTCTAATCCTGCAGGTTCCATGGATGATGACTCAGAATGTGAGTCTGAGCCAGAAGAGAATACTTTTGTTGTACCATCTTTTCCACCTAACCATTTTGTAGGTAATCACTCTGCTGCTGAACAAGATGATGAGTCACATTATGCAGAAGATCTTGCAAGATTGCAGAAGCAGGAACATGCTGCTACTAAGGAAGCTCAGAAACTCAATGATAAGGTTACACAAGAGACTGAGGCTATCCTACATCAGTCAGCACAAGCAGTCAGTGGAAACAAGGATACTGCTGAAGGCACACCTCTTCCCACTGATAAAGTCAAAGATGCTGATTCTGCTGATGTTCACTCTCCCATTTCTACTGAAGTCTCTGTAGATTTTGATAAGCCCTTTACCAGATTTCCTAGTCCTTCTGATCTTGGAAATTATCAACCAAAGCCTGGTTTGTTTAACTCAGCTTCATATGATACTGAGTTTGAGCCTACACTCACCAACATTGATGCCAACATTGATGTTCCACCTACAACTACCAAAAGGATTCACAATGCTCATCCCCTATCCAAGATTATTGGTGATCCTAAAGACCCTGTTCGAACTAGAAGCACTGTCAAGAATACAAAATATGGCGAAGTTGCTTTTATCACTTATGTCTACAATCAAAAGATGAACAATCACACAGATTTCAAACATTGTTTATTTGCATGCTTTCTTTCTCAGATTGAACCAACTGGTGTTCCTCAAGCACTGGCTGATTCAAGTTGGCTTGAGGCAATGCAAGAGGAGATGCTGCAATTTAAGAATCAGCAGGTTTGGATTTTAGTTCCTCTTCCTGATGGGAAATATGCCATTGGGACAAAATGGATTCTGAAGAATAAAAGAGATGCCAGGGGTATTGTGGTGGAGAACAAAGCAAGACTAGTGGCTCAAGGTTTTAGACAAGAGGAAGGCATTGACTATGATGAGGTCTTTGCACCAGTGGCCAGAGTTGAAGCTATAAGGATATTTTTGGCCTATGCCTCTTATATGGGCTTTATGGTTTATCAGATGGATGTAAAAGGTGCTTTCTTGTATGGAGAGATTGAAGAGGAGGTTTATGTGACTCAACCCAAGGGATTTGAAGACCCTGATCATCCTGAGTATGTGTACAAAGTTGTCAAAGCTCTCTATGGACTGCATCAAGCTCCCAGAGCATGGTATGCTAGACTCTCCACATTTCTGCTGAAGAATGGCTACAGAAGAGGTGCCATTGACAAGACTTTATTTCTCAAGAAAGATTCAAGGGATATTATTCTTGTGCAAGTGTATGTGGATGATATTATCTATGGTTCTACCAAAGAAGCCTGGTGTAGAGAGTTTGAGGATTTGATGAAGGGAGAATTTCAGATGAGTGCCATGGGAGAACTCACTTTCTTTCTGGGTTTGCAAGTTCAGCAGAAACCTGATGGTATATTTATACATCAGGAGAAATATGTAAAAGATATGTTGTCCAAGTTTGCTATGGAAAATGTCAGGACTGCCACAACTCCATATGAGGCTCCCAAACCAAAGAACAATCTTACTCCTGATCTTCCTGTGAATGTTCATTTATACAGGTCTATGATTGGTTCTTTGATGTACTTGACTGCCTCAAGACCTGATATTACATTTGCTGTGAGTGCATGTTCAAGACACCAAGTCACTCCACTTACCTCTCATATGAATGCTGTCAAGAAGTTTTTTAAGTATCTTAAAGGCCAACCACACTTAGGTCTTTGGTATCCCAAAGAGTCTCCATTTCAGCTAGCAGCTTATAGTGATAGTGACTATGCTGGTGCCAATTTGGATAGAAGATCCACAACTGGAGGTTGCCAATTTCTTGGAAGAAGACTGATTTCTTGGCAATGCAAGAAACAGACCATTGTTGCTACCTCTACTACTGAAGCAGAGTATGTTGCTGCTGCCAATTGTTGTGGACAGGTTCTATGGATTCAGAATCAATTACTGGATTATGGGTACAACTTCATGAATACTACCATTTTCATTGACAATCAAAGTACCATTTGCATTGTTAAAAATCCAGTTTTTCATAATAGAACCAAACATATTGAAATCAGACATCACTTTATAAGGGATGCTTATGAGAAACATTTGGTTAAAGTGGTCAAAATTCACACAGATGAAAATGTGGCAGATTTATTAACCAAGGCATTTGATGGACCAAGATTTCAATATTTGGTGGTCCATATTGGTATGTTAAACCCTTAACTGCAAAGTTTAAGGGGAGGCATAAACCTCAGGGGAGGCATATGCCTCAAGGGAGGATGATGACTGTAAACTTTGTACTACTTGTATATGTTGTATAATTTCTGAGTTTTTTAACAAGTTTTTAACACTAACCCTCTAACAGTTGTACAAGTTGTTTGGTGTATTTGCTTGTTTGATGGTTGTTTTGCAGAATTTCTGAGAATGAAAGTCCCATGATTAATGTCACCAAGAGCTAAAGTCAAAGGAATGTGGTCAATATGCTGAACATGGTTTCTACTGATCAATTGAAACATGCTGAAGGTCTTACACAATGGATAAATTCAACTAAGATCTTTTCATTCATTCATAGAAACAAGTTACAGCTTACATTCAATGTTGCAACTGAGATACAATGACCATTCCTAAACTATTAACTAATTCAGTACTACTAGCTTCTATCACTTATTACAAAATACTTGAGGCTATGACAAGTACAATGAAGAAGTTGAAGATGAAAATGGAAAAAGAAGAGAAGGAAGACTGGGAAGATGCTCATGAATTAAAGTCAAGAGAATACTCAAGAACTTTGCCTCATGGTTACATTCCTCAATCACCTACTTCTGCTTCTCCTTTCCCTTACGTATGATCTCAGAACTCTTGCTCTGTCCAATATGTTCTTGATGTGGAAGACCAGGTCCTGGAGCAGGAAGATCCAACACCAAATTTTGTGATGTTGGAAGAGATGGATCCCTAGTACTTGATCTTGGTTGGGATCTCTCTGGTGTGGAAGGAGGAAGAAAGGATGGATCTTCATGTTCTTCCTCTGAAGAGTCTTCATCAGAGGTATAGATGAAGGGAGAGACAAGCTCTCTCTCAGCAGGATTGGGTGCATTGCTTAGTTCACCCTTCAAGTGAGCATTCCATTGTCTTTCTTGTGCATCCCATCGGTTCTCCAATGCTCTTTCAAAGTCAGAACCTTCAAACCCCCATGGATATGGTGGTATATCTTCTTCTGATGATGGAGAAGAGGAATTTGGATCTGAGGTTTCTGGGTGTGAAGACATGTTTTGAATGGTGAATTGGGGTTAATAGAAATTAGGGTTTGAAAGATAATTTGGGAAATTTGATGAATGAGATGTGTTATCTGAGGTTATTAAATAAGCTAATTTTAGGAGTTACGATATTTAATGCAAGTTGGGTGGCACAGTAAAATCAAGATATTGACCGAAGATATTTTTACCTTTGGTTGATTCTGCTGAGGATTGACTATGCTTCAGCAGGTTTGACTTTCATTGCTGCTGAAGGGTTAATTTTCAAATTAGAAGTTTTGTCAGACTTGGTCAATAAGTTGTTCCGATAATTTTGACCACGATTGGGGAACTTCCAAATTTAACTCACTCTGCATATCTTTTCGAATCAAAATTATTCGCTTATCACTTCAAATAAACCCATTATTCTTTGGAGTAATTCATAACATTCTCACACACATTCAGTCAAATGGCTCAACTTGAATTGAAGGGCAATCATAACAAATACGCTATTCTAACAACAAAGAAGGGACATGAAGAATTCGATTTGATGGTGGAATTTCTACAAAGGTCAAAGATTCATTATGCTTTGACTTATTGTCCTAATTTGGTGTGTGAATCATTGGTGAAACAATTTTGGGCATCTGCTACTAAGAGATCTGCTACAGAGATTGTAGCTGAAATAGATGGTGTAGAATATGTGGTGACAGAAGGGTTGATAAGGACAAAGCTTCAGTTGGATGATGAAAATGGTGTGTATCATTCCAACACTGCAGAGATTCTTGCTGGGTTAAGAGAAGCTGGATATCAAAGTACTGATACATCCAAGTGGCACAAGAATCAATTTTGTCCTAAGTGGAGGTATTTGGTGCATCTGCTGCTTCAATGTATGAGCAACAAATGTGGTGGATGGAACCAGTTCTCTCTGCAATTGGGTTGTGGTATTGTTTGTCTTTCTAAGGGTGAAACTTATAATTTTTCTAAGTTTATTTTTGAAAATATGCTAGAAAATATAGATAAGGAACAGCATAAGTTTTTAATGTACCCTAGATTCTTACAGATAATCTTAGACATAACCACTAAAGATATGACCCATATACCCATTAAAAGTCTAGGTTCTAAGTTGTTTGCCTCAATGAAAACTAATTATACTGGGGAACATTACCCTATGTTGGAAGCAATGTTGCCACAAGGCAATGCTAATGTAGTTGAGGGTGATGATGCTGGTAATGTGCCTGCTTCTAATGCTGCTGATGATGGTAATCCATCATCTTCTGGTGTTGCTGCTGATGGTATTCCTTCAGTGGTAATGGAGGAAGTGCCAGTTACAACTGCTGAACCTTTACCTGATTCTACTGACTTACCACCACCTACCCCTGTACAAATGTCACCTAGCCCTACCATCTCACCAGTTCAGGATGCTCCAACTGAGCAAATTCATGAGTTTGAAGATGACTTACAGACTCTTGAACCTGATCATACTAGACTACCTTCACCCAGTTCTTTGGGAGAGCAAATTAATGTAGGTTCTCCTAATGTTGTACATGAGTCTGTTTCTCCTGCTGGGTTCAATGAAGCTCCACATACCACTGAGCAATCTGCTGGTAGAGCAGAGGACCCTATTACTCTCACTTTTGTATATGATTCTCTGAGCAGGTACATGAAAATGACTGAAGATCTCCAGAAAGAACTTGCTGAGACCAAGACTACTCTTGGTAATGAAATTCAAAGTCTGAAAAGCAAAGTCAAAGATTTGGAGACACAGCTAAGTCAGCAGAAGCAAAGCAAAGATGGATTGGACTCTACTGAAGTGGCAAAGGAGGCAAATTTAGATTCTCTTGAGATTCTAGCTGAAGTTGCTAGACAGTCTCATGTTGTTCCTCCTAAAGCTGCTGCAGCACCTCAATCTAAACCAATTATACTAGTTCAAAGAAGAAGTACAAGACAGTATTTGGCAAGACAAGCTGCTGAAGCTTCAAAAGTATCTGGTGGTGATAATGATGTGCTGATGACTGAAGCTGTGGATATACTTCAGGAGAAACAATCATTAAGAAGGGTTACTGCTGATCAATCTGCTGACAAAGGAAATACATCAGGAGAAACATATTTTGTAGCTGGGAAAGAATACTTGAATTCTCCTGTTCATCATTCATCTGCAAATATACAAGTTTCTACTGATAAAGAGGTTCAAGATGTACATGATGAACCTATGGCAGATGTGCATGTGTCTAATGATGATGTTGCTGCAGCTAATGTTCCTCATGATGATTTGGATGAGCTTGTAACTGCTGAAGATAGAGCTAGTCAAGGTAAATTATTACAAGAATGGGAAAATTATATGAAGAGTGCAAATCTACCTGAGGAAGTACAAGCTAAGTTTGATGCAGAATTAGATTCAGAGACTCAAAGATATGTTTCTACCTTACCTATTGCAAGACAAAGGGAATTGGATGCAGCAGTTCTAGAGTTTGATGAGTCAGAGACTGGCAGATGATTGGAAAACAGGTGCTTGCTAATCCTACTGTAACTGCTGAACTTATTGGAAAGAGAGTAGGGGAACAAGATTATGAATCTGAGATTGTGAAAATGTTAAAGATGAGGAAGAAGGCAGCTGATGAATTAAAAGCTAAAGCAAAAACCATAGGGTACAGCTTTGGTAAAGACATGTCAAATCTGTTGATAGCTGTAATGGTTTGCTCAAAACCATAGGGTTTTCAACTCACCCATGCTTTGTTGCTGAGTAGTTGAAATGGTTGTCAATTGACCATGGATTTTTCCTTTATGGATTCCAAATAATTGGCTAGCCCACATGTATATGGCTTGTGGTAAAGGCAGTGGAAAACCATATTTGGTAATCAGTTAACCAAGATGCTTTTCATCAAGATAATTGGCTAGTCCTGAGTAAACGGCTACAGGTAAAGACATCTCAAATCCGTTTATAGCTGATGATTTGCTAAAAATCATGTGGTTATCAGTGTACCTTTGAACACTTGGCTACTCCAGTAGTGATGGCTATTGGTAAAGAGACATCAAATCCATTATTTTCAATGATTCACCTCTCACAGGAGTTAACACACCTGGAAGTGATGAGAATAGTATGAAACTAATTTGGTTTGATGTACATTAAGTCATTTGTTGCTGCAAAGAATGGAGCTTTCAAGTATATGCTGATCATAGAGATTCTGCTGATGATAATTCTTTGCTGGTGCTCTTTTACAATCCTCTTGGTATGTTGTTTTAAAGATCTATCAAGAATCTTGAACTTAACCAGGTCAAATTCAAGATTAGGGGAGGATTGTTGGGAATTCTGTGTAGAAAGAATTCTGCTGCTGTTTCTGCTGAAAGGATCCTGCTGAAGAGTTGGTTTCTGCTGAAGCAGTGTATCTGCTAAAGACTAGTTTCAGCTTTATTAGTTTCTGCGGATATAGTATTTCCGTGTTTTATGTAATGTAGTTTGGATATGAATGAGTTTATTTAGGAAGTGATAATGCATATCTTTTAGAAGTTTTAGAATATACGTTTCTTGTGAAACGGTTTAGGGTTCTCGGAGTATAAAAGGAACACACGGTTTATGTATTGAATAACTTTTAGAAAATTCTTATTTTAATTAAAAAGATCCATAGAGGATCAAGAGTTCTTAGTATCAAGCTTGTGTTTTATTTCCGCTTTATAAATACAAGTTGCAGAGATTGTCTATTAGTGTGTTATTGATTACAGTGACATTACTAACTATTCTAGAGTGCTCAAGAAGATCTATCAAGGTCGATAGCTCAACAGTTAGGTTCTTACCGAGTTAGGATTTATTCTTACCGAGTTTGGACTTAAGTTTGGCGAGTTAGCCTTTTACCTTATCGTACATCGAGTAAGGTTCTTTGTGGCTACTACATAAGGGAAACTCTGCCAAATTTTTCTGAGGTTACCGAGTTAGGATGAAGTTATCGAGTTTGAAGGTTACCGAGTTAGGGAATGGTTATCGAGTTAGATAAAGCTATCGAGTTTGGGAAGTGGTTACCGAGTTAGGAACTTTACCGAGTTACAAAGGTTACCGAGTTAGGAGCTTTATCGAGTTAGCAAAAAAAAAAAGTTTTTTGGCAGGAAAATTTGTGTAAAATTTATTTTTGAGAGGAGACTAAACGTTCTATTTTTACGCGAAATTCAAAGTTTGGTATAACGTTGAAAATTTTGGCCCGAAATTCAAATTTTTAGGCCAAAATTCAAATTTTTCGGTGAAATTTTGCGTAAAAAATTTTAATACTCAAATTTTTCTGGTAACCTTAGCATTGTATTTCTTAGTGATTTCCAAATTATGGGCGAGAAAATTTTCCAATTCTATTTTTGGAGGGAAAATCTGAAATCACTACGAATCAACGAGATTGAATGTCAAGCTTCACCAAAAACACACCACGTATCGCTTAAAAGATCCTGATCAAGTTTCACCAAAGATCAATGGCTAAATTTTGAACGATTCTCAAAAGGTAACTACGGGGATAATTTTTTATTACTTATTTGAGCTTGAAGTGACGTTTCACGGGTGCGTGTACTTAGTATCTCAAGGTCTAGGGGTTGGTTGGATGAAGACGTTTGAAGATCCTTGTTTGAGCATTCATGGGATAGTGATTAAGACTTGGACATCTAGCTATGTGTGAGATCTATAAACGCATAAGTTGGTTCTTAATGCTCACAATAGCTATCACTTTAAGGAGTTACGTTGTAGTGCTCAGTGTCACAAAAGGTTGTGGATTGTTCAAGAGACTGATATACAATAAAGGATGGATGGTTGGGTATATGCCACTACCTATATTGTAAGGAGTAACGTTGTTGTGCTCATATAGGTTCTTAATCAGGATAGTACAAGCGTAAGTCACAAGTCTGGGGAATTTTACTTCACACTCAAGTTTGTCATATTGGGTTGTCTCCACACGTGGTCACTTACTATTAGCCAATGGAAGAGAGGCTGATCTGAGATGAATTGTAGAGAGAATAGTTATTGCCATTTCACTCATGGGGTATTGATTTGTATGTTGCTTCTAGATGATATGTTTATGTACACATATTTATGATGATTCTGAGAGATCGTCATCATCCAGGAGGGAGAAATGTGTACATCGGGGATTTTATTGAAGAACTGGAAGCAATCAAAAACAGATGAAAAACGCAAAACAATCAAAATAGTGTTTTATGTGTTTCAAATGCAAAACAATCAAAAACAGATGAAAAATGCACAAAGTTTGCATAATTGGCAGTTTCAGTCCCTCAAGTTTCATAAATTGGCAAAACTAGTCCCTGAAGGTTTAAAATTAATAAAAAGTCAAATTTAGTCCATGGGAAGTCAAACATGTTCACAAATAGTCCCTGGATGAAAGATTACACAAACTGGCAATTTTTACCCCTCAAAATCCAAAATGGGCATAAAAGGTCCCTGAACTTTCAGAACTTGACAAAACCAGTCCCTAGTGAAATATTTGTGAAAGGAAGTCAATTTGGTCCTTGGGAAATCAAAAGTCATCAAAATGGGTCCCTGGGTGAAAGTTTTGAAAAGTTTACACGTTTGGTCCTCGTGATTTGGAAATTTGCATAATTGATCCCCGGGAATTTTAAAAGTGGAAAATATAATTTATGGTCCTTGGGATATTTTAACTTGGCAACATTGATCCTTCTTGGCACTTTGGGAGAGTTACAACTTCAGTCCCTAAGTTTTGGAATAATTACATAAAAGGTCCTTGTGCTTAAATTTCATTTAAACCAAACGTACCCTATTATTAATATTACCCCATTTATTAAACCCAACAAACAACCCAATCCCACCCTTTTTGGCCCGACCTAATCCCTAGCCCATCTAAAACAACCCAACACCCCGTTTATTATAAACACCAGGGTCAACAGAAGTCAAACCCACCCTTCCCACCAATACCACCACTCATCCCTGCCAAACCACCACTGGTTTTCCCCCTCCACTTGCACCTCATCCACCATCCACCTTATCCCTTCCAGATTACTCTTCCCAACACCAATCACCTCTCACCCCCCCTAGGTCTGTACAGAGCCAATTGGCTTAAAAGCTTGTTTCCCGCCAAAATTGCAAAAGGAGCAGAAGTTATCCAAATGATCTTGAAACAAGTGGGATTTGACCAGTGGGACCTACACAACACCCTGGGATGCTATAAAGAGAAAGAGGAGCAGAAGTGAGAAGGCATTAGTGTAGTTGTAGCTTTAGTGTAACCGTAGGTAGTATGTTATCTTTTCTAAATTGTAATTTTCAATTCAAAGCTTGTAATCAGTAATTTAAGTTTAATCAAAACTTTGTTGAATCTTAATTTCAAGTTCTAGTTTGAATTCAAGTTATTGGCAGTTTTACTTATGATCTCAGTTACACCTTAAAGTCATCTAAAGTTGTTTGTTACTAGTCATATGAGCTTACTTCAATAATTTTTAAGTTTCTATAAGTTCTCCTAGTAGTTGTGATCAGTTCCCTACATCAATCAAAAAATAGTAAAAATACAAAGAAAAAAAATAAAATAAAAAAAAATGGTGAAACTGAGTGATGCAGCTGAGCAAGGATGGATGGCATTTGGGTTAGAGCTCATGGGAGCAATAGGAATGTGAGTTGGTTTCTGGTTCATCATTTTTCTCAGCCTGTGGAATTGTAAGATCTTTCTTAAATTCTTGCATAACCTGTTTTAAGTGGTATTAGTTGTTGTTCTTTACTTTTTCTGATTCAATTAAGCTTGTTTAATGTTAATGTAAGTTTATTGCTTAGGTTTTAGGTTTAAATTGTAGGATTGCTTCATTAAAAATCTATTTTCAGTCAATTAAGGGGTGTTTGGATAAGTAGTTTAGACCAATGAGCTTTGTGTTTTATTTATGATTTTTAGTTTTGACAAGTCACATTAGGCTGTGATAGGTCATGTAAGCTCTAAAATCCACACCTCAGTTTGCAAAAAGTCAAAACCACTCCTAAACCCCACCTAGGAGTTAACTGTTACACATTTAGTACCCAAAACCATTCACAGTAGCTCAAAACTTGTAGATTTAGATTAGAGTAACTTTATTTTAGCTCAACATCATCTTTTAAGTCAATTAGAATCATTAGAAATCCATAAAAGTCAAAACATCAAGTTTCTATAAAAAGTCAAATTGCATGTTCCAGTTTTTTCTCAAATCTTAGAAGATTTATTGAGAATTTTGTGTAGAGATTCAGGCTTTGATCTTTTTAGGTTTAGTAACCTCCCACCTAAGCTTTAAGATTCCATTGTTCTTTTATTTTTGTGAATTTTTTGGTGGGCCCCACAACCTCTCAAAGAGGGCTGCAGGGCTACAACCCCCCCTGCTGCAGCAGTTACATCAGCCACACCACCACCTTGGTGGTGGTTTTCTGATCACTCCAGTGGTTCTCAGGCCTTCACCTTGGGTCATTTCAACCCCCTCCTACCTGGCTTGATACTTTGACCAATAGTTTGACCCCAAACCCAGTGGACCCCACTTGGACTCAACCACCAAACCTGTCCCATTTTCAGTCAAACATCAAGCTCCAATTGCTTATTTGTTGGCTTATTGACTTATTCAGTGGTCACCCCTAGCTTTTTCTTGCTTAAACAAGTTAATCTAACTTATTTAGACCTGAATTTGCCATAGTGGGCCCCACACAAGCTGGTTCAAGCTAGTTTCCTTGTTTGGTCAACTTTGGTCAACTGCCATAGCTTATTGCTTATAGTTGGCTTATTTTTAAGCTTTGTAAATTTTGTTTTCACAAAAGTTTTATGTTTTAAGTATTTTTAGAGTTTTGTAAAAGAAAAATCAAGAAAAAACAATTTAATATTAAGTGATAGTTTCTATTTAATGTAATTTAATTTTAATTTTCATTTTTATATTTTTATTAAGAACTTAGCAATTTTATATTTTTCTTAAATTCCTATTATATTAAAGTATTTATAGTAATTTTCTCAGATTTTTATTTTATCATTTAGTATTTATTAGAATTAATCTTAGTTTTATTAATTATTAATTAATAATTAGTATTAAAGAGCATAATTAGTTTTTATTAAGTAAAACATAGTTTTTATATTTTTCCTAGCTTTTAAATGTTGTAAAATAATTTTAGAAATTTTCTTGTAATTTTTAATGTTCATTTAGTATTTTTTATAATTTAAAATAGTTTAATTAGGTAATTAATATTTAATTAGTAATTAATTAATAGAAAAACCACAAAAAGACAAAAATACCTATTTTTAATTTTAAAACTTATTTTTAGTTATTTTATAATTTTAGAAATTTTATTTTCACCTTTTTAGTATTTAATTAGTATTAAATTATATTTAAGTGTTTTTAATATTAATAATTAGTATTAAATAGTAATTAGTTAATAATAAATAATTAATTAGTGTAAAAATTTATTTTCTTTTTCTAAAAATTTTATTTTACCTTTTAGTTTGTAAAAAAGTCATTTTCACCCCCTGGGTGTTTTCAGATTTCCGTTTTCACTTTTTATTTTGTACGTTTACGTTTTATTTAAACGTGAACGTACGCGTTTTAAGTTTTAAACATTTCTGGTTTTTCCTACTTTCCTGTCTTATTCATATAGCTTGTTTAAGCTATTTCATTGTAGATTCCTTAGTT
Organism: Artemisia argyi; assembly: GCA_030686995.1. NCBI lineage: Eukaryota > Viridiplantae > Streptophyta > Magnoliopsida > Asterales > Asteraceae > Artemisia > Artemisia argyi. Next base: position 173,454,798 of record CM060687.1, on the reverse strand, counting down.
CAAATCATTCACAAACCCCTTTCCGTCCAAATTCACCCGATCACAAAGTCGTTTGTTAACCATCCACACCTCGTCGGGACATAACGACCCGGGGAAACACTATACTTCCGCGGAGATTGATTCTAGGCAGTTTGACTTAGTTGACCATCACCTAGTCAATTTAGGTTGACCGTTTGGACCCGATCAACTTTATATAGGGTTACTCACATTCATTGATGATTGACATGTGTACCCCACTTGCTTTAATCGTGTGGCTGAGAGATCAAGAGGTGAGATACTTTTCACCCACCCTCTCACGATTTACGAGGGATATTTAGGACTTAATTGGACTAGATTCATCGTATAATTTTTAGGCGGGAAACACTTGAAGCTTCCCCGCTACGCATCCTGGGATATTTTTCGCTACAGTTTTTAGTCTAGCATCCGCGGTTTCACCTTGTGCATACTAGACTGGGGGGACATGATGACGTATAGTCCGCACTCGGGTCACAAACCCGACCAATGGATATTACTAATACCAAAGCCCATCACGTGTGGGCTATCATGATAAAGATTTGGGCTTACAAAGGCCCAAATTCGATTATAGTATTTATGGTCTTAATATAGGATCTCTTATTTATGGGATAGGGATCAATGGACCGAATAAGGTGGGATACGCCGAAGGGTAAGGAACACGAAACCAACAAGGATTTCGTGTGTATATAAAGGGCATCTCGGCTCTCATTAAGGTATCATCTCATAACCCTAACTCTTCACTAAAACCCTAAAACCGATTACTTACTCTTACGTCGGAGGATAATCGTGGGAGACAATCCCACGGTAAGCCTAACGGTGTTTTTTGCTCTCTTAATGCACAGGTCTCAGCATCAAGATCCAATTGATACGGGAATAGGAATCCAAACAAGGAACGCCCAACTTTTGTATCAACAAGAGACCATCTCTATTTATACAGGGTGATCTAGGGTTTGAGCTCATTTATAAATTAACGACAAATGTTGGTCATCCATTGAGCAAACAAGAATGACACGTGTACGCACCTCACTGGTTTATACCTTGTCAAGACAATCGTATATTGTCATTCCTCGTGTGCTTGCCATAGTCTTGGCGCCTGACTACTCAATACATGCTACGTGTATGTCCAAATAACGGTCCTATCAAAACCACTAACGGTCTTGCACATGTCAACCGTCCTTATGTACTAAAAGTACTTTCAAGGCTACAGAAATACATAAAGAACCTCACTTGAGTGAATATCGCACCTCACCAGAGACATTTTGAGAATACCACTCGCATCTATGTTAATGCAAATGCGAACAGTTTCAGAGTGTAGTAGAGTACAATGATACTATTGAGCATGGTTGAGAGCCAAGTAAGTGGTTTTCTATGGCTTTGCAACTTTCACCCGTATACATCAACAATAACTACATCGTCGACATCTTTATTATGCATATTCCTATTCCTCAAAACAGATCTTCACATGTTCGATGCACTCCTAAAAGTAACCGGCGTTTAGCTCCTCAAAATTTTCCCTGCCTAATCTAATCGAAAAATCTTTGTACAAGCTAGAAGTCTATCACAATGAATATTTGAGTTAACGATACATCCCTCTTTTCTTTTTCACATGCAACTTTCAATCTCAATCATTTCTTTTGCATTCTTTGTTACGATATTCTTTTCTTTTTTCTTAAATTCTTGAGATAATTACTTAAAAGTGTAATTAACTTGTCACTTTCTTAGGAGTATGTATTGAACTTTATCTTTTGCTATATATACCCGAGAGTTAGATCAAATGAGAAGAAAATTAAAATAAAAAAGTAGAAAAGAAATAACAACATAAATTATTCTTATTTTTCTTATTTTAATTTTTGTTATTAGTGGAACATATACCCAAACTTAAACATAAAATGTTTTATAAGTATCATAGATAGAAAGTCCTTTAAAAAGAATAGAAATTATAGATGGAAAGTCCTTTAAAATATAGAAATTGTAGAAAGTGATCTTGGCCATCCAAATTAAGATCAAGGGAGGAAAGTGGACGGTGGCACTTTTGTAGTATAGCTCAAATCCTCAGCCAAAAAATCTAGATATTTTAAGGATAAAATGTTGTTTTCATTCTCGCGTACTTTCCGTATCCCACCTTTCTTCTTTTTACCATGACATCACGTTTTCCTTATTTTGTTTTTTTTCAATTTTCATCAATTTTCTACTGCATGCAAAGAAAATATTTAGTTTTATTATCTTCTTTTAATTAGATTTACGATTAAAAAATTATCTAAAACATTGATAAACAACGCAGCCTGCCACCCACTGCTGTATTTTATTTAGCATGATATGACGGTCCTTCCATGAAATTCTGTCACCATTATTGTATTTTGTTCTTTGATGTTGGGAAAAAAAAAATCATGTATTAATTAATAAATGCGTCTTATAATATATCAACTTGGGTGGTCATGAGTTTAAGATCGGTTATGATAGGTTTTCAAGGACGGGCTAGAGCATGAAAATTTTTAATGTAGTTTTAATTTTTGAAAAAAAAAATTGATTTTTTTTTTTAAGTTATCTTAAATGCACCCGGTCTATCAAAATATGTTTCTAGTATTAGTGTTCAACTTTTTTATGCACCGGTCATATTTAATCCTGGTTCCGTCCCCTGTAGGTTTTGTTCTTTGTAGTCTCTAGATATAAAAATTATGGGTTTTGTGGTGGCATAACTAGAAAAAGTGAGTTGGTGATAATAACGGGGTTTATATTTGTCAACTTGAAGATGATCTCATGCTCATGAATCTGTGAGCTTGGTGGATAAAGATGAAATACACTCATTAAACGACTTGTTTATCATAGTCATTTTTATTAATTAAAAAGTTATACTATCAAAAAATAAATAAATAAATAAAAATAAAAATAAAAAATTGTTCATTATAAACGTTATTCATCAGTTAATAAAAAAATGTATTCATTATTATAAACAATTGTTTATCATGATATAAAGTGTCATCCATCATAGGCGTTGCGCATCGATAAAAAAAAAGTTGTTTATCAATAAAATAATTATTCATCACTAAAAAAAGTTGTTCATCAATAAAATAGTAGTTTATAAATAACAAGAATTTTTAATCATAATTGTTATTCATCAACAAAAACGATTGATTATTGATAAAAATATTGTTTATCATATATATAGGTGTTGTTTATTAATAAAAAGAGTTGTTTATTAATGAAAACGATAATCATTTATAAATGTATCTAACTTGTTACTTTTTTCAGTTTTGTGTAGCGAATAAGTTTTTTTGCAGTTCAGATACTAAACTTTCAAATTTTGTTACTTTGGTTTATTATTTTACTTCCACAACCAGTTTTGTCGTATGGAACAATTATAAAGTTACCATATTTCTCATTTATAACCCGTTTGGTATGTAGGATTTGCTTGTGTTTTGGATTTAATAAATGCAAATCATATATTCGGTACACACCGTAAATATAACAAGTTATGTTTTTTGTGAGCCCACTTACAACTTTACTCTCATTTATCTTTATATTTATTTTTAATAATAATATTTTTTATTACAAAAATATTATATAAAATAATTAACACTATTAAATATTATTTTCTTTCTCCTACATCAAATTCAAATCCAAATCCTAATCTACAATTTTACATTCAAATCCAAATCCTAATCTAAACCCATCTACGAACCAAACAGGCCCTTATAATTTTTTCTATTTATATGTATGTGACTTGTCATATTTTTCACTTATATGTATCTAACTTGTCACATTTTTCATTTATATGTTACAAATAAGTTGTAATTATCATAGGTGGATGCTATATAGGAAATAAAAAATTGAAGAAAACGAGGTAACCTGGTATCGGTTGGGAGGTAAAAAAATCTACACCAAAATGACGAAATTTGAAAGTTGGTTACCTGAACTTGCAAAATATTTTATTCGCTACACACCGTAAATATAACAAGTTAAATACATTTATAAGTGATTATACTTTAATAAAAATAATTGTTCATTAATAACAGTAGTTTAATTCATCATATGCGTTGTACACCAATAAAGAGAGATTCATCAATAAAATGAGTAGTTCATCAATAACAATAGTTGTTCAATCAATAAATAAAGTTATTCAATTCATCATAGGCTTGTTAAAAAAATTATCACATGCGTTGTTCATCAATAAAAAGAATTCTTCATCGATAAAAAGAGTTATTCATCAATAAAAATAGCATTTGTGAATAAAAAAAGTTTTTCATCAATAAAAAATAGTTGTTCATCATTATTACTTATTATATGCATTGTTCATCAATAAAAATAGTTGTCGTTAATACAAAGAGTTATTCAATTCATCATAGGTGATGTTCATCAATAAAGAGAGTTGTTCATAGATAAAAATGGCTTTTCATCAATAAAAAAAAATATTAGCACTAGTTATCAATAAATTGAGTTGTTTATCATATGAGTTGTTAATCAATAAAAATAGTTATCGTTGATTATCAAATATAAATTGTGTCCATCATACATATGAAAACATCATATAAAAAATAAAATGTTAATATTCTTTTAAAAGAGAATTGTATTTTAAAGTTTAAATTTGATAAAAATAAAATAAAATAAAAAAAAAAAAAAAAAAAAAAAAAAAAAAAAAAAAAAACAAAAACAAAAAAAAAAAAAAACATTTTTTTTTTTTTTTTTGATATAGTTCAATTATCATTTACTTGATGTTCTAGTTATTGTAAAACTAAATTTAACTAGGTTACTTGGATGCAAAATTCTAGTCTTATCATTTAGTAATTTCATTTCTAGCTCCTTGCTAGTTTCTAATAAAATCGTCGTTTAAAAAAATAATAGGTAAAGAGAAAGAAAAGAAAGTTAAGAGTGAAAAAAAATGTAAAAAAATAAAAAAAGACAAAGGTAAAATAGAAAGACACTTGTCACTATGTAATGACTTATATATATATATATATATATATATATATATATATATATATATATATATATATATATATATATATATATATATATATATCTTTTCTAAATTTCCCACATTTTTCATAAGATTGGAATTCAAGAATTGATACGTTGAATGTGCACATAATTTAATAGTAACTTTTATTTACCTTTCAAAAATAGTTTATAAATTTTGTATTTCACACCTTTATTATTAAACTTTCAATGTTATTTATGTAAAAATAATAACAATCGTCATAAGCATGTACAAAACATATACTAATTCGTATTATTAATATGACAAATTTCATGCATTATATCGCCTGTTTGTCACGATTAATATGAATATACCTATATAATTTTTTATATACTTAAATTAGTTCGTTATTATGTACAACCACGTAGGAGGTATAATAGGATGTTTTAAAATTTTCAACTTACAATTTGCAGTATTACTTAATATGTATATTTATAATGTGAAAAATTATATACTATATTAATTAATCGACATGACAATCATATATTTATTCTTATAATAACTAAATCAACATCTTTTATATAATAAAAGAATTACATCATTTCAGAGTGTTTTTGCAAATCCCTTCTTATTGAAAAAAAAAATTAGACCAATAGGAGAGCTCAATTTTGCCACGTAGACGAAATCGAGCAATATGATTGGTCAATAAAAAGTCAAAATTAAATTGATTTTGGTCAAACTTAATCAATTTGGTGGAGAAATTTGGTTAAGAAAAAAATGCACAAAAATATATGTGTCAAATTTATGAAAACAAAAACTTAAAAAAAGAGGAAGTAATTAATAAAACTTTGGTGTTTGAATTTTAAATAAATTATATAGAGCTAAGTGTAAAATTACAAGTTTCCATATTTTTTAATAACTTTTAAAAAAAAACAAATAACCCCTTACACTTCATACCCCTATACTTTATAATATTAACTTTGTTTAAAATTACATGATTATTAGTATTAATTTTTAGACTTTCATCATTAAAATTATAAAATTTGGTAAATATGCGAATTACTTTTAATACACGTTAAATATTTTTTAAAATAAAGACTTATGTTATTTTATTTAAAGTTTAATCTACGCGTACACGGGTTTGAATATTAAATACGGCTAAATTATTAGCAACGAGAATATATATATCAAATGGTAAGCACGAGTTAGTGTGATATGAAAATAAATATACAAGATTCAACTTATAACAACGGCTCATAAAATTGTTATTTGAAATTTATATATGAATATACATAAAAACATTTTAAAAACTTTATGGAGCATAATTTAACTTTATCAACGGTCATTATGTGCTACAAAACTCCCACATTTTGTAAACATGATATCAATAGTTAAAGTTAAACAATAACATTAACCTCAACCTCAATATGTCTGTCAGTTAAAAACGTTATACAAAGCTATTTATTAAAAAAAACAAACAAACACATGAGTTAGAGAGTCATTGTTTAATGAAGGTATTCTCCTTAGATTATATATAAAAAAAATGCACGCATCACAATCCTTATTTGATAACAATCACCTCCTAAATCAAAAAAAGAAAAACTACGTGGGTGATAACCTAACTTTATTCATTGACGTGATGTTTCATAAAAAAAATAATAATAAAAAATAAAAAATAACCTGTAATAGTTGGCTGTTGTAAATGAATTAAAAGTATGTACATGAGAATTATTAAGCAAAAATATATGTAGTTTTTAATCAGGTTATTACGTTACTATACTGCGATAATGTTATTGAGTTGGTAATCATTTATGTGAGATACAACCATTCTTCTATACTTATGATTTATGTGTTAACCTCTTTTTGCTTTTGAATAGAATCTGAAAAAGACCTCAACAGAACTTTAACTTATGCCTTATCTAGCTGATAGTTTTTAGTAACCTTTTTTATTGTTTAACTTTTTTTTATACACACCAACTTTTAGTAATTTTTTTTTAATGTTTTATTGAAAACTTATACAACTAATATTTGTGTTTTTACTATAAACATATTATAGTAAAATAGAATTAGTTGTGAGTTCAAGAGTTTTTTATTAAGCTTCTCAAAAAAGCTTAAAGCTTTATCATAAACTTATTGTGTTATAGTAATTGAATAAGCCAATAAGTAATTTCAATAAGCATAACCAAATACCCCTTTTAGTTCTAATATGAAGTTTTCTTATTTGATGTTAGGACTAACTTTGTTATTATCCTCACTATAATGCAACATGTTATTGGTGTTTGCAGTTTTATGATCTTATCGCACACATTAAAATGCAAAGCAATTTGTTGTGTGTTTTTTAGAGGATGATTAAGTATCAACACATGATTGTCGTGAAAGGATTATCTACGCCTACTCAAGGTATGAATGCATAATTAGTTGAGTTGCTAATTTAGATCATATATAGATGTATTTTAATGTACCAAATATGTGTTTTAGTGGCTATTTGAGGAATTTTATTGTGGGAATTATTAACAGGTGTCTTTGAATGAGTTAATGAAATTTAGTAGGTGTTTCTTGTCATTGATAACACTATAGGTGTCAACCAACAGTCTAAAATATGGGTGTCTTTTAACTTGATGATTTAGGCTAATTGTGAAGAAAGTTGCACGAAAGTAAAAGGTCGGTAAGGATTCAAACAATCTTAAAAGACTTGCGAATGTACTATTTGCCGTTTTTCCATGCGTTTATAATTTACTTATGCAAGTAATAATAATTTCCTTATATAGTTCGGTCTCACAGAAAAATTATTCTTATACCTTATACATAAACGTATTCTACCATTACATCTTTTTTTGTTTCTCTTTATGTAATAAAGAAGCTATAGTATAAGCATTTATGTTAATTTGGTAATTTTATTATCAAACATGAGAAGTAAATAGCACAAACTTATGAAAATACAAATTTTCAAAAAAAAAGTACATTGGTAAACATGGTATGGTAGTTATTCATAATCAAGGAAATAAATCAATATTCAAAGTTATCTAATATGCTACATATTTTAACAAAAATATAAGTAAAAGAAATACCACAATTACAAAATATATCGTAAATTGATATCACGGGTTAGCAAAACTAAAAGCATATATCACTAACATCTTATGCAAGTCAAGTATCGTCATGTGATTTTTCTTGAATAATAAAATATTATTTTTAATCTAAAAGCATTCTGCTCAAATAATAAGCATGTGGTTTTTATTTTTAGTCTACAAAGTAAAACTATTTGAAGTATGTTAAGAGATTCATTTCTTAATCGATAATAGTATATAATCAAAAAGAAATTTTAAAAACCCTGTGCGTGCACAGGTATTATAACTAGTTATGATCTTATTTGAATATCATATAGTGTTTTTGTTTTAAAATAAAATCAAATAGTACTTATATAGTTATATGTATGTATTGTACACTTGTGGTACCTAATTGTTAGGTACGATATTTTATTTTATTGAAAAAATATATTGGTATGAAATTTCGTATATTTTTATATGTTACCTATTATAAACTTTATATTTGCATAAAAATAGTTTAAACTTGATAGTCTAGTTTATTTTACTAATTTATGTCAGCACATCTTTAGAACACTTAATTAAAACTTCTTCATCTACTATGTAATGTTGCATGTATCCAAATTGTAAAAGCCGAAATTAATATAATATAAGTTTTTTAATATATCTCCTTCGTTCTATATATTTTTAATTTGTTTGATCTCATGTTGATTACTAAACAATTTGGTTAGATTGAAATAATAGAGCGTTATAACACATTTTCAAATATTAAGCAACCGGGGTTATAATGATATTTATTTTGTGTTTGATAAAAAAAATATATGTTGTTCATTAAATAAGCGTTTCTATCATGATTCTATACATGCTCTTTGTTTTTAGTAAACAAATTCATAGAACTGTCTCGTCCATGGGACAATATGGATTATAAGAGTCTTCGGTTCTATGTTGGTATTCAACCTTTCTCAAAAATCCTATAAACACTAGTTAGGTTGTTTTAATAGTAATTGATTATAGCACAATATGAAAATGAACAAAAAGTATGTGAAAGAATGCCAGGCAATCAACACTTCAGTAGCCGAGTCCATGAAAAAAAGCTCAGCAATATGATTATTGCTGGCACAATCCAACAAAATCAACGAAATTACTTTTTAGTTGTTAGTGACAAACTTTATAGGCCCATTTACAGAGATATGTTTTGTGACGACACATCAACATCCAATACATGATTTAACAAAACGATCATGAGAGTTTAAGAGACGCTTAGGATTACTACTTTAACAACCATAGCATGTTTCATCTACGTGAATCGAACCCAGCAAGATATAGTTACAGCTTTGTTCTCAAATGCCTTCAAACAACAAAAACAATTGCAAAAACACTACAAAAACCACCACATTTTGCAAATCCAAAACTCAAATACGGTTCTAAAAGAAAAGAGCAGAACAAAGGTCACCGATAAAATCTACCACATGATCTAACTCCTAACTCCTTTATAACAAACCTAACCTAATAATAATCATAACTATAACCCTAAACACTATGTGACAAGCCCAGCCGAAAACCAAAGTTACACTCTTGGGTTCTTTAGCCTTGTTTGGGCCATTTGATTTGCTGCTACTTTGAGGGGTTTTACTTACCCTTGGACTTGTTGGAAGTCTTTGAAGTCTCTTGCTTGGTTTTGGTACTTGTTTTCGGTGTATCTTCAGCTTCCTTCGATTTTCCTGCTTTGAATTTATTATCTTTTGAACCCAAAGCTTTTGACCTGCCAAACAAAAATACCACAAGTTTGTCATTTTACTTACACAGGTTAAAGTTGCTGATTCGGTAATAGATGCACAATGATGATAGAGCTGAGGACACGGAAACACACTTTTTGGATTCGGGGGCATGGTCTGCTTTTGATTTCTTCTTCTTGTGTCTGGAGCAAAACAGCTTAAATATTTTTTAACTTTTCTTAAAGTTGATTTCCGAAATAAATTTTGAAAGGCTGTTGTCCTTGTAAATTACCAGCATTGTTATTTTTAGATAACCGTCTTTATTGTTTATCTTCATTATATGTAAATGTACCAGAAAACTGTTTGTACGAACATTGTGCAGTACAATCACTATCTTTGGCTAACACATTATTAATTACAGCATTGTGATCGCTCGGATCTCTCCAGAACTCACGCTTCTTGATCCATAAACTAACACCCCCAAACATTATCCAGAGGCACAAAATGCGTCAACCCAAACAATAATAGTGCACATAGTAATTATCAGCCTTTAAATATTTAATTTTGAATAACTGAACACGAATTCCAAATATGAAACAATTACTTAAGGTCTATGAATGACGTAATCAATAAGAAAAACATAAGAAAGTAACACTTACATTTCAGGAGAAGCTTCTTCACTTTCAACTTCAGCAGTTTGCTCCTGTCAACTAAACCACATCAGCACAAACAAAAATCTTAAGAAAGAGAATCTCACACCAACCAGCATTTTCTAACCTTATCCCGCACGAAGAAATTTTGTATAATTGTCCATCTTTGGTTTTTCAGATCTAAATTCTCTTCATCTCCATCCACATATGAAACCTGCTTATTACTAAACATGTTAGAACAAACTATTTGTAACAAAAGACTCTAGTAAACTCCAGCATCTCCATCATGTGGAGTTCACACCCGTGTACAATCAGGAATATAACAAACACTGTAACGACCTTATGCTTTTTCTTAGCAGCATCAAATGACTCGATAACACCTTCGTAATACCTACAGGCAATGATGTTAACGTTAGCAATCTGTGTGTTCAACAATTTGTTCATAGAACTACTAGAAGGGACTTACTTTTTATCTTCAGGCCACCAAACTTTGACCTTTTTCCCAACCAAGCTTTTGTCATATTTTATAGCATCAGATTCCTGAAAATGTTTCATATTTCATCGTTTACAAATTGATCAAAAAGGACAGTACCAACAATTATCAGACAAGCACAATTATAGTTATTTTATTCTTTGACTGGTGTACGTTTCCGTTTTGCACCGGTGCCTGATATATCTTTTAAGTTGCCCTCCCCTTTGGCTGGTTTTTTTGCAGACTTTTGAGACACGTCCATCTCCTTCAGTATCAGTTACCTTATTTGAGCATGTAAGTGTTGGATATCATCAAATGTGCGTGCATATTCACGAATGGCATCAATGTCCACACTAAAATATCTGGTGAAAAGGCTGAATAGAAAACAGAAATACAAACGGGAAATATGTGAGCACTAACCAACAATAAGATAATTAGACATGTGGACAACCATATAGCTTAGAACACTAACCTGCCACGCAGAAGTTATAGCAGGCACGACTCCACTATTAAGAGCATCAATAGTCTTGATATCATTAATCTTGCCTACATATACATATATTAGATGCATTTCATCACATTAGGTGAATGCTCTTTATTTTTCTTCCTCTGCATGTGAAATGAGTTGAAAGGAATATAGTAATAAGAGTTGCAAATATTTGGTTGATTAAGAATTAAATGGTGATGACTACGTATTGATTTTGATATGTTGTTTAGAACCTTCTGAGATGTTGGAAGAAGATTCAAAGTTTGTTCCTTTAAATCCTGATGATTCTTCTTCATTCGGCCCACCACTAAGTTGTGGTTAGTTCTTTACCAATTATGATCAGAGTAGTATTTGTTTCAAATCCCAGTTATTGTTTTGCTTATCATTAAACTACATCTGAATTCACTAATGATAACCAGCAGAAAATGTGGTTTAATGTTACATGTTATATTTGGATCAAGTTGAATAAGGAATGTGTAAATGTCAAATTTGCAGGCTTTGTTATTGATCGGTTTTCAAGCTGACGAGGTTGTGAAGGTAACTTTCATTGATCTGGTTTATGTTGAAAAAGGCGGCAAATTGATTTTCTTGTCATCTTGTGGGTCACATTTCCTTGGTGCGGAATACATGTGGATTGAACAACACCGGCCTAAAACAATTGCAACCTGATGACACATTTCACTGTTGCAGATACAGAAGTTCCTGAAAGAGTTGGAAGGTGAATTCCTAGAGGTATCATATCATGTCATAGTTTTAGAATTTGAAGCTTCAACAGCTTAAATGAAGCATTGTGTGTGACCCCATTTCAGATGATATTTCTTTAACTCCAAGAAAAGGGTCCGTTTTTACTTCAAGTTTTAAACTTATCAGAAAATTTTCATCAACATTGATAAAATGACACTCAAATTTTCACTAAATTTCTGTAAAGTTTTCATCCTTTCAGAAAATATGGTCGAATGTCAGACCATATTTTTGGGACAGAGATTACGGATTACTTGTTGTTAATCACGGTTGATGGGTTGTAGATGAATACATAAACTTCTGAAATATAGGTTGTATTTTGCACTGAAGACATGTTGACGGGATCTCTATGGGAAGCTATAAATACTAAACAGCCAAACCTTGAGGCTTCAAAGGTTTGTCATATTACGTTAGCCAGATAACATGATGCAAGGAAATTCTTGTGTTTATTCCTAACTGAAATTTATTAGCAACTATATGGCGTTGCATATGTGATTATATTTTTGTTTTAAGACTTTGGATCCGAATTTCTATCTTCTTTTCAGATTGCAAAGGCACTACCAAGGATTTGCTTTCTATCTGTCTTACAGGCGAGGAAATGATGATGTTCATCGATGCTTTTCCAGAATCAGGTAAATTCATAGCTAAAAGCTTTTTTAAATATGCATAGTTTGTGAAATCCATCACATTAGAAGTCTTCATTCCATCATTTGACTTTGAGGTCAAATGGCATATGAACTGCAATTTGACTTTCTTCCATCAGTTCCAGGTATCCAGTATAAACCTGTATTTCTCTACAACTAAGTCTTTAACTTTTCAGTTTACTGCATATTTTAACTTTTCAGTTTACTGCATATCTAGATGTGAATAGGAAGATTGCCTGCAAAAGTAAAACTTTGCACTAATTTTAGGTCTTAGTGTGTTTGACCGCAGAAGTCAAACAATAGAAATTTAAAGTAGCAAATATTGTTCTACATGTAACAGGATTAGCAGGAACAGTGTTTGCAGCTGTTGTACCCAATAGTGCTGATAAGCCATTACTAGAGGTTATAGAAGAGATCATGGGAGATCATGAGATGATGGTAAGCTTGTCTGTGCATTTTTATTCATTTATAGAACTCCATTTTACATTTATTGTACCTTAGTTTATCCATATCGCAATCAAATCTTAGTTTTCACAGACAACATAAATGGGAATTACAGAACCATGATTCTCAACTATCACTATTCTTGGACTTAATAAACATTTAAGTTCTAAAGGAAAAGCTTTTGTTTTTAGTTGTTCTAATTCATTTGTTGTATTATGCAGAAATCACGACAAACAAGCTAGAGATATCAAGATAGATAAATTGGCATTTGATTATGGATCATGCACCTTGTAATTAGAAGAATCAAATGAGAGTCATCAATTGTGTCATCCGACACTAACAGTTGTGGTCTTCAACATAAGAATATGTTTTATAATTGATGTCAAATTAATAGCAATAGCTTGTGCAAGCAGATACTCTCTGAACACCTTTAACTTAAGATATGGATGGTTCTTCTATATAAAGGTGTACTCAACCTCGTGATTAAGAAATGTGTTGTGGTCGGTGTGTGGCAAGATGGGCGTCTCAGGCAGGTTCCATAACAAGTCAAAACAAGTTTATGTTTAATAAGGTTGGGTCGAGTTAGCTTTGAACCACAAACACTATATCATCCAATCATTATTTCTTATATATGTTTGATTAAAACGATTTAGCAGGCTGTATACATTTAAAATGAACTTTAAGCAACTTTCAACCCATTTAAATTATTCAACCCATTTGAACCCTCCCCTCTGATGGCTTCGGATTTAACCCGTTCTAGATATAACAGAACCAAAAGTGAATATGACAAGAAACTTGGCTAATACTCTTGAAATAATGAGAGAGCCTCAGATAACACATGATCACAATAATCTAGACACACCGATCCATTTTAGACCATCATATATAACCAAAAAATATTACATAGGACTATAGGAGTACCAGGAAGAACAGCAAACATTTCTTAACTTGTATCTATTACAGATCTTCTCCATTCCCGACTCGCACTATTACAGATCTTCTCAACTTGTATATACACCTGTCGATCGGAAACATTGATTTAGCAAAAGGTTACGAAATGTGAATTGGCTAGTTCTATTATATCATCAACTGAAAACTAACAAGACAATAAGGGACAGAAAACACATTCATCCCAAAGCAGAAGAAGAAAAAAATGTCTAAAAATCAATCCTCTTTATCACTCTCGTCACTAAAATAGCTCGTTTTCTTCACTTTTTTCAGTTTGTTCCTCCCTTCATCCCAACTCCCATCACCACTCAACAACCTCTCATCCGCTCCATTATCCACAACCGATGCCCAATTATCATCCTCAAAAACGGCATCAGCGCCACCTCCCTCATCCTCATCATCCCCAGCCCATTCCTCCTTACCCTTACTCCTATATCCACCGCTCCCTCTCTTTGGCTGCGGCCGCTCCCTCTTGCCCAACTTATTCCTCGGGCACTCATACGACAAATGGCCACCTTGACCACACTCATAACACCTAGTCTTATCCTTATAAACCCGCTTCTTAATAAACTCGGGGGCTCTACCATTATCGGCAGCAATGGAAGCCCCTAAAGTCCTCCCATTCAATACCTTCCCATTCACACCCTTAACCGCTTTGACAGCATCCTCCCTGAGCACAAACAAAACAAACGCAACACCGCGGCTCTCACGGGTCACCCTGTCTCTTAGTATAGTCACTTTGGCTACCTTACCAAAGGTCGAAAATATCGTAAACAAGTCACTATTGGTTAAACCGTAATCTAAGTTACTAACGTAAACCGTACTTTTTGATGGAGCTAATCCACCACTACCACTAGTATTACTGTCCGATATCGGTTTATTTAAAGTTTGGTCGCCAACAGATGAGTATCTATAGTAAAAAGTTTCGTCTTCGTCATCATCACTATATCTGCCACCCATTTGTGGCGGGAAAATTGGTTGATTTTGGTGGATTGGATTTTGGGGATTTAATGAAACCCTAATTTTATTTGGATGTTTAATAAAGTTGCATATTGGCCCCGTGAATTTGCAATTGTTGTGAAATGTGACCACAATTGTCAAATCAATCAAAACTAAACATGTGTCAAATATTAAAATTTTATAAGTAACTTTTTAGATGCTTGTAATTGAAAGTAGCCACCAAATCTAATAATAGTAACAGAAAGCTAGAAAATTAAGGGCCGTTTAGCTGGGGAAAATTTTTTCAATTTTTTCATTTCTAAATTTCTTGAGAAGATGATGGTTTTTCTTCTCTAGAAAAGAGTTGAGAATTTTGAAAACGCTTTTAGTTGGAGTTATATTTTTCTTTTTTTTTAAATAATAAGAAGATTACCTCAAATTGCGACGGTGGCGGCGGCGGCGGGCGATAGCGGCGACGGTCGGTGGTAGAGGATGACACGAGAGATTAAGGGTAGAATGGTGTATGTGTTTTTTTTTTTTTTTTTTTGGAGTTGAGAAAAAAAATAAGAAAGAAAAAAGTTAGAATGGTAAAATGGGTTTTTCAATTTCTTAGTTAAAATTTAGAAAATGAGAATTTCATTTATTTTGAAAATTGTTGAAAAAAAAGTGCGACTAAACGCGTTTTCAGTTTTTTCATTTTTTTATGAAAAATTTTTTGAAAAAATGAAGAATTTCTTTCCAACTAAACGCACCCTAAATTTTCTCATACGTGTTATAAATTCAAGTTAAAAACATAGCTACTAAAATTGTAGCTAGTGACTAGACTGCAAACATTCACATTGTGAGTATAACCATTTTTGTAGTGAATTAGTCAATACCTTCATGATTGATTTAGAAACAAACGCTCATAGCACCTCTAAGGGTGCGTTTGGTATGCTGCGAGAAATGACAATGGGTATGAGTTTGATAGTAGTGGTGGGTCCCTCAACTATGAAAGATCCATTCCCCCCTCAAGGGTTGTATATAGAGTATGGAATATATTAGACTTTCATAGTCATAGTTGTGGGCCCAAGCAACACAAACAAACACAAACTATCACTTTCATAGTGATAGTCTGGTTCCCATAGGTGGAAACCAAACACACCCTAATATTGTTTGTTGTTTGTAACATCGCTAAAGCACAAAAATAATGGACTGCTGACATGTCTTCAAGATGCTTAATCATACCCAAAATCAACAGCCTGGAGAGGCATAACCATAAACAAATCTTTGTTAGACAATACTCACGAAAAAAATTGATCAATTACTAGACAAGGTTTTTGCTTCATCCTTCTTTATAACATTTTTACCACTTGCACGTTTTCTTCCATCATCCTTCTTCTTCTTCACAGATACCAGTGGTTCAGAATCTGAATCACTGTCTTCCTCTTTTCATTAAAAATGCAGCAAGTTAGAGACTTAACTTATTGGCCCATTTACAGAGATATTTTGTTGGACATCAACATCCAATACATGATTTTAGTGGTTCGACAAACCATAAACTGTAATTCACTAGAAGTACACTTCGCTATAACAACTTAAACACCATCACAGAGAGTCTAATTGACGCTTAGGATTTCTTAATTAACAACCATAGCATGTTTCATCTACGTGAATCAAACCCAGCAAGATACAGTTACAGCTTTGTTCTCAAATGTCTTCAAACAACAAGAGTAATTGCAAAAACACTACAAAAACCACCACATTTTGCAAATCCAAAACTCAAATACGGTTCTAAAAGAAAAGAGCAGAACAAAGGTCACCGGTAAAATCTACCACATGATCTAACTCCTTTATAACAAACCTAACCTAATAATAATCATGATCATAACAATATCTTGCCCTACCAAAATCCAATAATACTTCTACCGAACAATACCATTAGAAACACTAACTTTAGCCCTAAACACTATGTGACAAGCCCAGCTGAAAATCAGAGTTTACACATTGACGCCTCATCTACTTCTTCCGTTTCTTTGACCCACCTTTTTCAGGAGTTTTAACAGCACTCTCGGGTTCTTTAGTCTTGTTTGGACCATTAGATTTGCTGCCACTTTGAGGGGCTTTACCCTTTGACTTGTTGGAAGTCTTTGAAGTCTCTTGCTTGGTTTTGGTACTTGCTTTCGGTGTTTCTTCAGCTTCCTTCGATTTTCCTGCTTTTGATTTATTATCTTTTGAACCCGAAGCTTTTGACCTGCCAAACAAAAATACCACAAGGTTTGTCATTTACTTACACAGGTTAAAGTTGCTGATTCAGGATAATAGATGCACAATGATGATAGAGCTGAGGACAAGGAAACACACTTTTTGGACAAATCCTTAGTCTTTTCTTGAGAAGCAGAGGGTGCAGGATCTGCTTTTGATTTCTTCTTCTTGTGTCTGGAGCAAAATAACCAATTATGTGAGCAAATTGCTTGAAAAATATTAAGACTACAAGTAAAAGCTCGTATGCATATCAGGCTGAAAACCAAATTTGGAACTATCATAGTTGGGACCGTCAGCAAAAACGAGCAGACATTAGTTCCACTTACAAAGCCTTCTTATTCTAGAAACCCCAACTCAGTAGCTCAAGTACTACATAGTACATACTACATACATCAATAAACTTTAAAATTCAACTTTTTGATTATTCTGATACAAATTAGGATAATTACTTGATTATTATAATTATATTACTCAAGTTCTAGAATAAATGCTTGCGTCCAGTTTAAATATCTATCTTAACTTTTCTTAAAGGTGATTTGCGAAATAAATTTTGAAAGGCTGTTGTCCAGGTAAATTACCAGCATTGGTATTTTTAGATAATCATCTTTATTGTTTAACTTCATTATATCTAAATGTACCAAAAAACATTGTGCAGTACAATCACGATCTTTGGCTAACACGTTATTAGTTACAGCATTGTGATCACTCATCTCTCCAGAACTCACGCTTCTTGATCCTAAACTAACACCCCCAAAACATGCGTCAACCCAAACAATAATAGTGGGCATAGTAGTTATCAGCCTTTAAATATTTAATTTTGAATAACTGAACATGAGATCCAAATATGAAACAATTCCTTGAGGTGTATGAATGACGTAATCAATAAGAAAAAGTATCTTGGATGCATGAAATCAATAAAGCAAAACATAAGAACGTAACACTTACATTTCAGGAGAAGCTTCTTCACTTTCAACTTCAGCAGTTTGCTCCTGTCAACTAAACCACATCAGCACAAACAAAAATCTTAAGCAAGAGAATCTCACACCAACCAGCATTTTCTCACCTTATCCCGCACAGAGAAATTTTGTATAATTGCCCATCTTTGGTTTTTCAGATATAAATTCTCTTCATCTCCATCCACATATGAAACCTGCTTAATACTAAACATGTTAGAACAAACTAACTGTAACAAAATACTGTAGTAAACTCCAGCATCTCCATCATGCGGAGTTCACACCATGCGCAATCAGGAATATAACAAACACTAATAATGACCTTATGCTTTTTCTTAGCAGCATCAAATGACTCAATAACGCCTTCATAAAACCTACAGGCAATGATGTTAAGGTTAGCAATCTGTGTGTTCAACAATTTGTTCATAGAACTACTGGAAGGGACTTACTCTTTATCTTCAGGCCACCAAACTTTGACCTTTTTCCCAACCAAGCTTTCGTCATACTTTATAGTATCAGATTCCTGAAAATGGTTCATATTTCATCATTTACAAGTTGATCAAAAAGGACAGTACCAACAATTATCAGACAAGCACAATTATAGTTACTTTATCTGTGACTGGTGTACGCTTCCGTTTTGCACTGGTGCCTGATGTATCTTTTAAGTTGCCCTCCCCTTTGGCTGGTTTTTTTGCAGATTTTGGAGACACGTCCATCTCCTTTAGAAACCATAAAAAATCTTTGTTAGACAATCCTCAGGAAAAAAAATGATCAATTACTAGAAAGGAAAAAGAACTGACATTGTCGCTCGACAAGGTTTTTGCTTCATCCTTCTTTATAACATTTTTACCACTTGCACGTTTTCTTCCATCATCCTTCTTCTTTGAAGAAGATTTAACATCACCAGAAGTGCTTGCATTGCCTTTTTTAGTAGACAACTTAAGTGGTTTAGCGTCTGAATCACTGTCCTCTTCCTCAACAGTAGGCTTCCTTTTCTCCACCTTCTTCACAGATGCCAGTAGTTCGGAATCTGAATCACTATTTTCCTCTTTTTTGGCAGATTGTTTTGATGTCTTACCAGTTTGTTTTGGCTTCTTTGCATCTGACTTCTTAACAGCCTGCTTTGCTTGCTTCGCATCTGAATCTCCTGCACCCACTTTCTTACCCGATTGTTTTGACTTTGACCCTGAATTAACAGGTTCCAGTTTCTTACTAATTTTTAGTGGGGGTTCTTCATCTGAATCACTAGAAGCCTCATCATCTTCAGACGAATCTTTGGTAGCTGGACGTTTAACCTCCTTTGTAACGACTGCCTTCTTTCCAGCTTGTTTTTGTGGCTTAACATCCGAATCACTAGACGAATTTGTGGTAGCTGGACGTTTAACCTCCTTTGTAACGACTGCCTTCTTTCCAGCTTGTTTTTGCGGCTTAACATCTGAATCACTAGACGAATCTATGGTAGCTGGACTTTTAACCTCCTTTGCAACAACTGCTATTTTTCCAGCTCGTTTTTTTGGCTTTACATCTGAGTCACTGGAATATTCAGTTTCCTTCACATCCACTGAAGGTGTATCCTCCTCCTGATCCAAATCCTTGTTTTTGGACCTTCCAGCCTTCTTCGAACGGCTCTCATCAAGAGGGGTCTCACTTTTGGATGGGGAAGCTGCATTTTCAGTGTCGTCTTGTTGAGGTACCTGTTTCCTTTTCGACCGGACAGCCTTCTTAATACGGCTTACATCTGGAAGACTGTCACTTTGAGATGGGGAAGAAACATTTGCAGTTGCAGACTTGCTTTCTATTGCTTTTGGTGACGAGACTTGTACATCATCATTATCTTTTTCAGTTTCTGATTGAACTGGTGCGCTAATAGCGGATTCTTTAACATCATTATCTTTTTCATCTTCTGACTCCAGTTTTTCTGCTTCTTTTTCACCTTCAACGTGAGAAGAATCAGAGGGTTCTGCTGAATTTAAAGTTGTATCAGATTTTTTTCCTCCTTTTTTAGGCGTTGGTTCTGGTTTTGATTCTGATTTTGCTAACTTATCATCAGTATCTGAATCATCAACGTCTTCTTTACCAGTTGCATTAGGAAGTTGTTGCTTTTCATCTTCATCTGGCTGCTTTGAGGATTCTTGATCAACTGAAGCTTCTTCATTTCCAGTTACATTTACTCCATTACTCATAACCGATTTTGGAGATCCTTCCATTGGATCCACATTTACCTCTTCTTGAGGACAAGGCTCTTCTTTATCCACCTGATTGAGAATATTTTGCAACTTGTTAATATACTTATCACTTATCAGCCATAGCTAAACGATAATAGTTTAAATTTACGTAAAAAGCCAACGTACTTTTCTATTTGTCCCGTTTTAGCCATTGTACTTTTTTTCTACTTCTGAGTCACTGAAAGATTATTTGTGTCTCAAAAAGACTCAAATGGGACACAAACTTTCAATAACTCACGATGTACAAAAAGTACAATTACTCAATCAGGACAAGTGCGTTAATACAAACAAACCCAAAACTGAGAATACCAAAAAAAATTACCTGGTCCACATGATCTGATGATGCTGTTGTAATTTTGCTATCATCAGCCTGTAGCATATCAGACCGAGCAAGTTAGCACAATAAATTGGAAACCTGATAAAACTTTTGCATCTATCGGCTTATAGTAAATAAAATGAAAAGGATGATAAAAAAAATAAGACAGGAAGACATATAAAGAAATTAGATGAGTGGCATGCCTGCTGTGTCTCGTCTTGAGATCCCTTTGCCAGTTGGTTCTCATCAGCCTGAATTATAGTGGTGTACAAGTAAAGCAAAAAGTTAACTTGGACGACCCATGTAAAATACAGGAAAAGAAGTACAACAGTAATCATGTAGATGCATTATTGCAATTCAGAACACAAGTAGAGACAAAATTGCAATAAAAAATTATCGCAGAAATCATACCGTCTGTTGCCCAGAAGCATTCTCATCATCACGTTTCATTGCAGCGGTTGTCCCTTCACATACTCTAGTCACAATTTCGGTGTATGTATCTAACGAATCACCTAGAGCAGTCAGAGCTGGCATCAGGTAAGGCTTTAGCTTTTCTGCAGATTTCTTCAGTACATCTTCTCCTAACTTTTGAGCAATTGGCAGAACTCCCTAAATAGAGTAATTAATACAAAATCATGAGAACAAGAAGGCAAAATGAGAGTGATTAACTAAGCTATTATAAACTTTGTACCTCATTATGTTTTTTAACGGTAGCCAGTAGAGGTTTAAGCACCTCAACTGAAATTTCTTCGCTTTCTTCCAAAACCAAGATCATTATATTCTCCATTGATGAATAAATGACTCCACGATGATAGTCCCTGAAATAAACAAAATGGCATATCGTCAATATATAATCCTCTAACTAATGATGACAAATTCTACTGCATGCCTATTAGCATCACAAATCAGATGCAAAATACTCGTACGAGATGTAAGTTGTAACACACCTTACTGATCTTAGAAAATGCTCAAACATCTCTACAATCATCGCATCGCATTCAAGATCAAGCATGATCACACATGATCGGACTTTGGAAACAGTCTCAAGAATCGAGGCTCTTTTGATATAAGATCTGCTGGACTGGTCAGCTAAATCCTCAAATGATGAAACAATCAACTGAAAAACATCCTGTGAATACAAAAGATATCAGAATCAGAAGAAATATGTTATATGATATGGAATTCTAACAAGTAGTAGTGAATGGTGTCATTGTGTACCCTCATTTGGTCATCGTCGTAAGGTGCATCAGGCGCTGTAATTCTCGTTATTTCACTGATGCAGGAAGCAGCAGCAACCTTCACATCGACATCTGAATGTCTTAAAAGATCATCCTGAATCAAAGCCTTCATTGAAGGTTTGAGTGCATCTAGCATCGATTTTTTGGGGGATTGGTCCACCTTCGATAGAAGTCTCTCTACTTGCTGAGAAGCATATACAAAAGAAACAATCAGTTGGACAAAATGCTAGTATCAACACTTCGCAATCAGTAAAATTTACCCGTTCTTGGTTTTGTACCTAGATTAGTGATTGAAAGCTATAGTGCTATACAGCAACAACTTATCATGAACTCTTTACAAAAAATACTGCATAAAAGTGCTATGAATTCAATCTCGTACAAGAACTCTAAGGAGATAAGAATGAAATTCAAGTTAACCTGTTTGATGCCTTCATTTGCTCTCTTTAGCACTAACATAAGGACAACCTTTTATGTATTATGTTCTCTTGTTAAAGGCAAACCGATGCTAGCCTAAAACCTTCCTATTTACTTGTAAGGCTCCTAACAAGTCAACAATAATCAACCCAACCATAGGCTCTATTCCTTTACTGCTATCAAGTATACCCCAATTCCTACCTTGCCCAAAAATTTACCTAAAACACAAATCACTCCCCCTCCATCTCGCAAATAAGTTGTAATATCGTATCATTAGCTACATATTCCTACTACACAAACAATAATTAACTTCAAAACGAATGCAAAAATCTTCAAAATAAAGCTTCAAACACTAGCCGGCCCTCTGTTTTATATATGTTAACCCAAGAACCGGGGGACAACATTCTACAGTCAATTCGAAACTATATCCTTGATAGAAGTCTAGAACCCTATTACTAGTTTACTACCTACCCTTGAAAAGACGCTATTAGAGGGTGTCTCGGATTGCTTATTTGTTATCTACTAACTGCTTATGTTTAAGTTCATATGCTTTCAAGTGTTTCTATCATCCAAACTAGTACTTTAGAATGAAACTATTAAACAGATTAGATACACAAAGAGTACATAAAAACATTTTTTTGAACTTATTTAGAATGAAACTATGAGTTAGCTTATGTTTCGACCAAGCTTATGGCTTAATAAAGCTCATAAAAGCTTGATAAGCTTTTAAACCAGAAACAATGGGCTTATAAGCTTTTTCAGAAACCAAACAACCCCATAAGCCCAAACACGTTCAGTTCCTTATCGATACGAAACCCAAATTACACTAAACATGCAATACTAAGGGGGTGTTTGTTTAAGCTTATTTGTCGACTTACGAGCTTATTTGATTTCGGCTTATATTTCATAAGCCCAAATTTTCCGGCTTATTTCGAGACTTATAAGCTTATATACGTTTATTGTATCACAATAAAGTTATTAAGTCTCAAATTAAGCCGGAAATTTGCGGCTAATGAAATACTATAGGCCGAAATCACATAAGCTCCTAAGTCGACAAATAAGCTTAAACAAACACCCCCTAAACAACCAAATAGTCAAATGCCTCCACTATTATCTAATAATAAAATAAAATAAAATAAAACTCGAAAGGCGCGTTACATCGAGAAGGGGCAAGAGCAGGTCGACCGAATCCGGCGGATGAAGTAGCTTCCTCCCAACCTCCTTCAGCTGCTGCTCTAGCTCCACATCTGTACTCGCCATCTTCACACACTAAAAACACACTCAAAAACACACACATACACAAAATCAATCAATAACAATAACAATAACGATAATAACAGTTATAACAAACTATAACAACAACCTCGTACCATGCTATTATTATTCTAGAGAGAGAAACAAAACAAAAACAGAAACAGAAAGTAATTCTAGAGAGAGAAACAAAAAAAGTAATTAATTAAATTAATTAATTAGAGATTAAATAGATGGATAGATATTTATATATACCGATGTGAAAATTAGGGCTTGGATGAGATGATGAGGATGTATAGATATAGATGAGTGTGTATCTATAGGTGAGAGAGAGTGGATGGATGAATTAGGGTGAAATTTGAATTTGGGGGTGAGTGGATTGATAAGTAGAAGTGTGTGAGAGATATTTGGGGCTTTTTTTAAGCTCTTTAAGGACTTTTTTGCAATTTTTTTTATATAATAAGTTGGATGGGTTTTATAAAACCTAGATTCTTTTGGGTTTTTTTGCAATTTTTGTAATTTGATTGTGACGCTAGATTGCATTTTAGAGTACCTTAAGGGCCACCGGATTTCATCATTTTTCATTTTTCATTTTTATTTCCTTTGTCACTTAACGTATGTTTGACGCGAAGTGGTGTGGAGCTTTTTGAGATAATGAGTGGTGAGTAATGAGTATTTTGAATTTTAATGGTCGTTTGGCAAAAAAGCGGTTTGTTAATTTTACAATGCTTTTTTAAGAAGCGATGAGCTGTGGCTAGTACTCACAGCTTACAACTACTGCTCACTGCTACTTTTGACAAAAACACACTAAGGCTAACAGGGCAGTAATCCTCAGCGACTTTCAATTTTTCTGCCACCTTAGGCTTTCTCTCCTGCGACCTATAGACGACCATTTAGACACAGTAAAACGACCGACATTTTTTTTAACAACAAAATTAAACTTTATTAAAAAAAAAAAAAGAAAAAAAATACACAATAATTCAAATAGGACTAATTGCTTGAAAAAGTATTTAACTTGACAATTTTTTATGATTGTGTGTAGCTATTTTTTTTTCTTCTTATTGTGTGTACTGAACATTCAAATTTCGATCATTGTGTGTATTTTGTGACCATTTTACCCTTATTTTTTTAAAAATTTGAAGGGTAAACGATCATTTTATATGACAAAATACACACAATGATCGTAATTTAAAAGTTTAGTACACACAATAAGAAAAAAAAATGGCTACATACAATCATAAAAAATGTCAAGTTAAATACATTTTCAACCAATTAGCCTATTCAAATACACTTAAAAGCATTACAAATAAAACATCAAATTTTCAATAAAAATTCAAGTTACTTATTAGTTATGTATAAATAAATGACAATAAAAACAAACTTTAAGGGCTTAAAGTGTAACTTAGTTATTTATAAAATAAAATAAAAAAATAACAAAAGTCTCATCTTCTTCACAAGTACGAACCTTCAACATCAAAACAAAGTAAATCTTGTTCTTTTATATTTAGGCTGCAACATAAATACACAAAACAAAACAAATTAAAAAGGAAAAAGAAAAGAGAGAAGTGTGTAATATGAGGTTTTTGTTTGTTTTGGTTGTGTTTTGAGGGTCGAGTAGCGGACCTCGTTCGTCCAAATCGCCTTTCACGACCGATACCGACCGACATCACAATGGCGACGACCGAGAAGGACCAAGGGTCGACCGACCCCATTACGGATAGCCTAAAATACCTCCTAACTAGTCACTCAAATCAAAACCTCAGTTTTGTATCCCATCATTTTATTTTATTTTCTATTTTTTTTTTCAAACCAACTAATTTTTCATCAATTAAAATAAAAATACAAATTACAATAATTAACGTAGACAACTAATTTCTCATTCTATATTTTGCTCGGATTTCTTCTTTTTGCATGTTGATGCTGAAGGCATCCTCCTTCGATAACCCAGTGGTGTTAGTGCCGAGAGACTTTATTTCTTCCAACTTCATTATTGTCACGTTTTTCACTTTGGTCACTACGTACATCTCTTAAGCGACCTCCCGTTTGAGTCTAAACTCATTTTGTAAAGTCTCCCCCAAAATCTTGCAGGTTACTCCCTGTTGTGTCCGACGTAGTCTTTGGTTTAGTTTTTTTCGAGGGACGTGGTTTGCACTTTGCTGAGGTGACATAGTCTCGGATCATCTCCGACTAGCTCAGTATGTCCAGTGACATCAACCGGATCAACGGGCTTGGCTGCATCCAACTTGGGGTGTTTTTTCAAGATTATCGCATGGCGCTTCTTGAGTAAACGCTTTTCCATCCCTTTTGTCACGATATGTACTCCTACAACGGCTCAAAGAGTCAACCTCATTTTTCCCACTTCTACTCAAACGTCTTAAACGTTTGTGGATAGAGTTGAACTTTTGGCAATTGCCGTTCAACGTTACCCACTTCCCGTCAACATATCTTTGGTACGTTTGTGCCTATTTGATTTGTGGAACTCATTAAGAACCTTGAACCAAAATGATAGATCATTGGTCGTTTACGACTTGGTTATCCTCGAAAACGGCAACATAACACTCGCCTAATAAAGCTTCCTCTTTGGCCTTCTAACGAGTGTTAACTTTGAGAATTCGTCTTTGGTGGTGGCAAGGTGATGAGGCGAAAAATGATCCGTTTTTAGGGGGTCATTTAAGCCGGAATTGGAATTTATTTGATCAAATATTGCCCTAAATCGTTCCTTTTATGATTTTAGGTACTTTGAGAGTGAATTCTGGAAAAAGAAGCATTTTGGACGTTTTTTGAGCATAAAAGTGAAGAAAATGGCAAAGTCTTAATTTTCCTTGCTGGGAACAGTACCTGACGGCGTCAAGAAGGTTTTGATGACGGCGTCAAGAGCAATTTTGGTGACGACCCAGAGAAAACGTGACGGCGTCAGATCAAGGCCGTCAAGAGTAAAAGTGGTGAAGGCCCAGAACAGAAATACACATGACGGCGTCAGATCTGGATCTAGGCAATCCGAGAATATTATGGGCGGCGGGTTGACGGCGTCAGAACTTTCTTCTTGACGCCGTCACCTCATGAAATCTATATATACTTTTCTAATTTTCATTCATTAAGAGTGTAACTTGGGAGGAGAATTTTAGGGTCGAACTTCAAAAACCCTAACACGACTTTTACAGTATTTTCAAGGGTTTTCACCCCTTGAAACCCTTCATGTTCAATTGAGATAAATATCCTTTCAATTCATTCAATATGTCTATGTGTTGTTTGAATATATCTTACGCTTGTCTTGATTTTAACATGCTAGGCTAGATCTCTTGTGTGTTTCCTTAGATGTAATGAAACCTAGATTGTGACAACTGGCAAAATAGGGAGCCATTTATAAAACCCGCATTACATTAAAAATTATAAATTTGGAATTTTTGAAAGTTTATTGTGATGAGATATTTTACGAACGTTGGTACTTGATTTTTAATCGTACGATGTTTATGAGATTTGGTTATTTATTTATGGTTTGGTTGATTCGGTCGTGATGATTTATTTTATGATCGTTACTTTGGTACTACATTGAATCCGGCACTAGATTAACCTAACGAATTTTAATCTTTTACAAAACGGTAACGATTCACCGTTAAATAAATATTATGTCTTTCATACATATCTATATATTTCTGGAAATGTTGTTGGGAAAATCATTTATGACGTGTACGAATATGTTTGACGAAAATTTAATACTTTTATGAACGAGTAATCGTGTTACGGGAAAACCGATTAAAAAGAGTTCACTAAATATTAAAGTTATTGTGGCTAGTTTTGGAAAAGTGAAACTCGAGGGACCAAAGTGCAAATTTCGGGTATAATACCCACACCCTAACCCTAACCCCTTTCATAATTATCATCACACACCTCCTTCTCCTCTCCCTCTTGTCGCCGCCGACTGCACACCCCGACACCCTCACCACCGCCGTTTTCCAAGCTACACCACCATCACCAAAATACTCACCATCATCCCCTTGTTCTTGTGGTGTGAAACACGCGCCCCTCCCTCTCTCGAATTTGTTCACCGCCGTGCGTACACCACCCCCACACCACTATTTCTTGAGGTTAATTTAGATCCACGAATTTGAAGGTGAGAAAACATGTTTTCATACGTGGGTTTGACTAAATCGAGTCAAACTCGTATGGATTATTGATTTTTGGGGCAAGATTAAAGAGTAAAAAGGGTTATTTGGAAAGATTTTTGATAAAGTTATGTTTGGTATCCGGGTTGGGTCGGTTTGAGTTCGATTTGGTGAAGGTTTTGGATTGTTGGTTGATTCTTGGTGGATTGTTGCTCGAATCGAGCATGGCCGAGACCCAAGAGGTCTCGGGGTCACGATTGTGGTTCGGTTTTCATGCCGAGACCCTTAGGGGGGGGGTCCCTCGTTGCATTGTGTTGTCGTTGTTTGGTTACCGCCATTGACCCGAGGGTCCGTTTGGCTTGTGGTGGCTCGAATGAGAGCAAGACCGTGACCCTTTGGGTCCGGTCGAATGTGGTTATGGCTTATGTGTGATTCGACCATTATGGTCCGTGTGGTTTGGCTCGTTGGAGCAAGCCGAGACCAAGAGGTCTCGGGTGAGGTAAATTCTTGTGGTTTGTGGTCTCATAGTTGACCCGGGTTTGACTTGGTAAGTCGACCCGTATAATTGGTATATTTTTGTTTTGGTTAATATCGTGTTAATATTTCATGTTGTGGCATATGTTGGACCGAAGCTTTTGGACATTGGTTTACTTGTATTTTGATTTGGAGATGTGTTGACGAGTATGGAATTGGGGACCGATTGTGAGACGGTCAATTAGATGACGGAGATAGGTTAGTTGGGTGTCGTAGTCGGACCCTCATGTTGTAGCACGTGGATATGGGATTGTTTGGACGGAGTTGATTTATTATTGTGACTTGATTTTTATTATTTGGACTTGGACTATGAGCCGAGGGTCATGACTCGGACATGTGACCAAATTCTATGACTCGATAAATATTTAAAAATCGATATTAAAAATAATACTCGTAATAATATTAATAAGAATATAATCGTTTATATATGTATATAGACGTGTTAAACGTATATATATATATATATATATATATATATATATATATATATATATATATATATATATATATATATATATATATATATATATGCGTATATTAATAATAAAACGACCACGAGTAAACGTTATAATAATAAAACGATAGTTATTATACTATGCAAATAGTGTAATAAATGTCGGACTATTGTTATAAATAATAATTATATAAATAATGGCGAAATATAAGTTGGGCAACTAATAATTAAAAATGTGATTTTGTTTATAAATTAGAAACTTATCGAGTTATACGAATCGTGGGTCTTTAAAGTCCAAGTGGGCTTTATATTGTGACTTTCGTGTTGTCACGGATATATGACGATTAATATAAACATTTTATATATCGAGTGACTTATTCTAGATCGAGTTATTTGACGATATAAAATGAGTATATTAATGGGCATCGTATCCCACGACGCCCATAGGATGTGGTATATATTTTAGGGTAATAAATTACTATATGTCTCGTGGAATTTGGCCGATTCGACGATATATATATAGGGAATTCATTGGACTACGACATATACCAATAGAAACTTATGTGCAATGTGCTTTAGGTTGGGTATAATCTTGGAACGATATATTACGTAAATAAATGTGGGAGATTACTAAATCGACGGATTTAATAAGCTTCGATAATTATTTAAATAATATGTTGGGCTAACATTAGACCTATAGTTGTTTTTATTATTTTTGTTGGTTGTGGCTTTCTGGTTTGAGTTGTGTCGACCCTCCACCCGTATGGATACCAAACGTCAAATTTCAAATTAATATGAAGTTAATTCGAGAAATGGATATTTTGGAAAGTAAAATGGGATACGTTCGGGAATGGGAATATTTGATTTTGAGGAAATGATTTCTGAACGAGTTTGATATTGTTAGGAAGTGCCGAGTCTGTAGTCGCCGTTACGTGAGTTGCTTGAGATTACTTACGTCTTTCTTCTATCGTTTCTTTTGAGGATTTCTGGACTTGAGGTGAGTCATAGCCCCACTTTTTCTCTTGAACTATGTTTTCAATACTTGGGGTGAGAAACGTGCAAATGTTTTATGTGGACTATTATCGCTTTGTTTATTTAAAACTTGCTATGCATATAGAACTAGGTAGGATTAAGCGAGGCCTAGTCCCGAACTAGGTAAGCTATTGAATTGGTTATTGAGCGAGGCCTAGACATGAGCTAGGTAAGCTGTTGATGGATTGTTGAGCGAGGCCTAGTCCCGAACTAGGTAAGCTATTGGATTGATGATAGAGCGAGGCCTAGACTTGAGCTAGGTAAGTTATTGATTGGATTGATTTGAGCTATAGTGTGCACCTATAGGGATTATTTGATTTGGTTGGATATTTTGGTTGGATGATTGAGGCCTAGTCTAGCTAGCAAGCGTTTTGCGTATATGTCCACTATATTGAATTATGAATCTAAACCTATGATCTCACTAGCGAAAGCTGACTTTTAGCACGTTTTCTCAGGTAATTAAGTGATGCTCTGCGGATGCTTGGGATTGGAGGCTTGGCATTTGGCACCGGTTATGGATCTATATTTCTAAAACTCTGATAACTATTGTGGACCTATATTTATTTCTTTTGGGCCTGACTTTGGATGATTTTGGGAGAATGTAAACTTTAAAACCCCGTGTGGTTGTATTTTATTATGTTTACTTTATCTCGTTCTTTTATGTCTTGTGTTTGGATACCAATCCCCGTAGCACCCCGAAAGCTTGTTGAGTCTTCCGCTGTACCAAATTTTGGGGGTGTTACAGATTGGTATCAGAGCCAAGGTTATAGAGAACTAGGTAAATAGACACCTAAACTATAACCGATTTTTATAGAAAACGATCCTCGACCATTGCCCGCCAGCCCGCCAAGCCGAAGCATCATTGTTTATTATTGAGGTATTATGAGATTATTGAGACGATTATAGACTTGGGATTTCTTGAGATGATTTGAGGATTTGAGGTTTATTGATTTAGTGATATGACGCGTTTTGAGGAATTATATGCGTTTTGAGGAATTATATGCGTTTTTGAGGAATTATATGGCTTAATTGTTTTGCGAATGGTTTTAGTAATGCGGTATTTTAAATCTTTCTTGATTATATATGATTTGGAATTATATGATGGTTTGTGGATATGGTATTTTGAGTTCGCGGTTTAGTTGTTTTTGAAACACTTACACCTACCCTACGCCGTTGTCACAGACTATGGCCTCCCATAAGCCTGATGTTGTTGAGGATATTCTTACTACACCGGTATTGCCAGCACAGTTCACCATGGCTCCTGATGACCCTTACCAGGTTGCCATGCATTCAGCTACTATGACACCGACAGGTTCTACTTTAGCACCACTTGCTGCATCTACGCAGGGACCCTCATCTCCTTTAGGGCTCCCTGGTACATCGAGGCAGCTTACTCTTCATCAGGCTTTGGCTCGTGTGGCCCCACGCTTTGCCCACCGAGCTACGGCACGCATGTCGGTACGCCCTACTCCATCACCTTTACAGATTGATGCTCACTCTCTTCTGTCTGAGGCGCCACCCACATCATTGCGTCGTCGTCCTAGATCACCTACCACATCTCCACATGGTTCACCTAGTAGGAGACGACGATTGATGAGGTACTCTTCCGATGAGGAGGAGGAGGAGTACGAGGGTGAGGATGAGGCTGATGACTCTGAGCAGGAGGATGACCTCCAGGAGGCTGAGCAGGGTGATGATGATGACCCTGAGGAGGAGGATGACCCTCAGGAGGATGAGATGCCTGATGATGATGATGTGTTAGTACCACCAGCTCAGGCTGAGGAGCCTGATTCACCTATACATCCGATTGAGCCTGATTCACCTGATTATCCGTTTTTGTTTGAGTTGCCACCTGGTAGTCCCGTTGGGTCGGATGCATCTTCTGAGGTTTCTGCTGAGCATGCAGAGTTAGGTGAGATTGGTAGGTTGTGGGCTCGGATTACTGAGCTTGGTGAGAGAGTTGCACGTGTATCTGATCGACTTGAGAGGGTTATTGGAGAGTTCTTAGCGGATTTGAGAGTTGATATGACTGTGGTTGTGGGCAGGACTACTGAGATGAGGAGAGTTTTGATGGAGGTTCATGAGCATATCGATAGTTTACAGCGAGGTTTTGTTACAGCTAGAGAGGCCGACCGCAAGCTTTGGCAAAGGAATGCCGAGCTAGAGAAGGAGGTGGCTGACCTCAAGAGAGACCGAGACACCCATAGCGTGGAGCTAGGATCGTTATGGAGGGATCTTGATGGCTTGAGGCAGGAGTTGAGGAGCCTCCGCCAGCAGCGTGGCTAGTTGTTTGGGTTATGTTGTCTTGTTGCTTTCTTAACCGAGGAGTGTTCGGTTAGAAAAGCTAGTTATCATATTTTGATGTATTTTGTTCAGCATTCGTCTCTTTTGGAACGATTAGTACGTTTTGTGTTATCCAGTAGTTGGAACGATGTTAGATCGCTATTATTGTATGGTTGATGGTTATTAGTATATGGTATTATGTGATTTTGGGTGTTATGGAAATTGAGTCCTTATCCGTTTTATTGATGTTTCATGGTGTATTGTTACTATTCTTTCCGTGATTTGGCTTCGTTGAATTTCTTTTGTTGAGCATATTGATAAGTTCTATCGGAGACTCACGAACTTGTATGATGTTTCAGATCAATGGCCCCACGAAGAAACCCTGTTAGAGCTACCAGAACTGGACCTGCAACGACTACCCCTGGTCGTCGAGGACGCCGTCCTACTCGAAATGTTGAGACCCCTACTCCTGATAACCTGGACACTACAAACCGCAACAACAGGAATCAAAATGTTGATGTTCAGGGAGACAATAATCATGTTCCACTTAATGCACCTACTGTGGACCAAGCAATGATCAATCAACTTGTGGAGCAACGAGTTGCTGAGCTACTAGCTGAGTCAAATCATTCCAACAATTCTGCTGGGACATTCCCACCTGTTTGTGCTAATGGATGTAACTACAAGGAGTTTAAGATTTGTGGACCTATTGAGTTTGGTGGAACTGAAGGAGTGGT
This sequence comes from Artemisia argyi, assembly GCA_030686995.1. NCBI lineage: Eukaryota > Viridiplantae > Streptophyta > Magnoliopsida > Asterales > Asteraceae > Artemisia > Artemisia argyi. Next base: position 173,422,000 of record CM060687.1, on the reverse strand, counting down.
TTACTTGGTTAGGTGGATAGAGAAGACTGAGTCTGTGTTTAATGTCAGTGGTTGTGCGGAGAATACGAAGGTAAAGTTTGCTTCTTTTACCTTCAAGGATGAAGCCCTAACTTGATGGAACAATTACCGTAACTCGGTTGGGAGTGATGTGGCTTATGCTATGACTTGGGAGCAATTTAAGTCTTTGTTGATTCAGACTTACTGCCCAAGGAATGAGATTAAGAAGTTGGAAATTGAGTTCTGGAACCACAAAATGAAAGGTACCGATATGGCAACTTACAATCGCCGTTATCGAGAGTTGGCCTTACTCTGTCCCGATATGGTTAGGACTGAGACCCAAAAGATTGAGAGGTATACCGATGGATTGCCGGTAGCTACAAGGAACGATGTGATTTCTGCTAAGCCTGCAAACATTCATGAGGCTATCACTATCGCTCAACAATTGATGGACTCTTTGGCATTGGAAGAAGCTGAGAAGGATAAGAATGGAAAGAGGAAGAGGGATGATCACTCTAAGGGTAATGATCGTCGAAACAAGCGAGAAACAACTACTAGAGCTTATGCCATGGGAGATAGAGACAAGAAGAACTACAATGGAGATGCACCCAAATGTAACCGATGTTACAAGCATCATTCGGGTCGATGTACTGTGATGTGTAAGAATTGCTCTAAGATGGGACACATAGCTAAGGATTGTAGAGCTCGACCACTTGCTATGGTTCAAGCTACTCCTGAAACTATGAGCAAGGCAAATGTTACTTGCTATGGATGTGGAAAGAAAGGACATTATCGGAATGAGTGTAGGGAATCGTGGAACCGAGGAAATCAAGGATCGGGTGGTAATGGGTACAATAATGGAAACCGTGGAGCTGGAGGAAACCGTGGACGACAAGATAATGGGGACCAACGTGTGGAGGCTGGAGCTGCTCATGGAAGAGTGTATGCACTCGGGAACGAGAGAGGAGAAGATCCGAACGTTGTTACTGGTACGTTCCTTCTCAATAATCGTTATGCTTCCATACTATTTGATACTGGTGCCGATAAGAGTTTTGTGTCCACTAAGTTTGCACCCTTACTTAAGAAACCCCCGATGGCCTTAGGAATTGGTTATGATGTAGAATTAGCTAATGGGAACATAGAGAGGATTAAGACTATCATTCGCGGTTGCACGTTAAACTTTCTGAATCGTCCTTTCAACATAGATCTTCTACCCGTCACGTTAGGAAGTTTTGACGTCATTATTGGTATGGATTGGTTGTCTAAGTATCGTGCTCATATAATTTGCGATGAGAAGATCGTGCGTGTGCCATACGGCAATGAGATTCTGAATATACCAGGAGATAGAAAGGATTTAAGAGGCCCATCTAGATTAGCGGTTATATCTTGCACTAAGTTGTCGAAGCTAATGGAAAAAGGAAGCTACCTTTTCTTAGCCCAAATTTCTGAGAAAGGAGAGAAGGAGAAGAAAGAAAGGTGCATTGGAGATGTACCTATAGTTCGTGATTTTTCGGATGTGTTTCCCGATGACTTGCCTGGAATTCCGCCTAATAGACAAGTGGAATTTCAAATTGAGTTGATACCTGGTGCTGCACATGTAGCACGAGCGCCTTATCGTCTTGCACCTACTGAATTGGAAGAGTTGTCGAAACAATTAGCAGTGTTAGCCGAAAAGGGATTCATAAGACCAAGTTCTTCGCCTTGGGGAGCCCCAGTCTTATTTGTGAAGAAGAAGGATGGATCGTTTCGTATGTGTATTGATTATCGAGATTTGAACAAGTTAACGGTGAAGAATAGATACTCGTTACCGAGGATCGACGATTTGTTCGATCAGCTTCAAGGATCGAGTGTGTATTCGAAGATCGATTTGAGATCGGGATATCATCAGCTTCGAGTTCGCGAAGAAGATATTCCGAAAACGGCTTTCAGAACCCGTTACGGGCATTACGAGTTTCAGGTGATGCCGTTTGGGTTGACTAACGCACCGGCGGTATTCATGGATCTCATGAATCGGGTGTGTAAGCCTTACTTAGATAAATTCATGATTGTGTTCATCGATGACATTCTGATTTATTCGAAGAGTGAGAAGGAGCATCTAAGACTTATCTTAGAATTGCTCAGGAAGGAAAAACTGTATGCCAAGTTTTCGAAATGTAAATTTTGGATTCCGACGGTACAATTTCTAGGTCATGTGATTGATAGGCAAGGAGTTCATGTGGACCCTGCTAAGATCGAAGCGATTAAAGATTGGGTTGCACCTACGACCCCAACAGAAGTTCGTCAGTTTTTGGGATTAGCCGGTTATTACCGAAGATTCATTGAGGGATTTTCGAAGATAGCAAAACCGTTGACCAAATTGACTCAAAAGAGTGTTAAGTATGAATGGGGAGATAAGGAAGAGGAAGCATTTCAGTTACTTAAGGAGATGTTGTGTAGTGCTCCTATCTTGGCGTTACCCGAAGGTAACGAGGATTTTGTCGTCTATTGTGACGCTTCACATAAAGGTTTAGGAGCTGTGTTAATGCAACGAGAGAAAGTGATAGCTTATGCTTCCCGACAGCTCAAGAAGCATGAGAAGAACTACACCACCCATGATTTGGAGTTAGGTGCTGTGGTTTTTGCTTTGAGGATATGGAGACATTACTTGTACGGAACCAAGTGTGTAGTGTTTACTGACCACAAAAGTCTGCAACACATTCTGAACCAAAAAGAGCTTAACATGAGGCAGCGACGTTGGATTGAGCTGCTAAGCGATTACGATTGTGAGATTCGCTACCATCTGGGTAAAGCAAACGTTGTTGCTGATGCTCTTAGTCGAAAGGAGAGAATTCCACCGTTACGAGTGAGGTCATTAGGAATGACTATTGTATCGCCTTTACCATCTCAAATATTAGAAGCTCAAACGGAAGCGTTGAAAGCAGAAAATCGGTCTGCTGAGAATATATTTGGGATGGCAGAAAATGAGAAGGGTTTTGTTAGACGTTCTGATGGAGTATTATGTTTTGGAGAGCGAAGTTGGGTACCATTGTATGGAGGAATTCGAGAGTTGATTATGCATGAGTCGCATAAGTCAAGATACTCTATTCATCCTGGGTCTGACAAAATGTACCAGGATTTGAAAAAGTTATATTGGTGGCCAAATATGAAGGCAGATATAGCGTTGTATGTTAGTAAGTGCTTGACTTGCTCTAAGGTTAAAGCCGAACATCAAAGACCGTCAGGATTATTGACGCAGCCAGAACTTCCGGTTTGGAAATGGGAGCGGATTACGATGGACTTTATTACCAAATTACTAAAGACAGCTAGCGGTTGTGACGCTATATGGGTAATTGTGGATCGTTTGACTAAGTCTGCTCATTTCCTGGCGATTAGTGAAGATGATAGTGTGGATAAACTTGCGAGGTTGTATGTGAAGGAGATTATTTCTCGTCATAGAGTTCCGATATCGATTATTTCGGATCGCGACAGCCGCTTCACGTCAGCATTGTGGCGATCACTTCAAACCGCTTTGGGGACGAGACTTGATATGAGTACTGCATATCACCCCCAAACCGATGGTCAAAGTGAGAGAACTATCCAGACTTTGGAGGATATGCTTCGTGCATGCATCATAGACTTTGGTAAAGGCTGGGAGAAATATCTACCCCTTGCGGAGTTCTCCTACAACAATAGCTACCACACAAGTCTTAAGGCTGCACCATTTGAAGCTTTGTATGGTCGTAAATGTCGTTCACCTATTGGTTGGGTAGAAGTTGGAGATAGCCAACTCACAGGCCCTGAGCTTATTTTGGAAACTACTGAGAAGGTAACACAAATTCGGGATCGACTGCAAGCAGCTAGAGATAGGCAGAAACGTTACGCCGATCAGAGGCGTAAACCCCTAGAATTCCAGGTTGGAGACAAAGTGATGTTGAAAGTCTCGCCTTGGAAGGGTGTGATACGTTTTGGGAAACGTGGGAAACTTAATCCCCGCTACATTGGACCATTTCTTATTTTGGAAAGAATTGGGCCCGTAGCGTATCGTTTGGAATTACCCATGGAACTGAGTAAAGTTCATGATGTGTTTCATGTTAGCAATCTGAAGAAATTCCTTTCAGAGGAAACACCAGTTATACCAATCCAAGATATTCGTGTGGATGAAAGTTTGAATTTTGTGTAAGAGCCGATTGAGATAATGGATAGAGAGATCAAACGACTCAAGAGGAGACGTATTCCGCTCATCAAAGTTCGTTGGAATTCGCGGCACGGACCGGAATTCACGTGGGAACGCGAGGATAAGTTTCGAAAGAGATATCCGAAGCTTTTTACTTCGTAGATGTTTTGTTCCGAGAGAAACCCGGGACGGGTTTCTTCTGAGGCCGGGAGGATGTGACAACTGGCAAAATAGGGAGCCATTTATAAAACCCGCATTACATTAAAAATTATAAATTTGGAATTTTTGAAAGTTTATTGTGATGAGATATTTTACGAACGTTGGTACTTGATTTTTAATCGTACGATGTTTATGAGATTTGGTTATTTATTTATGGTTTGGTTGATTCGGTCGTGATGATTTATTTTATGATCGTTACTTTGGCACTACATTGACTCCGGCACTAGATTAACCTAACGAATTTTAATCTTTTACAAAACGGTAACGATTCACCGTTAAATAAATATTATGTCTTTCATACATATCTATATATTTCGGGAAATGTTGTTGGGAAAATCATTTATGACGTGTACGAATATGTTTGACGAAAATTTAATACTTTTATGAACGAGTAATCGTGTTACGGGAAAACCGATTAAAAAGAGTTCACTAAATATTAAAGTTATTGTGGCTAGTTTTGGAAAAGTGAAACTCGAGGGACCAAAGTGCAAATTTCGGGTATAATACCCACACCCTAACCCTAACCCCTTTCATAATTATCATCACACACCTCCTTCTCCTCTCCCTCTTGTCGCCGCCGACTGCACACCCCGACACCCTCACCACCGCCATTTTCCAAGCTACACCACCATCACCAAAATACTCACCATCATCCCCTTGTTCTTGTGGTGTGAAACACGCGCCCCTCCCCCTCTCGAATTTGTTCACCGCCGCGCGTACACCACCCCCACACCACTATTTCTTGAGGTTAATTTAGATACACGAATTTGAAGGTGAGAAAACATGTTTTCATACATGGGTTTGACTAAATCGAGTCAAACTCGTATGGATTATTGATTTTTGGGGCAAGATTAAAGAGTAAAAAGGGTTATTTGGAAAGATTTTTGATAAAGTTTGGTTTGGTATCCGGGTTGGGTCGGTTTGAGTTCGATTTGGTGAAGGTTTTGGATTGTTGGTTGATTCTTGGTGGATTGTTGCTCGAATCGAGCATGGCCGAGACCCAAGAGGTCTCGGGGTCACAATTGTGGTTCGGTTTTCATGCCGAGACCCTTAGGGGGGTCCCTCGTTGCATTGTGTTGTCGTTGTTTGGTTACCGCCATTGACCCGAGGGTCCGTTTGGCTTGTGGTGGCTCGAATGAGAGCAAGACCGTGACCCTTTGGGTCCGGTCGAATGTGGTTATGGCTTATGTGTGATTCGACCATTATGGTCCGTGTGGTTTGGCTCGTTGGAGCAAGCCGAGACCAAGAGGTCTTGGGTGAGGTAAATTCTTGTGGTTTGTGGTCTCATAGTTGACCCGGGTTTGACTTGGTAAGTCGACCCGTATAATTGGTATATTTTTGTTTTGGTTAATATCGTGTTAATATTTCATGTTGTGGCATATGTTGGACCGAAGCTTTTGGACATTGGTTTACTTGTATTTTGATTTGGAGATGTGTTGACGAGTATGGAATTGGGGACCGATTGTGAGACGGTCAATTAGATGACGGAGATAGGTTAGTTGGGTGTCGTAGTCGGACCCTCATGTTGTAGCACGTGGATATGGGATTGTTTGGACGGAGTTGATTTATTATTGTGACTTGATTTTTATTATTTGGACTTGGACTATGAGCCGAGGGTCATGACTCGGACATGTGACCAAATTCTATGACTCGATAAATATTTAAAAATCGATATTAAAAATAATACTCGTAATAATATTAATAAGAATATAATCGTTTATATACGTATATAGACGTGTTAAACGTATATATATATATATATATATATATATATATATATATATATATAAATGCGTATATTAATAATAAAACGACCACGAGTAAACGTTATAATAATAAAACGATAGTTATTATACTATGCAAATAGTGTAATAAATGTCGGACTATTGTTATAAATAATAATTATATAAATAATGGCGAAATATAAGTTGGGCAACTAATAATTAAAAATGTGATTTTGTTTATAAATTAGAAACTTATCGAGTTATACGAATCGTGGGTCTTTAAAGTCCAAGTGGGCTTTATATTGTGACTTTCGTGTTGTCACGGATATATGACGATTAATATAAACATTTTATATATCGAGTGACTTATTCTAGATCGAGTTATTTGACGATATAAAATGAGTATATTAATGGGCATCGTATCCCACGACGCCCATAGGATGTGGTATATATTTTAGGGTAATAAATTACTATATGTCTCGTGGAATTTGGCCGATTCGACGATATATATAGGGAATTCATTGGACTACGACATATACCAATAGAAACTTATGTGCAATGTGCTTTAGGTTGGGTATAATCTTGGAACGATATATTACGTAAATAAATATGGGAGATTACTAAATCGACTGATTTAATAAGCTTCGATAATTATTTAAATAATATGTTGGGCTAACATTAGACCTATAGTTGTTTTTATTATTTTTGTTGGTTGTGGCTTTCTGGTTTGAGTTGTGTCGACCCTCCACCCGTATGGATACCAAACGTCAAATTTCAAATTAATATGAAGTTAATTCGAGAAATGGATATTTTGGAAAGTAAAATGGGATACGTTCGGGAATGGGAATATTTGATTTTGAGGAAATGATTTCTGAACGAGTTTGATATTGTTAGGAAGTGCCGAGTCTGTAGTCGCCGTTACGTGAGTTGCTTGAGATTACTTACGTCTTTCTTCTATCGTTTCTTTTGAGGATTTCTGGACTTGAGGTGAGTCATAGCCCCACTTTTTCTCTTGAACTATGTTTTCAATACTTGGGGTGAGAAACGTGCAAATGTTTTATGTGGACTATTATCGCTTTGTTTATTTAAAACTTGCTATGCATATAGAACTAGGTAGGATTAAGCGAGGCCTAGTCCCGAACTAGGTAAGCTATTGAATTGGTTATTGAGCGAGGCCTAGACATGAGCTAGGTAAGCTGTTGATGGATTGTTGAGCGAGGCCTAGTCCCGAACTAGGTAAGCTATTGGATTGATGATAGAGCGAGGCCTAGACTTGAGCTAGGTAAGTTATTGATTGGATTGATTTGAGCTATAGCGTGCACCTATAGGGATGATTTTGATTTGGTTGGATGATTGAGGCCTAGTCTAGTTAGCAAGCGTTTTGCGTATATGTCCATTATATTGAATTATGAATCTAAACCTATGATCTCACCAGCGAAAGCTGACTTTTAGCACGTTTTCTCAGGTAATTAAGTGATGCTCTGCGGATGCTTGGGATTGGAGGCTTGGCATTTGGCACCGGTTATGGATCTATATTTCTAAAACTCTGATAACTATTGTGGACCTATATTTATTTCTTTTGGGCCTGACTTTGGATGATTTTGGGATAATGTAAACTTTAAAACCCCGCGTGGTTGTATTTTATTATGTTTACTTTATCTCGTTCTTTTATGTCTTGTGTTTGGATACCAATCCCCGTAGCACCCCGAAAGCTTGTTGAGTCTTCCGCTGTACCAAATTTTGGGGGTGTTACATAGATGTTGATTATAGGTTGATTGCTTGTTTATAGTTGTAATGGATGAATGATTTCAATGTTAGGCTTAAGAAAACTGGCAGATCTCCATTGTGTAACTTGCTTGAACGTCTTAAGAAACATGAACCGATGTGTACTAGGTTTTTATGGTTGTATTTAATGCATGAGCGAATTCTAGTGATCCCATGTTAGGAGCTTCTTGTAGGCTCGACATAGGAGTGAAGTAGAAGCTTATAGAATTGGGGAAGTAAGTACGCCACCCCATGATTGATATTAAGGAATATAACCCGTCATCCATGCAACTGTAACAAACAATTAACCTGTAAAAGATATCTAGGGAGTAGTGAAATCTAAGTAAACACAATTCTCCCATCTATTGTTCACACCACATTAGTAATTAGTTTAATTTACATTTCTGTTATTTTATTGCATCTGTAGTTATTGGGTTAGTTGACTAGCAACTAATTCCGCCCACTCTTCCAAAAAACCCGAGATTTTATTTGCTTTTATAAAATATAAAAAATACAAAAAGAATCATCCCTCACCTCTAGACCTAGTTTTTAGGCTTTCTAATCCTAGCGACACTATTCCTGAGTTGAACGATCAATCCCCCGGTAATTGTCACTATACTATACTACAACGATCAGGTACACTGCCTGGTGGGGGTTGTAAGCTTCTCGAGATCCCTCGAGAGGTAAAGCCTGGTGCAATTCCCACACATCACAAGGTGCTTTTTTTTTCGGGTCTTTTGCCTTTTCTCCGCGTCTTTTCTTCACAGGTTTCTTGTGGTAGTTGTTCGGTTTAACGAACATGTTGGAAAAGAAAGATTATTGTTTTGAAAATTTCCGTACATGGTGGTACATTTAGAAAATATGCAACATGGATCAACTATCATAATGATTGTTCCAGCATTCCGACAGAACGTAACCTTCATGTGTGTCTTCTTAAACAAGTTGTATAAAACGAGGGAACAACTGAAATTTTTCGTATTGAAAGAGCTTCTACAGGCTAAATGTACTTTATTTAGTCGACTTGACTTGGTAAATGCATAAATTAACTAATGATACGTGTTTTGTATTTATGTGGCGTGCGAGAGAATATTCAACATTAAACCCATAAGAAATCTTGTTAGATTCATTCATTAAACCATCCCAACTAATATTGTACATTGAAACCCGAGACACCTTGAATTTATATCATATCAAAGACAAAACCGAGGCAATCTACGAGAAGATAGATTATTTCCTCACAACGTGTCGTCCTCTTGGAATTGTGAAACTTCAAAATTCTTCAAGCAGACATCATAAACTTGTGAATGCCGCCAAAAATTAAAAGTGAATTAAGTTAAAATTGTTAAAAGCCCAAATATGGGATACAACACGACCAATCATAAGTTGCATAGCTAAACATAAAAAAAGTCGCTTCAAATTGTAAGCTTTTATTGTTGTGATTCAGTTAAGGCTTCCAACGTTATTCAGCCTCAACAAGAAGTTTGTTTGGTGCCATTTAAGTCTGTAACTGACAAAAACTAAAAAGATATAGACAAAAAGCACCAAAGTTGTCATTTTGCTTATTTGCTAACTAGTCCTTGTGAACCAATTCTGTTATCTTTCAAACCCTGTTGTCAAAACAAGTTGGCTGCATTAATATTTAATAATATCCATTTAGGGCAAAACACTTTGCAAGGAAAGACAAAAGCATAATAATAATATGAACATGAACCTGAAAAGGGGAATGATCAGGTCCTCGAGCTGGTGCTGAGTTTATTTGTACAGTACTAGTCTCCATCGCTTCGCACGGAACCGAACCTGAACTGAAAGAACTGAACCAATAAAAGAATGGCCAAGGAACTGAGAACTGGACTGAGTAGCATGTCTCGGTTCAAGTTCGGTTATTTCGTATCTAACTGATTGGAACTGAAAAATTTGTTAAAACAACACATTATACAGACTGCAATTAACAGTATAAAACATGTTTGATCTCGTCTGTCAATAATTATATTTAGATGCTTGTGAGTATATCTTGCACATTGTGCACGTATGGTGCATATTAAAGGAAGGGACATTGCAAGAATAAGAAACAAATAAAGCTTATAAAACTAAAAAATAGCAGGCCACAAATGAAAACATAGCAGTATATATGCACACATAAAGCCTATTGCTAAGCTACCCAAATAGACCAAATTAGATTTCACAGCTAAGGTGTCGTTTGTTTTTTCAGAGCTTTTACCTCTTCATCTACAAACCATGTCTACAGAAGAAGATGTACATATAAGCTCTTCATCTGCAAGAAGAAAACCGTTTCTTTTTTGTGCTATTGAAGTACTTCTTAACTTTTTTATTTTTTATTTTTTTTCAAGACTATTTTTTGTGCTATTGAAGTACCTTTTATTTCTTTTCCTTTTTTCTTTTCACAAGTTTTTTATGTTTTCGTCCGCTTCTAACCGTTTTGGTACGTTTTCGACCGTTTTTTTACGTTTCGTCTATTTTTTACACCTTTTCTCCATTTTTAAGCTTTCATCCATTTTTTTTTATGTTTTCTTTTGTTTTTTACATTTTCGTCCTTTTTTACGTTTTCGTCAATTTTTTTACCTTTTCGTCTGTTGTTTTTCGTTTTCGTCAATTTTTTTACGTTTTTGACATTTTTTTTTACTTTTTTGTCTGTTTTTAAGGTTTTTTGTCCCTTATTTACATTTTCGTCTGCTTTTCGACCTTTTTTTTACTTTTTCGTTTTCTTTTTTATGTTTTCGTTTGTTTTGTTACGTATTCGTCCATTTTTTACGTTTTCAACCATCTTTTTTACGGTTTTACCTGTATTTTTAGATTTTCGTTTTCTTTTTTATGTTTTCGTCTGTTTTTTAGATTTTTGTCAGTTTTTTTTTTTTTTTTTTTTTTTTTTTTTTTTTTTTTATATATATTTTCGCCCTTTTTTTATGCTTTTTATGTTAAAAAACAGAAGAAAACGTAAAAAAACAAACGAAAAAGTAAAAAAAACGATCGAAAACCTAAAAAACAGATGAAAACGTAAAAGAAAGACGAAAACATAAAGAAATAGACGAAAACGTAAAAAACAGGGAAAAACGTAAAAAAAGGGCCAAAAACCTAAAAAACGAGCGAAAACATAAAAAACAGACGAAAACGTAAAAAAAGGGCGAAAACGTAAAAAAACGGGCGAAAACATTAAAAAACGGACAGGAACGTAAAAAATCGGACGAAAACGTGAAAAACAGACGAAAATATAAAAAAGGGCGAAAACGTAAAAAAAAATTAGACGAAAACGTAAAAAATGGTCGAAAATGTAAAAAAATGGACAAAAACGTAAAAAATGGACGAAAACGTAAAAAGACGAACGAAAACGTAAATAGACAGACGAGAACGTAAAAAAGCAAACGAAAACGTAAAAAAATGAATATTGAAAAAGAGATGTAGGGTTTGTGAATGAAGAGATAATAATAAGAAGGAGATGTCTAAATTTTGGAAGAGAAAAGAAAAGGAAAGAAGCTATTTTGTCTGAAAAAAAAAAAAAAAAAAAAAATGTTCATCTGCGCCCACAGAGGAAAGAAGTAAAAAAGAGGCAATAAGAGCTTGTTTTGAAAAATCAAACAAGGCCTAAGTGTAGCCTTTTATATACCATTGTGTTCTAATAAAATATGTAACACTTGATAACAATCAAAGTCTACATAACACTGCCATAAACAACAAATTAAACACCATCATGAGTTTAAGTGACGCTTAGGATTAATTGTAGCATGTTTCATCTACATGAATCCAAATGCCTTCAAACAACAAATGTAATTGCAAAAACACCAAAAAAAGCACCACATTTTGCAAATCCATAACTCAAATACGGTTCTAAAAGAAAGAGCAGAACAAAGGTCACGGGTAAAATCTACCACATGATCTCAACTCCTGACTAATTAGGTCAATGAGAACAGGTGATCATTGCTTGAGGCCGGATCCTTGAGGAGGGGTCCGGTTGGCATCAAAAGATGCATGGGATCTGGATGGTCCAACCGATTTACACCTTTTTGAGAAAATCTACCACATGATCTAACTCCTTTATAACAAACCTAACCTAATAATAATCATGATCATAACAATATCTTCCCCTACCAAAATCAGATAATACATCTAACAAACAATACCATTAGAAACACTAACTTTAACCCTAAACACTATGTGACAAGCCCAACCGAAAACCAGAGTTACACTTGGCGCCTCATCTACTTCTTTCGTTTCTTTGACCCACCTTTTTCAGGAGTTTTAACAGCATTCTTGGGTTTTTTAGCCTTGTTTGGACCATTTGATTTGCTGCCACTTTGAGGGGTTTTACCCTTTGACTTCTTGGAAGTCTTTGAAGTCTCTTGCTTGGTTATGGTACTCGGTTTTGGTGTGTCTTCAGCTTCCTTCGATTTTCCTGCTTTGGATTTACTATCTTTTGAACCCGAAGCTTTTGACCTGCCAAACAAAAATACCACAAGTTTGTCATTTACTTGCACAGGTTAAAGTTGCTGATGCGGGATAACAGATGCACAATGATGATAGAGCTGAGAAGGAAACAAACTTTTTGGACGAATCCTTAGTCTTTTCTTGAGAAGCAGAGGGTGCAGGATCTGCTTTTGATTTCTTCTTCTTGTGTCTGGAGCAAAATAACCAATTATGTGAGCAAATTGCTTGAAAAATATTAAGACTACAAGTAAAAGCTCGTATGCATATCAGGCTGAAAACCAAATTTGGAACAATCATAGTTGGGACCGTCAGCAAAAACGAGCAGACATTAGTTCCGCTTACAAAGCCTTCTTATTCTAGAAACCCCAACTCAGTAGCTCAAGTACTACATAGTACATACATCAATAAACTTTAAAATTCAACTTTTTGATTATCCTGACAATTTAGGATAATTACTTGATTATTATAATTATATTACTCAAGTTCTAGAATAAATGCTGGCGTCCAGTTTAAATATCTATCTTAACTTTTCTTAAAGGTGATTTGCGAAATAAGTTTTGAAAGGCTGTTGTCCTGGTAAATTACCAGCATCGGTATTATTAGATAATCATCTTTATTGTTTAACTTCATTATAACTAAATGTACCAAAAAACTGTTTGTACTAACATTGTGCAGCACAATCACTATCTTTGGCTAACATGTTATGAGTTACAGCATTGTGATCGCTGATCACTCGGATCTCTCCAGAACTCACGCTTCTTGATCCATAAACTAACACCCCCAAAACATTATCCAGAGGCACAAAATGCGTCAACCCAAACAATAATTGTGCGCATAGTAGTTAGCAGCCTTTAAATATTTAATTTTGAAAAACTGAACATGAGATCCAAATATGAAACAATTACTTAAGGTGTATGATGAGGTAATCAATAAGAAAAAGTATCTTGGATGCATGAAATCAATAAAGCAAAACATAAAAATTAACACTTACATTTCAGGAGAAGCTTCTTCACTTTCAACTTCAGCAGTTTGCTCCTGTCAACTAAACCACATCAGCACAAACAAAAATCTTAAGCAAGAGAATCTCACATGAACCAGCATTTTCTCACCTTATCCCGCACAGAGAAATTTTGTATAATTGCCCATCTGTGGTTTTTCAGATATAAATTCTCTTCATCTCCATCCACATATGAAACCTGCTTAATACTAAACATGTTAGAACAAACTATCTGTAACAAAATACTGTAGTAAACTCCAGCATCTCCATCATGTGGAATCCACACCGTGTGCAATCAGGAATATAACAAACACTGTAATGACCTTATGTTTTTTCCTAGCAGCATCAAATGACTCAATAACGCCTTCGAAAAACCTACAGGCAATGATGTTAACGTTAGCAATCTGTGTGTTCAATAATTTGTTCATAGAACTACTGGAAGGGACTTACTCTTTATCTTCAGGCCACCAAACTTTGACCTTTTTCCCAACCAAGCTTTCCTCATACTTTATAGTATCAGATTCCTGAAAATGGTTCATATTTCATCATTTACAAGTTGATCAAAGAGGAAAGTACCAACAATTATCAGACAAGCACAATTATAGTTACTTTATCTTTGACTGGTGTAGGCTTCCGTTTTGCACTGGATGTATCATCATTTTCAACTTCAGCAGTTTGCTCCTGTAAACTAAACCACATCAGCACAAACAAAAATCTTAAGCAAGAGAATCTCACACCAACCAGCATTTTCTCACCTTATCCCGCACAGAGAAATTTTGTATAATTGCCCATCTTTGGTTTTTCAGATATAAATTCTCTTCATCTCCACTCACATATGAAACCTGCTTAATACTAAACATGTTAGAACACACTAACTGTAACAAAATACTGTAGTAAACTCCAGCATCTCCATCATGCGGAGTTCACGCCGTGTGCAATCAGGAATATAACAAAAACTGTAATAATGACCTTATGTTTTTTCTTAGCAGCATCAAATGACTCAATAACGCCTTCGTAAAACCTACAGGCAATGATGTTAACATTAGCAATCTGTGTGTTCAACAATTTGTTCATAGAACTACTGGAAGGGACTTACTCTTTATCTTTAGGCCGCCAAACTTTGACCTTTTTATTAACCAAGCTTTCGTCATACTTTATAGTATCATATTCCTGAAAATGGTTCATATTTCATCATTTACAAGTTGATCAAAGAGGAAAGTACCAACAATTATCAGACAAGCACAATTATAGTTACTTTATCTTTGACTGGTGTACGCTTCCGCTTTGCCCTGGTACCTGACGTATCATCATTTTCAACTTCAGCAGTTTGCTCCTGTAAACTAAACCACATCAGCACAAACAAAAATCTTAAGCAAGAGAATCTCACACCAACCAGCATTTTCTCACCTTATCCCGCACAGAGAAATTTTGTATAATTGCCCATCTGTGGTTTTTCAGATATAAATTCTCTTCATCTCCATCCACATATGAAACCTGCTTAATACTAAACATGTTAGAACAAACTATCTGTAACAAAATACTGTAGTAAACTCCAGCATCTCCATCATGTGGAATCCACACCGTGTGCAATCAGGAATATAACAAACACTTTAATGACCTTATGCTTTTTCCTAGCAGCATCAAATGACTCAATAATGCCTTCGAAAAACCTACAGGCAATGATGTTAACGTTAGCAATCTGTGTGTTCAATAATTTGTTGATAGAACTACTGGAAGGGACTTACTCTTTATCTTCAGGCCACCAAACTTTGACCTTTTTCCCAACCAAGCTTTCCTCATACTTTATAGTATCAGATTCCTGAAAATGGTTCATATTTCATCATTTACAAGTTGATCAAAAAGGACAGTACCAACAACTATCAGACAAGCACAATTATAGTTACTTTATCTTTGACTGGTGTAAGCTTCCGTTTTGAACTGGTGCCTGATGTATCTTTTAAGTTGCCCTCCCCTTTGGCTGGTTTTTTTGCAGACTTTGCAGACACGTCCATATCCTTCAGAAACCATGAAAAATATTTGTTAGACAATCCTCAGGAAAAAAATGATTAATTACTAGAAAGATAAAAGAAAGGAAAAAGAACTGACGTTGTCACTCGACAAGGTTTTTGCTTCATCCTTCTTTATAACATTTTTACCACTTGCACATTTTCTTCCGTCATCCTTCTTCTTTGAAGAAAATTTAACATCACCAGAAGTGCTTGCATTGCCTTTTTTAGCTGACAACTTAAGTGGTTTAACAGGTTCCAGTTTCTTACTAATTTTTGGCGGAGGTTCTTCATCTGAATCACTAGTAGCTTCATCATCTGCTGACGAGTCTATGGTAGCGGGGAGTTTAACCTCCTTTGTACCAACAGCCTTCTTTCCAGCTTGTTTTTGTGGCTTCAGATCTGAATCACTTGACGAATCTATGGTAGCTGGACGTTTAACTTCCTTTGTAAAGACTGCCTTCTTTCCAGCTTGTTTCTGTGGATTAAGATCTGAATCACTAGATGAATCTATGGTAGCTGGACGTTTAACCTCCTTTGTAAAGACCGCCTTCTTTCCAGCTTGTTTTTGTGGCTTAAGATCTGAATCACTAGACGAATCTATGGTAACCATTGTATTATTTTTTTCTACTTCATTATCCACCTGATTGAGAATATTTTGCAACTTGTTAATATACTTATCACATAGCTGAACGACAATCGTTTAAAGTTACATGAAAGGCCAACATACTTTTCCATCTGTCATGTTTTAGCCATTGTGCTATTTTTTTCTACTTCATTATTTGTGCCTTATTTGGGTCATTTTGCAACCCGTATTCTTCAGAAAGACTCAAATGGGACACAAAGTAATCTTTCAAAAACTCAAGATGTACAAAAAAGTACAATGACTAAAATCAGGACAAGTGCGTCAATACAGACAAAAACCAAACTGTGAATACCAAAAAAATTACCTGGTCCACATGATCTGATGATGTTGCTGTAATTTTTCTATCATCAGCCTGTAGCATGTCAGACCAAGCAAGTTAGCACAGTAAATTGGAAACTTGAAAAAGCTTTTGCATATATCGGCTTATAGTAAATGGATCGAAAAGGATGATTAAAAAATAAGACAGGAAGACATAAAAAGAACTTAGATGATTGCCATGCCTGCTGTGTCTCGTCTTGAGATCCCTTTGCCAGTTTGCTCTCATCGGCCTGATTTATATTAGCGTACAAGTATAGTAAAAAGGTTAACTCGGCATAACCATGTAAAATACAGAAAGCTAAAAATACAATAGTAATCATGTAGACACATTATTGCAATTCAGAGCATTATTAGAGACAACATTGCAATAAATAATGATCGCTATTCGATACAGAAATCATACCGGCAGTTGCCCAGAAGCATTCTCATCATCACGTTTCATTGCAGCAGTTGTCCCATCACATACTCTAGTCACAATTTTAGTGTATGTATCTAACGAATCACCTAGAGCAGTCAGAGCTGGCATCAGGTAAGGCTTTAGCTTATCTGCAGATTTCTTTAGTACATCTTCCCCTAACTTTTGAGCAATTGGCAAAACTCCCTAAATAGAGTAATTAATACAAAATCATGAGAACAAGAAGGCAAATGAGAGTGATTATTTAAAGTATTATAAACTTTGTACCTCAATATGTTTTTTAACAGTAGCCAGTAGAGGTTTAAGCATCTCAACTGCATGCCTATTCGCATGACATAAAATCAAATGCAAAATACTTGTAAGAGTTGTGACACACCTTACTGATCTTAGAAAATGCTCAAACATCTCTACAATCATCCCATCGCATTCAAGATCAAGCATGTTCACACATGATCGGACTTTGGAAACAGTCTCAAGAATCGAGGCCCTTTTGATATAAGATCGGTGGTCAGCTAAATCCTCAAAGTAGGAAACAATCAACTGAAAAACATCCTGTGAATACAAAAGATATCAGAATCAGAAGAAAAATATTACATGAGATATGGAATTCTAAGTTTCTAACAAGTGATAGTGAATGGTGTCATTGTGTACCCTCATTTGGTCATCGTCGTAAGGTGCATCAGGCGCTGTAATTCTCGTTATTTCACTGATGCAGGAAGCAACTGCAACCTTCACATCGACATCTGGATGTCTTAACAGATCATCCTGAATCAAAGCCTTCATTGATGGTTTGAGTGCATCTAGCATCGTTTTTTTGGGAGACTGTTCCACCTTTGATAGAAGTCTCTCTACTTGCTGAGAAGCATATACAAAAGAAACAATCAGTTGGACGAAATGCTAGTATCAAAACTTCACAATCAGTAAAATTTGTATACCCGTTCTTGGTTTTATACCTAGATTGAGTGATTGAAAGCTATAGTGCTATACAACAGCCACAACCTTATCGTGAACCCATTATAAATTACATTGCATAAATTCACCTGTATACTGTACCCCAATTCCTATTTTGCCCATATATTCACCTGAAAACAAAAAACACTCCCCTCCAGCCCACAAACTAGTCACAAATGAGTAGTAGAAGCTTATCATTAACCTACAACTTCTTACTTCACAAATAAGAATTACTCGTAATTTTGATACGGATGCAAAATATTTCAAAATGAAACTTTCAAACTCTTAATGGAACCCTATATCTACCCTTGAGACAACACTATCAGAGGGTGTCTGGGATTGCTAATTTCTTTTCTACTAACTGCTTGTTTCTAAGCAGATAGCAGTTTGAAGTTTTCCAATCATCCAAACTGCTTCAGCTTATTTCAAGTGCTTATTTAGAATGAAAATATAGTTAATAATTTTTTACCATTATTATATCTAACCTATAGCCTATCGCAGCATTAAATTACGATTAGATTCAAAAATCATCATAAAAACAACTTTTTGATCTTAGGCTGTGTAAGGAAAAGCTTATTTTTCGACCTCATAGCCTTGCATTGTTAAATAAGCGCGTAATGTCACTTATGAGCGACCTCTACTTGATAACACTATAAGCCCGAAAAATGTTCTCACAGCCTTTTTCCAAAACCAAACAACGCCGTAACCTCGACTTTCAACCTAATCCAAACACAATTCCCCAAACACCCTCTCATATACACATATCCTAAAGCAATTCAAAATCACAATAAACATACTAATAAGATAAAGTGAATAAACGAAAGCGAGTCGAAAGCGCCTTACATCGAGAAGGGGCAAGAGCCCATCGACGGAATGAGGTGGATGCAACAGCTTATTCCCAACCTCATTCAGCTGCTGCTCTAGCTCCACATCTGTATTCGCCATCTTCACACACTAAAAACACACTCAAAAACACACATAGTTAATCAATAACAATAATAAACCGTCAAAATCATTTTTAACAAATTATAACAAACTCGTACCAGTTAAATTAGGGTGAAATTTGAATTTTGGCGTGTGTGAGAGAGAGATAGTTCATTTTCGCATTTTTTTTTATAAAGTTGGATGAATTTTATAAAACCAATATTCTTCAGCCTTTTGTTGCAATTTTGTAATCTCGTTGGGTCCCGACACAAAACCCGACCTGAAACCGACACAAAAATTAACAGGTTCGGGTTGAGTCTAAGTAGATTTCGGGTCGGGTTTGGGTCGACTCATCTAACCCATTTATTAAATAGGTCAGGTTCGGGTTGGGAATAAACTAAGCGGCAGTGACGAAGCCAGGATTTATCATGTGGGTGGGCTGGAAATCAAATAGCAATTAACTAGAAGAGAGGCGTTACTACTCGTACATTTTAGTTCGAATTTTCTATTTTGAATGCATGGCTCCTACACAAGATAACATGCTTATGCACGCTATCTCAATATTTAAAAACAAGCGAAAAGAAAGCAATAGTAAGCTAATAACCAAAAAATCAATATTATTCGTCCATCTTCAAACAAATTATTGTACGTGCATTTAAAACTTTCCGGTCAACAAAACCAAAATGAATGATAAAAGGTGATTTCAATCTTAAAAATGAACTAAAGATGTAACAACATAAAAACTTTTATATTAATTTGTAGTATTTAACAAGTACTAATGCCTTTACATACATGCATGATAGACAAAGTATGAATATTGAATATATTTCTAATTAATAATCATTTGAATTTGAACTAATGGTGATAAGTTATAGCATTATAATATACATGAAAGACAAACTCTGCTACCAAATCCTAATATCTCAATTTTGATAGGGTATCACCTTTTAATCTTTATTAGTTTTGGAATTTTGAGTGGGCCAATCTAACATTTATTGGATCAATTCACTTTAACAGTATAGAATCAATAGACAATAGTCCCTAGTAAAACTTTTGGGTGGGCCTTGGCCAACCCAAGTCAATATGTGGCTCCGTCCCTGCTAAGTGGGTCGACCCATCAAACCGTTTAAAGCTTTTTTCTTAAATTAAAAATTATTTATATTTTATTATACAAGTTAAATAGTTAAACGGGTTCAACCGCAAACCCGTTTAACTCGTGTAATGTGTCAACTTTATATATATAACGGGTTAAACAGATCTAACTGAAACCCGTTTAACCTATTCAACATATGTACCTTATTTAACCCGCCAACCCAAGTATATATACGGGTTAAATGGGTCAGGTTCGAGTTATGTGTAAACAGGTTAGGGTTCACATAACTGACCTGATACTTTAAATAGGTCAGGTTCGGGTTTCCTGACCCGCCAACCTGTCAACCCGAACCCGCTAACCGGAACCCGACCCGAATTGCCACCTTTAATTATGTTTGTTAAAAAACATTATCGGTCATAGGAAAATTTCAATCCCTTAACACTGTATTTTTGAGGTATTTTAATAAATAAGATTATTTTCATACCACTTTCGGGATAAAACACTTTACTTTCAAAATCAAAACTAAAGTAAGTGAAACTCAAGAACATAACTTTTTCTATTTCTTTTTATTTTCTTTCTTTTTTTTTCACTTAATCGAGACTCGAAAACACAGTATTATTATTGTATTACTAGATTGTATTAATGCACGATTTAGAGGTTTAAAGTGCTAAGTGTAATGACAGCCAAACACCTTTTCCAATTACTCCATATGATTTTTTTTTTCTTTTTTTTTCCTTTTTTTTTTTCACAAACACATTCCATTATAATACATTTAAATCAAAAATTTTACATTTTATAAACTAAAAATATAAGAATGATAACTTAAGAACTAACAATGTAAGAAAAACATCGTCAAAAATAGTACTAACAATGAAAAAAAAAAAAAAAAAAAACTATCACATGGACTAACAATGTAAGCTTAAATAACAATTGCTATAATAGGAAAAAAAAAAAAGGTTAGGATTCCAAAAGAAAATAAAAATACCAACGCTCTTGAATGGCCAGCGAAAGGACGAACGGCGAGCGAATGGCGGGGGAAGGGGTGCATAATGGCGGCGGCATTGGGCATAAATAAATCCCAATGGTGTATAGTTTGGCCATTGCACCGTGCACTTTTAGAGTGTGATTATCTCATAATCTAAAGAGTTACTATTACATAGTAAGAGCATATGCAATGGAAAAAGTCATTAATGACTTTTTGCAATAAATTAAATTATATTTTATATATCAAAAAGCCATTCATAAAACTTGGTCCAATGAAAAAAGTCATCACTAAAGCTTTTTATGTGTTGAATTCATTAAATGAGAACAAAAAATACGCCTGAAGAGAGCAAAAAGCTTTTGCTCAAACCACTCGGAGTTTACCAAGTCTTTGAGTAAAAAACTTTTCTTCAAGTCATTAACACAATGCAAAAAGTGGTATGAATAACTTTTTCAAACAGTGAAAAGTCTTTTCCAAACTCCCATTGCAGATGCTCTAAGAGTGTTGTTAATTGTTATGCATGCCTCCTAACCACGTTTTTACCTTCTCTGGCCCATTTGCTAAGTAGTCCTCAGAATTGGAAGAATAACAACTAAAGCACTCAAAGATTTTTGTTCTTTCGACTTTTCTATCTCCCAACTTCCAGTTCTTGAAAACCAAAGCTTACAAAGAATGATTCTGAAGCCTGTGAGCTTATCTTTCTTCGACAGTTTAACCACAAATAAGCTTATGCTCATTCTCAAAGGACTGTTTGAACTCATATTTTAACGACTAAAAAGCCTCATTTGGTATTAATACTGAACTAAAAACATTTCAGTACAGAGATAAGACGTAAAATCCAATACATCAGACAAGTTCGTCAACGTTTATACTAATGCCATCATAAACATTCTTTTATTAGAAACTCGCTGTTCAAATGTAGTAAAATCTACTACTACCTCATTTGGCGATATTCGTTATTATTTAAACATATATTATGATACTTAACCTCTAGAACCAAAAACTATTATACAAACTGTATACAAAGTGCTATAGATCTCTCGGGATAAGTTTTGTTAGCCCATAGCGTACGAAGGTGCAGGCAAGTTGATCACTGTACTCTTGATTTTTGTCATCATGTTGATACTATTAGTCACTCCTTGTGAACCAATTCCGCTGTCTTTTACACCCTGTAGTCAAAACAAGTTTGCTGCATTAATAATGTCCCTTGGGGCAAAAACAGTTTGCAAGGAAACACAAAAGCATGATAATAATATGTACCTGAAAAGGGAAATGATCAGGTCCCCGGGCTGGTGCTGAGTTTATTTGTACAGTGCCAGTCTCCATTGCGTCGCTTATCAGTATTGCTTTGTTGATGTCTTTAGTAAAAATGCAACCCTGTGGTAAGACATTTTAAAAGTTTTGAGACTCCAACTTGTTGCGTCAAAAACTTTAAAATAGGTTTGCCTTTTATAAACTCAAAACATAGTTTTGACATACCTGCAGTCCTAAATTGCTTGCGTTACAATGATGAACCCCTTCTTCAGCGTTAGCGATCCTTATAACAGGCAAAACGGGTCCAAATGGCTCTTCCCATGCTATTCTCATGTCCTGTTTTACATTATCGAGTAAAAGAGGCCATATAAGATTGCCTTCTCTCTTGTACTCTTGACAAAATGTTGCTCCTTTTTTCTTGGCATCCATAACTAAATCTTCTATGAAATTAGCAGAGGATTCTGTTACCACGGGAGTGATGTCACAGTCGTTTTCAGGTGGGCCAACTGTTAACTTTGCAAGCTTTTCGTTGACCTTTTTCACGAGAGTATCAGCTATTGATTCCATTACTAACACAAGTTTAACTGCTGTGCATCGTTGACCACTGATAAAGATAAAGATCTCAAGATGTTAATATAGCAATAATTGACTTAATAAAGACTCTACTAGTCAAATGTGTTATTTGCCCACCGAAATGAGAAAACGAGACAATCTTGGAATGACATCAGTAACAACATGGAAATTAGGTAAAGTAAGCTTGAAAAAGTTGAAAAATGACCTATTTGTCAAGAATCTTGATTGTTCTTGACCTAATGCCATTTTAGCTAGTTTCCTTTCACATGACTCGTCTGTGATTAAAAAATAAATTAAAAAAATTCCAAAATCGACCCATATATACATAAAGGGTCCAATCCAAATTGCCACCTCTAATATTATGATCCACAAAAGTGGCCTAAACATGCAGAAACCAATATGTCACCTGTAAGAGAAGCCTCCTTTGACAATACTAGAAGCAGCCAAGTCCAAATCTGCATCGTCAAGAACAATGCAAGCATCTTTTCCGCCTAATTCCATTTGTAACGGAATCATTCCCGCCTTTTTTGATATCGAAATACCAGTATCTCCACCCGTGAAGCTGAATAACAAATAAAATTCCTTGTGAAAATCATCAAACAGTAACCAAGTTCGATTATTCAACCAATTTAATGATTTTTCCCCTTTTTGGTTCCAATAACTCATGAGGTTTTTGATAATTTTTGTTGTTGACACTAAGATTAGTACTATAATTATCACCTTATGCAATTAACTCCGGGATGCATCGTGAGAAAGTCACCGATCTCTGAACCTTTTCCAGTAACACAACTAATGACACCTTTTGGGAAGCCAGCCAAGTGAAAGCAATGTACCATATGGAGTGCAGACACCGCCCCCTAAGTAGATCAACATTTACGAACAATACTAGTTAGAAACAAACACAAAAGTTGCTATATATGTAGAATGTGACTTCAGTTTACTTCCTCATATGCAAGTTGCAATTATGTTATGTCCAACAAAAATTCTCAAAAATTAATAGGCTAAAGTACAAGTTTCGTCGATTCAAATAATTGCTTGAAAACATGATTACAAGTTGAGAAATTTATCCCTGCACATGAAAGTTGCAAAATTGAACGTGCTTTTGACTTCATGCACGTGATTCTTTACTACATTGTTAGAAGGTAAAGTCCCAATAGTCAACCCCTTTTACTAAACTAAATTGCATAGCATTTCACGTAAGAATCCTCGATTACGTCACTGTAAAAGGTATCCTAGGCATTTGATAATAGTCAAACTAAGCTAATGATATATAGTTATGCAGTAGATTCCTCACTTATGTCATTCTTAAAAAGGAACTTTAGACGTTTGACTAATAGTGAAACTCTTCTAATAGAGTTTAAAAAGAAAGGCATGACATTATATATCTTTACATACCTGTGTAGGAGGCTTTAGTACGAGGGAGTTGCCTGCGATAAGGGCTGGAGCAATCTTTGAGACAGCTAAATTGACTGGATAATTGAACGGCGGGATTGCTAATACAACGCCTAATGGAATCTGCAACGATCAGACACAAAATGTCATGCATGCATCTTCCATCAGTCCTAGAGGTGGCAAACTGGGCGCGTCAGGTAGGTTTTGTGACAGGTCAAAACAAGTAATGTTTAGGTACAGGTCAAAATGGGCTGGGACTAAACAAAGCAGAATTTGTCCAACTTCTTAGATACTTTGTGTTTTTTTATATGAATAACTTGGGTGCTAAATATGATTACCAATAATAGTTATTGCAACAAGACAATGTTTTGAATGAACTGATTTTGTAGGTCGTATCCATTAAAAATAAACTTTGGGCGACTTTTGTCCCAGCATTTGACCTGCTTTTTTAGATATTTCTTTATCTGAAGAAATTACCCATTTGATCTGCTAAAGTTAAACATAACCCAAATATGTAAAGTGGTAAAAAATTGCCACCTTTAACTCATTAGTGTTAGGCAACAGTAATGAAGAGCCTTTTCGTGCAATTGTAGTAATTTACCTTTGAAGTTAGACAATATTTAGTCCGTTCATTTCCTGGGAAACTATCCGACACCAAAAACTTCCCTTCTCCAAGGACTCTAACGCCTTCCTCGGCACAGTAAGACACCAAGTCTCCTGACCTCACAACCTTCAAAATAATATTTGTAAGTTGTAATCTATGCAATAAAAGCTAAACACAATATTCAAACTTTAACACATGTTCCGTAAAGCTTCCATCTTTATTTGATTCTTTAGAAGATAACTTAAGTATAACTTTGGGGTCCAGCAGTAAAAAACATTCTTTTATGCTGCATTTTTCTAACTTTTTCCCCACGTAGCTAAAGCATATTTTATAGCTTTTTGCCTTTTTCAAGCTACAAATTTCAATTTGCCCATTTTCATATTCTTAAATTATGATGCTGATCAGCTTTAGTCCAAAAGATTCCATCATTAATCACTAACTTAGACTTCTAGAACAGTTGATCAATAGTCAAAGATAGAAAGGGAGGAGTAGCTAATCTGCTCACAAACTCACGTAAACAACTAGTCTTAGATCCTCTTTCTTATCAACGTTCTAAAATTTGACTTAAGTACAACTCAAAAACAGAGAATATTTGCTTTCAATAATATATAATATTCCATTATTTGTCTATACTGAAAGTTACTTTAGACAATTATTTGGCGTTAAGTAATGTTTTCTGGCCAATAACTAACATTTTCCAACTCACTTGCCCTTCACAAGCATGGTGGCTAAATATTTCTTCAAAAATATAGAGCCGAACATATCAACTTTATCCCATAATCACAATATTTGACTAAAATACCCTATAAAACATAAATGCAGACTAAAATCGATAGCCTTAATATGTTTTTCTTATGTTATCAAACATGAATGAAAGGAGTCGTCATGTAAATTCAAATAGCTTTCGACAATGTGGCTGTAACAAATGTGATAGAGTGACTTGAACTATCAACCCATAGTTTACAAACTAATCGAATGTAATAAACTGATGACTTCAAGAACCAAATTAAGCAAGAAATTACATTAGAGAAAACATAGGTAAAAAAGATGTTTAATCAAACAGAACTTACTTCAGTGGCAGCATCTTTTGCGGGTTTGGCAATTTCTTTAACGAGACAATCAGCAATGGGCTTCTTGTGATCTTTAAGAATAGCTGCAGCTTTGTGCAGTAATTCAGCTCTCTTCCATAGAGGTGTTTTAGCCCACGATTTTTGTGCAGCTTTTGCTGATTCCATCACCTTGTTCACTTCTTCTTGTGTACATGCTGCATCGTCGATAACAAAAAAGTTAAAATCCATAATATAATTGCTGAATTTATTTATATTTATGAGAAAAGAATGATAGCCTGGCTGCATGGGTACCAAGTTAATGAGATTAATCGAATGTAAAAGAGGTACTAATTTTGTACATATAAACAAAAAGCTGAAATGCGTTTTTGAAGGTGTGTTTTGAAAGTGATTATTACCATCAAGTGTTTGAGCTATCTACTTATTGCATGTAGTGATCTAGTTGATACTCCGTATGTTATTATTAATGTGTTCTCAAGCATAAGTATTATATAAAGTAATCAGTTTTGCAGGATCAGTTCTGGTTCCACTTATCCGATTATTATGGCTCATTTTACAGTAAATGCTTAAAGTATCAGAAATTTGCCAACACTCGAATAACTTAAATCTTATTATCACAACTTCAAACAAGGCACAAGCATGTCCAAACACTATATTCTGCGCCCCATTTTGTTACACCTTAAAAGATATTTAGATAAGCTTATATTTCACGCAGCTTATCGGCATACAATGTTCTTAACATACAAAGAAATAAGCTTTTTTTGAGTATCCAACAGCTTATGAGTTATGCCAAATAAGCTGTTTTTCACAACCCATTGTGGAGGACTGGATGTGCTTATTAAGCCTAATATATAAGCAACCTAAACACACCGCTTATTATCCAATTCTGATCATTTTATATCAGTAAAAGCTTTCAAAGCCAATGCCAAACACCCCAATACCATATCTATACTACTATATAATGTATTTGGGACTATTCTATAATTAGAAAGGCTTAAAAATTCAGACTTTTACTTACTAATTATGGAAACAACCACCCTAACAATCACCCCCAACAATTTATAACCACTTCAACAACCACCCCCAACAATTTATAACCAACTCAACAACCACCCCAACAACCACTTTCCACCACCCCACCTCCCTCCTCTTTACCCCAACAATCCACCCCCGCATCGCGCGGGCACCTTTCTAGTTTAAATAATCAGTTTAATAACAAAACTAATAATCAAACTCATATTATAATATAAAATTACTCGTATAAACCACTAAGGATAGCCAAGTGGTTAAAACTTGAAAGCTTTTGACTATTATCACTAAAATGTGAGAGCTATTAAGTTAAAATCCTGCTAGGCAAACAACCCTGAAATGGCCACGCCAACCTCCCAAAAAAGGAGGGTTTTACCCTGTTTGAGTCCGCGTATCGATGGATTTAAACACTGTAGATTCTTACTCAAAAGGTCGGAAACCATGATAACCAAAATAAAAAATCACTTATATAATCCTACTTTACTTAAATAACCAAAATCAACACTACATCACAATTATCACTAACTCTTACACTCTTGCACAATAAATGATACGAACCTATCCCATACTAGGCTCCTATGGGTTCATAAGTCCAAGCGTAGAACTCACTTAAAAAGTTAGCTTGTAAGCGGAGGGGACACAGACTTATAAACCACCGACCAATCACATAATTGAGCGATGTGGTATCTTAATTTCTTTAAGCTACCCATATGACAAAACAACAAAATAACTCATACCCATTTGAGCAAATCATACCAACAACACAATTCAACAATCTTTATACAAAAACCCGGTTTGACCCGTGTCCTTCAACAATCTTTATACAAAAAACCGGGTTGACCCGGGTCCTAACCGGTTTGACCCGGGTCCTTCAACAATCATTATACAAAAAACCGGGTTGACCCAGGTGGACCCGGCCAATTGAACCGGCTAACCGTTAACCGGTGGGGGTGACCGGAAGCCGGTTTTGAGCAAAAAAACCGGTTGAACCGTGACCCGGTCAACTAGAAAACCGGTTTTTAAAACATAAAAAAACAGACTTACCCTGAACCAAAAACTGAAGCTTCCTAGTAGTAGGATTAACAACAGGCACAGACTTTCCAGAATTAGAAACTTTCCATTCACCATCTGCATAATATTTAAACACACCATCTCCTGCTACAATAGCTTCAAATACACTATTTTCACCCATTTTTTTCTTCTTCTTAGTGGTATAATACTATTGTGAATATGAAGTGACCAATAAAATGGGGTTGAATATAAAGGGCGTATCATATTCTTGGAATAAAAACTGTTTGGTTTTTGATTCTGTGGGTTGATGATATAAGAGGGGACGTCAGTTTTAAGAGGTGGCGGCAAACTGTGACACCAAGTGTACTTTTTACTTTGGTCATGTTTTTTTTCTTTTTTTTTTTCAAGAATGGTTTTGTCCTTTTGTGTATGTTTTTTTGACTTTTTAGTTGGGTTTTGACTATCATGTTTTTTAAGTATTAAGTTTGGTTTCTAGTAAAAGGAATAGTCTCGAGTCTTCGTGTTTGTTTGATGCGCAATGATACATTCCCTCATAAAATTCATACAAAAAATTTATTTGTTGACGTGCCAACGGATGATTAATATATTCTCTGACAATTTCTCTCTCGGCTCTCTTGTTAAACGAATAATCTGATGATACGTCAACGAGCAAATTTTTTATGTGAATTTTATGAATATGTCTAGCAATTTTTTGTTTGATTTAAAGTTACGATATTGAGAAAAAATCATTAATGCGTCGTGTATTTATAATTATTTTGATTATGATGAAAAATTCTTTATGAATAATACATTTGATTCTTTTATTTATTATGCATAATATTTACTAATAAAAATTAAATATTTTATAAAAAAATATTCATATGCATAATGAAACAAAAAATCAGGTATATTATGCATAATGAGATTTGAATTTGTTCGGAGTTCATAATGGATCTAATATATAGATACATGAAGCATTTTTAGCCTTTACCATTTGATTTTTATTGAATTTTAAATTGTAAATTGGTTAATTTGTGTTGTGTTTATGTTTCTTAAAAATGGTTAAATCGACAGGGCCTGATGTTGTGTGTCTTTTTAGGTGATGAATAACATTTCTTCAAGAATCTAGCTCTTGCCTATGAATACATGTTCGAGTAACCTTTAGCCAAGAGTTAGATTGAACCTAACATAGTTTACTTGTAAATTTGTTGATATGTTTTGGTTTTTATGTATTAACAACTTGAGACTTCTGTAAAATTTCTTACACTTACAACCACTTTTGTGACTTGTGTAATGTATATTCGGTTGTGCTGAATTAAAGTTGTAAATGAGCTGATTTAAGAAGATGACTCGTTCTTGTTCTTTCATATTCATGTCATAGTTGTGTTTGTGCCCGAGCAGTAGAAAAATGAGATTGTTTGCGTTCACGCTCGTATTCATTTATCTTCATGATAAATTGAGTTAACATGTTTATAAGATGGTAAGAAAAAGAGAACATATAAACGAAAGTGCTAAGGTCTAAAATTAGTGTTATGAGCATTCGAGGCCATGGTTTCTTTTCAACTTTCTTGTGAATAACACCAAAGTTACCACACCGACTTCAATGTTATTCTTAAAGTTATTGGCAAACGTTGACACAACAACGTTGTGACTTGTGTTTATGTGTACATGAGTTTCAGCTTTTAGAATTTCAGTATTACTCACTTAGAAAAAATCAAATTCTACACGGTTATTTTTACATGCCTTATGAAAACGTGTACTTTTATTGATACGCTTACACACTATAAGATGTGTTAAAAATGAACACAATTACAAACGTGTAGAAGCATGAATTTACTCACGATTATAACCATGTGAAAACTTACACATTTATCAATATGTAGTAACAAATAATCACATTATCTAAAAAAGATCACGGTCACGCTTAAGCGTGTAAAAATTGTCTATAAAAAAAGGTAAAAGACAAATAGAGAGTGTATCATATGATTTCAACAAGTGTATAGGAGTGAAGAGTATTTTAGGTAATTTGTTTGACAATGTTATTTTTACAGGCTTGTGGATGCGGATATATTTATATTATTCTTTCACACTTATACATGTGTACTTTATTTTTTTTTTGTCCACTCATGTGAATATTTAACTATTTTGTCCATATTTGCAAATGTTGAGATATTATTCGTACAATATTTGTCCACAGGCTAGGAAAACATAGACTTTGATATTTTAACATTTAAAAGCGTGTATTTTTTGGCTAAAAAATGTGTAGAATTTGACTATTTGTTGTAGTGACTATTGCGAGTGAAAATGAGTTCATTGTTATTTTCAGATTTATGCTTATGTTCAGGGGCGGAGATAAGAGGGGGCACAAGGGGCAGTTGCTCTCTTAGTGAAAAAAAATGTAGTGTAAAATTTTAAAAATATTTGACTTTTTTTGTAATTTGCCCTCTAAAAACCAATTTATAGTGTAACTTTTAAAATTTATCAAAGAGTGACCCCTCGAACAAAAATTTTTGGCTCCGCCTTGCTTATGTTACAACTACTTTTCACGATACCATGTCGCCACACCCGATGTTCAACATACGTAGTAATACCAGTTGCATAGTATACTGTTATACACAATTATAAGTGGTAAGTTGTTTGGGGTAAGCACGAAACAGTGGAGGCGTGCCTAAGGCTGAATTATTAAAGGATTATGAGGTAATCAATTCCATGGGCTATTCCGGTATTACTACATTACTAAAACAGTAGAACATAATATAGTCCAACTTGATGTGCTAAAATATTACAGTAGTTATTTATTATCCTGTTTTAGCACTAACAATTTAAAATACTTCTATTTAGCAAGATCATAGAATTAGGGGGTTGCAATTCTGCCTTTCAAAAAAAAGGGGTTGCAATTCTGTATACAATCTATGCCTCAATTTTGGACACTGCAAATAGTCAAATGGGCAGTATAGATTCACAGTAATGGTACAAAGATGTCACTTATCTCCACCCTCCTTATTTTTTTATCCCCACCCCGCCCTCCTTTTTTTTATATAATTTTGCTAATATAAAAAAAATAGAAAATATAAAGTTTAATATGTCAAACTATCAAAATACGTAATAGAAACTGACAAAAAACTGTGTTATATTGAAATAAAATAGGGACAGGGATGGGACAAAAGGAATATTCCCCCACTAGGGGGTATGGTTAACATAACCAGGTAAGAAAACTATTTTAGAAACTATTTACGCAGATAGAGGGAGGAAGATGCAATAATGTACATAAAACATATGTAGTTTTGGTTGATTTGCAGGTTCATAGGCAATCTTCATGCAACATTTTATACAATATCATATCTAATTTCGTTTGAACTATAAGCTAAGTCAATATGCTAAATGTTATATGGATCCACCACATTGGTTGTACTATTGTGAGTGAAGAATACGCAAATTCTTAAATCAACCACAAACGTATTCAAGTCACTAATGATTAACGAACTACTATTAAAACAAGAGATTGTCTAACCAATGCATGGACCCACAAAAAAGGACTAAAAAAATATATTTTAATTTGAATAGTGTACTTAGTGTGTGAGTCCTGTATTTTTTTATTTAAGGCCCATGCCTTTTTAACCAATGCCCTTAAGGCATTGGTTAGACAATCCCTTAAAACAATAACTAATCAACTGTAGGTGATTTGCATACAACACGATTTCTTGGCATGCCAAATCATACACTATGTATTCCTACGTTCGGTGAGCTAATTCTGCGCATGTTATGTCACGCGTGAAAAGTAATCTATCATAAGGTAAAAAAATAACCTGGTATCGATTTTATGTCTCCAAACCCTAAAAAGAAGCAATAGTATATGATACGTGGGAATCGCACCAGGCTTTACCTCTCAAGGGATCTTGAGAAGCTTACAACCCCCACCAGGTAGTGTACCTGATCGTTGTAGTATAGTATAGTGACAAGTACCGGGGGATTGATCGTTCAGCTAGGAATAGTGTCGCTAGGATTAGAAAACCTAAATACTAGTTCTAAAGACGAGGGATGATTATTTTTGTATTTTTATATTTTTTTAGAAAGCAAGTAAAAATCTCGGGTTTGAAGGATTTGGGCGAAATTAGTTGCTAGTCAACTAACCCAATACTAAAGATGCAATCAAAATAAAATACTAGAAATGAAAATAAACTAAATTAACTAAGGTTGTAAGCAATAAGTGAAGAAGTTGTGTTTACTTAGATTTCACTACTCCCTAGATATCTTTTACACGTTAATTACTTGTTATAGTTGCGTGGATGACAGATTGTATTCCTTAATACCATTCATGGGGTGGCGCACTTAATTCCCCAATCCTATGAGTGCCTACTTCACTCCTATGTCGAGCCGGCTAAGAAGCTCCTAACATGGGATCATTAGAATTTACTCATGCATTAAACACAACCAATAAAACCTAGTGCACGTCAGTTCATGTTTCCTAAGACGTTCAAGCATGTTACCATTTGGAGATCTGCCAGTTTTCTTAAGCCTAACATCGAAATCATTCATCCAATACAACCATAAACAAGTAATCAACACATAATTAACATCTAGGTTTCATTAGATCCAAGCAAACACAAGATAGATCTAGCCTAGCATGATGGAATTAAGACAAGAACAAGATATAGACAACCAACACATAGACATATTGATTGAATTAAAAGAACACTTATCTCAATTACACATGAAAGGGTTCAAGGGCTGAGAACCCTTGAAAAACCTGTAAAATTCGTACTAAGTTCGGCCTTAGGGTTTCTCCAAAACTTCTCTTCTTTTATGTGTAAAAATTAGAAAACTATATATAGGAAATAGGGTCTGACGGCGTCAAGACCAATTTGGTGACGCCGTCATCTCGCCGCCAAAATACTTCTCGGACTGCCTTGATCTACTTTTGACGCCGTCATGTGTTATGTGTTTCCAGGCTGTCATGCATTTTACTCTTGACGCCTTCAATTTTGTACTGGGTCGTCATGGAAATTACTCTTGACGCCGTTAGAAATTCCTTCTTGACGCCGTCACCTACTGTTCCCAGCAAGGAAAATTAAGACTTTGGCGTTTTCTTCACTTTTATGCTCCAAAAACGTCCGAATTGCTTCCTTTTCCAGATTTCTCTCCCAAAGTACCTAAAATCACAAAAGGAACAGTTTAGGGCAATATTTGATCAAATAAATTCAATTTCGGGCTTAAATGACCCCCTAAAAGTATTTCATTTTTCGCCTCATCAGTATAGAAATAAGTATTGCTTTTTGATAAGCTCTTATCCTCTTCATATTTTCCAACACGGTACACCTTGCAGACTAATTAAACGGGTTGGGATTATTTAATAAGGTGGATCACGTCTCAGTGACACTGTTAAAAGAAAAAGAGATACCCATCCTCTTGCAGCCCACCGAGATCTCACAGTTAACTCGGGAGAGGTAAGCTCTGTAAAGCCACAATTGGAGGGACACGGGACGAGATTTAAACCTGCAACCTCCGAATTATGCTATTAGGCTAACATCATAGGGACAACATTGCCATTTTTTGAAAGATTAGGTGTCTTAGATATGATTAGAGAAACAAAAAATATAATTGAAATCAAAGCACCATATGCTGCTATATAGAAGTCGATCAGTGAACTTAGGTACATAGCTGATTTCATCTCTATTTTAGCTAAGCAAGCAAAGAAACTGCTGGCACCAACACAATAGGTCCAACGCCAATTCTTAAATTTCGCTAATCGAAATACTTATATAAGTGTACAAAAGCTGAGAATGATTTTCATCATCACGTTGAAATGTTGCAGTTGTCCCTCCACATAGTGAAGTCACAATTTTAGTGTATGCATCTAACGGATCACCCAAGGCAGTCACAGCTTGCATAAGGTAAGGCTTTAGCTTTTCCGCAGATTTCCAAAGTACTCCTTCCCCCAATTCTCGAGCTACCGGCAGAACTCCCTAAGAGGAAATTACTGGTCAAAAGGATTCAAGGAAAACAAGAAAGAAAATTACATGTGATTAATAAAGCTATCGTAAACCTATTACCTCACTATGTTTTTTAACACTAGCCAGTAGTGGTTTGAGCAACTCAACTGAAACTTCTTCACTTTCTTTTAAAGTCAAGACCATTATAGTTTCCATATATAAAAATATGTCTCCACGATGATAGTCCCTAAAATAAACAGCCACAAAAAGCCCAAATGATGATGGCATAATCTACTGCATACTTATTACTTATTAGCATTTGATAAGTTAAATACATAAACGCATAATACTCAGAGAGCTATAACACACCTTACTGATGTCAGAAAATGCTCAAACATCTTCACAATCATCACATCGCATTCAATATCAAGCATAACCACAAATGCTTTGGTTTTGCAAACATTTTCAAGAATCGAGAGCCTCTTGTTATAAAATCGGTTGGACTGATCAGCTAAACCCTCAAAGGAAGACACAATCAACTGAAAGACAGCCTATTCATACGCAAGAGATTAGAATGTGAAGAAGAAAACAAAAATAATGTGAATGGTGCCATGTGTACCCTTATTTGGTCATCATCGTAGGGTGCATCAGGCGCTGTAATCCTCACTATCTCACACATGCATGAAGCAACTGCAACCTTCACATTGGCATCTGAATGTCTTAATAGATCATCATGAATTAGCGCCTTCATTGAAGGCTTGAGTGCATTTAGCATCAATATTTTCGGGGATTGGCACACTTCATATAGAAGTTTTTCTGCTTGCTGAGGAGCACATACAAAATAAACAATCAACTGGCAAAGTACTAGCATCAAATCTCTACAATTTATAAAACTTGCATACCTGTTATTTGTTTTATACCTAGATTGACAGCTATGCTAACAACCACAACTTTACTGTCTAGTGATTATAGAAAACATTGCATAAAAGTGCCACACATTCAATCCCGTTTAAGAATTCCAAGGAGATATAACATGCCATACAACTTAACCTATTTAAAATCCCATGCCTTCGTTTGCTCCCTTTAGCAAAAGCTTAAAGACAACTTTTTTCGTATTCTGTTCACAACATCCTTGTCAATGGGACAACCATACTAACCTTACAACCACACCATCACTTATACGACTCTTAACATGTTAAGATAGTCATACCAAGCTACGGAAACTATTTATGTAATGCTATTAAGCCTTCCACCAAGTTTCTTTGAGTCTAAATATTCACCTCTAAACGCAAAATATTTTCTCCACTTAGAAACTACAAGAAATGAGTGGTAGCTGATCGATTGCTAAATATTCTCACTGTATTCTTTGGTTCCTAAATTCACATAAAAGCAAACATTGTCATCCAAATGCACCACAAATACATCAAAACGGGTGCAAAAATAACTAGCTATTCAAAACAACTTTCAAAAAGAAGCTCTTAAATTCTTGAAACCCTCTGTTTGACAAACTTCTATAGTCAATTACCACATTGAAATCACACAAACAGATTAGTTTGACCAAGAAGCCTGAGATAATCACATTCACAGAGAACCCCACGTGTTTAGAAAAGTCTTATCCTCCGTTAAAATAATTTCTAACATTTACCCTTTATCAAATTAAATGTCATTGCTGCCAGGTTCTACATCAAAATGCCAATCAAACTGTCGATATGTAATGCAGAGTTTCTCACGTGTCTCCCCTAACCATAGGCCGTGAATTTGTAATTTCTACTTTGCTTCATTGTGTCAATAAGCATAAGTCAAATTTCAATCTTATATAGCATATGCAGTTCAGAAAACTTCGCTTTCCACTTACCTACATATTTTGACGAACTAGTAATTCAACTAGCGTCATACTACACTGCAATTACTTACCTCATTATACTTATATCTTTAGGGGACATTTTAGATTCCGCAATTTAAACTTTGTATTGTTCCAAAACACCTACATAATCTGTCTCACAAACATGTCCTTCATGTTTGTCTCACTTGTATATACTAAGTGTGCAGGAATAAATATGCTATGTTTGAAAAGGATGTGTTTTGGTTGATTGGAGAAATCTCAGGGATTACCCTTGTCTATCAAGGAAAGAATATTGGACCTCTTAATATTGATTGCTGGAATCATGGGGCCCATTTATGTCAAGAGTGAAACCACTGTGCTATAAAAGGGTCTTATCTCTCACCCCTAAAACTCACTCAATCATTCGCAGTCATTCATAGCTGCTACAACTCACTCTTTCTCACTACACGGTTGTGTAATCTTTGATCTCTTTGATCTTTTCTTATTGTAATCTTTTGGTTACGTTTTGTGGCAATCATGCCGACTATTGTAATCTATTATTGAATAAAAGAAGTATTACTTGTTGCTCTGTCTATCTCTTTGATACCATCGCACATATATCCATTTTATAAGCAGTTTGAACATTTTCACTTCTTAGGGGGTGTTTGTGTTAGCTTATTCACGCAGCTTGTGTAGATTTTGAAAAGCTCATAAGAGCAAAGGGAGCCATAACTTGAGTTGAAAAATAACTCAGCGCCACGTCAACGCCACGTCAGCTTAACACCAAATAACACAACACCAAAAAAAACACCAGGAAATCATAACACCCAATAACTCAACTTTTTCAAATTCTACCCTCAACAAATTCAATTATTAAACATTCAAATATTTTATTAATAAAGTTAAACATTACATTGCAAATAAAAACATACGAAATAAAAACAATACAAATAAAAACAAACATACGAAATAAAACATACAAAATAAACTACTCCTCGTCCTCGTCGTTTGGTGGGGGTGGTGGATATTGCAACTTATATTTCTCTTTGATTATTTGTTTTTCCATTTTGATGAAATACACCTCATCCGGATCGACTTTACTCATTTTCATACCAAGAAATCTAAATTCCTCCAAACGCGTAGCTGTCTCGTCTTTCATTCTAGCTGTTTCGTACGCTATTTGGGCCGCTTCCCGTCTAAGTCGAAGCTCGGTAGTCATAGATTCCAAGTTGCTTGTCGCACTTCCCCCGGTGCTAGCCGACGTATCGGACTTTTGTTTTTTTTGGCTTTTCTTGGTTTCTCGGCCGGACGTGGACGTACATCATCACCAAATAGCTCTTGGTTGCTTTGACCAGGGACGTCTCCGGTTAAGTCAATCGGTTTCGGCGCTTCCCATTTTGGACATTTCTTCAAAATTAACCACGCTTCTTCTTGAGTAAACAACATATTTTTATGCTCGGCACGATACATTTTTCTAGCGTGCATCATATCATCAACTTCATTTTCACCACTTTTTTTTCAAACGTACGGCACGTTTGTAAACCGCTTGAAACTTTTGGCAATTTGCATTCAACGAATGTCACTTGCTAGTTAGGATATCTTTGTTACGAACTTGAAAATTTTGCCGGTTGAACTCGTTCATAATGTTATACCAAAAAGCGACGCCCTTTTGAGAAACTCCAACATTCCTATCCTCGGAAACAGCCACCCAACACACGGCAAGTAAAACTTCCTCTTCCGGTGTCCAACGTAATGTAGTCGCGCTTACGTCAGGATTTTTTTCATCAAACCCCTCGCCGGGTAGTTGTTTTTTGCCTTTTCTTGGTTTTGCAACACGTTTACCTCCACGTTTGGTTTTACGTGGAGACGTAGATTCGGGTTCCACTTCCACACTAGCCGCTTGTGATGATTGGGTTTGTGGTTTGGCGGTGTTTGTTGCTCCATGTTATTTTGTTGCCACATAAACATAAATTGTTGTTGTTGTTCGGGTGTCAAGCTAGCGAATGAGTTAGGATTTGAAGAAGACCCGACGTTCAGGTTAGCGTTAGCATTTACAATACCCATCAAATTTAAAAAACTTGCATCGTCTCGGCCCGACATGGTTTTGATTTTGTGAGAATATGAGTGTATGAGGGGTTTTTTTTTTTTTTTTTTTTTTTTGGATGAATATGTTGTGTATACTCTTGCTGTTGTTGATTTATAAGGTGGGTTTATTTATTTATTTTTGAAAATAGCCATTACCTTCAAACGGTAACTTTTATTTTTTTTCTTTCTTTTCCCACACAAACTAGCCGTTACTTGTTCTTTGGAAGCATGGGGGTTTGTTTTGCACAAGAAAGAAACTGCATTGCACGTTACAACGCAAGTTGTTGCGTTAACTTGGAGCCCAACGCAACCCCAACGCACAAGGGTAGGAAATGGTTTCAACGTGTTAACGTGCGTTGTTTTTGTGCCAGGTAGGATTACCGCAAGTTTTGCGTTATGGCTCCCTTGCCGCCCACTTTTTTTGAATTACAAGGTTATGACTTCCATAAGCTCAATTTTTTTTTTGTTAACCATGATTTGTCTACTTGTCTATCACATTTCATCTAACAAAAATGCCTGGTCATTAGTTTAGTAAAGTATAGTAAAATACTAATATGCTACCACTGCCCCCTAAGTGTGGCTATATTACTGACAAAAATACACTACTTTTAATGCAAAATCATGTGATGAAGTGAATCTCACCTAACACAGTACGCAAGAATTAAAGTATGAGTTTTGGCATCCAGTTTTGCACTTGCAATTGCTTGAAACACAAAATCTTATATTCTTCTTCATTATTATTTGATCAACGAATTGTAATGGCGTCTTTCATGAAAGAGTTTGAACAACTTGAAATCCAACTGGAAGAGATCAAATCAGCCACCAACAACTTTGATGAAAGCAAGGTTATTGGAAGAGGTGGTTTTGGAAAAGTGTATGCAGGAGAACTGTCTCACTCTCAATCAGAGGAGAAAAGCCTGGTTGCTATAAAACGTCTTGATCGTAGATATGGGCAAGGAGACCCAGAGTTTTTCAAAGAAATCAGACTGCTTTCATGTTACAGGCACGAAAACCTAATCTCTCTTTTGGGATTTTGCTGCCAAGGGGGTGAGATGATCCTCATTTACGAGTATGCATCCCGTGGAAGTCTCGATCGCTATCTAAGTTCCGCCGATCTCACTTGGACGCAGCGTCTCAGGATATGCATTGACGCCGCGAAGGGACTAAGCTTCCTGCATGATCCAAACGGGACACAGCAAAGAGTATTGCACTGTGACATTAAAAGTGCAAACATCCTACTCGATAAGAATATGACTGCCAAGGTTTCTGACTTTGGGCTTTCAAAGATGGGACCTGCTAATCAGCAGTACTCGCTTCTTATCACGGGCGCCTTGGGTACCCCTGGATACTGTGATCCTGTGTTTTTGGAGACGTACTCCCTAACGAAAGAGTCGGATGTGTACTCTTTTGGGGTAGTCTTGTTTGAAATCTTGTCCGGGAAACTATGTGTTGAAAATATCGGGTGTGAGTTAAAGGTTTATGTGTCTTTCTGGAAGAAAAGCTACGAAGAGAATAAGTTAAATGGGATTATCTTGCAAGATCTCATGCAACAAATGGATCCGAGTTCATTGAAAACATTCTCAGACATTGCATTTCAGTGTTTACGGAAAGCTCGTGAAGAACGGCCAAGAATGTCTCGTGTTGTGGAAGAACTGGAGATTGCACTTGAATCTCAGGAATTCCCTGACCTCAGGCTCGAAGTGCTAACAAAGTATGAAGATATACTTAAGGCAGTTGATCCTCTTCTAATATACAAAACTGGAAACCAACTCAAAGAGCTTCTCTCCAAAGGCTTAATCATTAATGCCGGCAAAAGGGTAATTAGCTACATTGCTTTGAGTTATTTAATCGAAGATTTATATATTGGTAAATCTATACTATATATATAGTAGTGTTTGAGTTAAAAAGATTACACAATTGGCACTTATGGAATTTTTTTTGTTAGTTTCTAAGCATTACAAGTTCTAAATATATGTTTACAACTATTTAAAGCATAAATACATCAATTCAACACATATAATTAAGAGTTAATTGTATAATTTATTTTACTTTTAAAACACCAATTAAATGAAATTTATAATTAATTAATGATATTACCAAGATACCACTCACTCAAAAGTACACTTTACCACATGATACAAAACAATAATGTATATATATATATATATATATATATATATATATATATATATATATATATATATATATATATATATATATATATATTTAGATTTGTTGTAAACCCAATAATAACTAACTCGGAACTTTTTTTTTTTTTTTTTTTTTTTTTTTTTTTTTTTTTTTTTTTAATTGAACTTGTAGTGGCTGTCTATAACTAAGAAGGGGGAACACATTGAAAGGATTTACATTGAAGCATGTCTGAATCTCGCTGAAATTGGAGATAACAGTTTAGAACATCCGTCTTATGACATTGTTAATTCAAGGTATCTTAATTATCCTATCCCTTTTGTTTTTGTTTTTTCTTTTTGTATATGTAAGTAAGGTACAGTGGGTGAGTTAGGCATTTAGTGAAAGTTCAAGGGGTAACGAATAACTAAATCAGTTAGTTATACTGTTATAGATTTCCAGGGGGGCTCTGTTACGAATATCGCTGGGTTGAATATGGCTGGGGTGGATTCAAAGCACGTGTGACTGTGTGAGAGGTGAATACTTGACACCACAAATCTCATACACGGTCAACCTTGTCTTCCGATATAGTTGGCAATCCGATGTTAATTCATATGACCCCCTAAAATACAAAATAGATGGGGAGGATGAGACAAAAGTTGTTATGATTTACCCGATAGATATGAGACAAGATGGATGGTTC
This sequence comes from Artemisia argyi, assembly GCA_030686995.1. Classification (NCBI taxonomy): domain Eukaryota; kingdom Viridiplantae; phylum Streptophyta; class Magnoliopsida; order Asterales; family Asteraceae; genus Artemisia; species Artemisia argyi. The sequence continues at coordinate 173,381,777 of CM060687.1, read as the reverse complement.
ATAGTTCCATTGTATCACTTTTCAAGCCAACACAAAACTGCAGACCTTCAATTTGACTTTGAATACCACGCTACTAGTCTACTAGTCGCTGGCATCGAGTTCCAACCATCTGAAAAAAAAGTAAGCAGTTTATTGTCAATGGTTATGTTATTTATTTATAAAAGTTGTAAAGAAAAAATGACATTTAACCCAAATGTATGGCTCACTTGCTTGTATATGTCATTACTCATTATATAGGTGGAACTTCAAGTGTTTGAAGAGTACCAAGACATAGTCGAGGTTGCCTCACAATCTCTCTTCTACACATCCGTTGATGAACTTAAGCAGATTCTCTCCAAAGGAGTCCACCTTAACGGATACAAAACGGTATTCAATTGGCTATGTCTACTTATGAGCCCCACGGTTCTCACCACTTTGAATTTTTTATTTATTACTAGTATATTTTAATAAAATTAATATGAGCACAACTAATTCCCAACTTATTAATTATATAGTGGGTCTCTCTTAATGAGAAAGGAGAACACTGTCACATGATATCTATAGAAGATTGTTTGATTCCAAATGAAGATTTCCCTTCTCGATACAAGTCTCATTGGCGGTCAAGGTGACTTGTGATCATCCTCCACTCATCACTATTGTTTCAAAAGTATATATCAATTAATGTATTATGCATTCTTTTGTTTCTACTTCTTCTTCATGCAGATTTCCAGCAGGCCTTTATCAAGCAAATGATAAGGGTTTCAAAACACATGTGAAGGCTCAATTACTGTCCCCAAATATCACATACACCGTGAACCTTGTATACAACAGTTCCTCAAGTGGTAAACAAGTGTACGTAGACCTCAAGTACAAATTAAGAGGGGAGGCAACAGCTTCTACTGTGTACGTTGCAAATCGGAGACACGATGATTGGTTGCATATGGTTGAATTGTATCAATTCACTAGCAATGGGAGTATTGTTGATCTTGAAATTATTTTTGAAAATTCTGGAACCAATATAGATGGAGTAGAAGGCATAATGTTTCAGCCCCTGGAAATAGTAAGATGACAAATACTAGTTTAATCATCTTAGTCAATTTTTAATTATCATTTTATTATTCTTACAAAACAGGTACATCTGAATTAACAGTGGCAAAAAGGTTGGTTCTGGTAATAGGTTGATATTCTGTTGGGTCAAAATGGGCCATTTTTTTGTTCTGAGAGTTAGACGTACCAGCTGAAAAATGAACTGCGGATGACAAATAGTTAAAGGAGATCGATACAAAATTTATAAAAGTTATGAATCAAATTTTTTATAGCCAAAACTAAAACTAATACTAAAACTTGTAAACCAATTATAATAGGTGGAAGATCAAGTATCAAAGGATGACAAGGTGGAGAACATCCAAACCATATTAGATTCAGAATCAGACATTTATTGGGAACAAAAATTGATGAATGATTATGATGAAATACTCAATTTGTCAAAAGATAGTCTACAGTGGACAACGAAGAAGGAACTCTACTCAATTCTCAGAAGAGGGATCATGATCAACAATGGTCAAGAGGTATATTTTATCGGAATTATAAGAGTGCTCTCATTATTTCTGTTAGATGTTTTGACTTAAACTCCTAAGGCTAGTTTGGTAATATTGGTTGGTACATAATTTAGCACTTTAGCTTGTATTATAAGGGTAGTTTGGTATTTTTAGTGTAGTAAGTTGAAACGTGTTTTGGTCGGTTAGTATCTCTTATTAAAGGGATAAATAGAACTAGTATTTGTACTTTGACTTTTCATAAATAGAAACAGTATTTGTACTTTGACTTTTCATAAATAAAAGTACCAGCTTTTAGTTAATGCTCCCGCTCTTGTATTCTTGTCTTTGTGCCTCTCCTCTTGCACTTTTGCTTCTGATTATCTATCCTTGATCCTAACAATTTCGAACCTATTTTAAAAGTAATATTCCTTACACTTACATATTTATATGGATTGATAGTGGTTCACTGTTGATAAACATGGGAAGAAATGTCCAATGCTATCTGCAAGAGCGACTTGGGTAATAGATGATAAAAACTCAGCTTGTGAGTCTTCCCACGAATCAAGGTTCTTTCTCTATCATTTCTAGCCAGTTTTCCTGTAATAGTTATATGTTATTCATATGTGTGCACCATTTTGCAACTTCCTATGATTACAGACACTTTTATGAAGAAATTAAATATATTTATGAATCTTTCTTTTGCATTCAACTGAGGTATTATAAAGTCGCAAAAATATTTAAATTGTAGTTTGGTAGTACTCATCACCTTAAGTGAGCGACAAGGATAACTCATATATAGTTAGACTAATAAGAAATACATTCTACACATCCATCTTCACAATTCAAACCATCACTACACTGTCATGATAAAAATTCTCACTGGCTTCAAATAAGACTGCTCTATTGATCCTTGTTTCCTCTATTAAACTTCTGAATATTCATACCCACATTCCACACCTTTGCTACATGGAGGGGCCGCCTCAGTTGGCTTCACTTAAAAACTCAGTAGCTTTTTTTCATCTCTGAAATTCTGTAATCTCTTTCCAACCATATGAAATATAGCAGCAAGTACGAGTCTTCTAAGGTTTCTCCATATGCCGTTTTCTTCTGAATAATTTCTTGTAAATCATTAGCCAACCCATTCAGACCAGTCACTGTTTGCAACTTGACTTGTATATTCTGTGCAAAAGGGCAGTTGAAAAAAAAAAAAAATGAGAATGTGCTTCACAGTTATTAATATAGTGAGCATACCATTACTGCACTTATCCCCATTCATAGGAGATTTGATGTCACTGAGAGTATCATACCAAGGAAAACCACTGCACTTATGAGTTTTTCCACACTACATCTTTTCACAAAGGATTACTATAGGCTCTGAGATGCTTGTAACTTAGGATATATTCTACGCCACTCCTGAGGCCACTTTCATCTTCAATCTTTGATTATAGCTGCAATTGAATTGGATTACCCGTTCCTAATTTATGGACAATATGAGACTTCACTCACCTCCAACAAGTTCTTTCATTCCCAAATGTCTAAATTCTTGTGTTTAACATCCCAAACACTTCTGCCTTTTAACTTCATAGTGTGACTCCATTATATTCCATAAATGGGTCAAAACGGGTAATAGTTAAGAAAGACACTTTATTACACTGCAATATTCTTCTGCTTTTAAGTTTTAACTCCATTGTGTGACTCCATTATATTGCATAAATGGGTCAAAACGGGTAATACTTAAGAAAGACACTTCATTACACTGCAATATTCCATGAATGCTTCATTATTGCTTTATTCCATATAAATCTCTTTTATAACTATTCTAGGAAGAATGAATACAAGCAATCAATTCTGAAAAACCTTGAAAAAGAGAGCCCTAAACATTGGATTTTGTACCCCGACGATATGCCAACGCATTGCCTGACTTTTCTTTGGTGTGGGATGGCATGGAAAATTTCCATTGTCCAATTCCGCACCCTTTAAATGTTATCACTGTTTGATGCTGGCATGTCGTTCAGTTTAGCCATAGTGAAAATGAGAAAGCCCTTAAAGAACCTTTCATTACTTGGAAAATATTAGCAAGCAATAAACAACTTAACACATTAGTTGGCTTCTACTACTTTGGATGCCCCTAAAACTTTCTTGTATATGCAGATTTGGAGAAGTCCTTGTAATAACTGCTGGAGACAAATTTGAACTTGTGAATGAAATAAAACCCGAAGTGCTATCTGCTGATTCAACATATGCAAGTTACTTTGTCTACAAATTACCATCAGACCAATCCATATTTGAGTTTCCTCTCGAAGTGAGCTATAAAAGGGGTGAATACTATTATAAGCATATATACAGCTATTTAGTAAGCCCTCCAAATACCCCAGTTATCGGACAAAAGTTTGATGAAAACTTATACAACCCACTAAACAGACACAAACTAAGTGCTCTTCCAAGACAGAGGAGTGATGGTTGGATGGAAGTAAAAATATGGGGGTTTCAAACCAAGAAGACTCCCGCAATCATTTCAATGCATCTTCAGTTAGAGCATCCAGTTAAGAAGGATCTTTGTGGGCTTATCATACATGGGATTGAGCTTAGACCCGTATAGATTCTCTTCTTTTAGTGGTGATTGGGGGGGGGGGGGGGGGGGGGGGGGGGGTATCTACAAGATTCAAGTACATGTAAACACATCAGTTAGTTTGTTTTCATTGCTGGTTAAAAATATACCTACTTTAAATTTGATTGCTTCAAATTTTATTTGGTAATCCAGACTCCTTTTCCGCAACTAAGGGAGGAAATTTATTCAATGATAATATAGTTTGCATTAATTAAATTGTTAAACAGAATTCTAGAGTCTGCAAAATGGTACTGGATCAAGTCCTGGGTCAGGGTGAAGAAGATCATTGCTTTGACCGTTTTAAATAAAATGATGCTGTCAAAACACTTATTAGATTGTCAGGATTGGCAGCTCTAACACAGTAGAGATGACACCCTTGATCTGGAAATGATAAATTTGACTTAAAATTGATGGAATATATGAATAATAATAAACATATAAACATCAAAGAGTACGCAGCGGAATAGATCAAATACAAATAATAAATTAACCGAATATAAATGGATGCGTACCTCTTTGTGATTTCTAGCAAGAACAAGAAACCAATGGAACAAGAACTATAAACCCTAATTGGGTTTAATGGTGGATCGACTAGGGTTAGTCGAATAGGGCAAATCACCTTGTTAGCAAAAGTATGCCAACACTTCGTTCTTGAACACACGTATTAGTAGCGTTTCAATAAGAAAAGCTAGGTTCTTAATTCACAAGCAATCCAAACACAATGTTTAGAAGATCGCGTAGGAACCCTAGAAGGGTGTAGTTGATCAACTAAACAAGAATGGTTTTGAGCTTAGAAATCTAGTAGGAACCCTATAAGGGTGTAGTTCGATTTCTAACTCAAGAGGAGAAAGAGAAGGAGATTTGGTTTGCAAGTGAACCAAGGGATGATTAGAATGAACAAAAGGGTTTGTTTATATACTAATCAACATCTTGGAGCACAAGACACAAACCCTACACCCTAATGGGCTGGGTTTGGCCAAACATGGGTTTTACAAGCCCATTCCATGTTTTTCTTGAACTCTATTTTAAGTTCAGTCCTTCATCTTTCCTCCAACGATCATTTTGTGAATTTAATAATTATTCGTCACTAAAACAATAATTATTAATTAATTGAAACTCATACGTAAAGTGTGCAATCCCGAAGTCTCGAGTTCGAGTCCGGACATATTCATTAATTTTTATCCGTTAAAACTAACAGCTCCCACTCGGATATACATTAATGTAATAATGACAATGGTTAGTCTAGCATAACACGCCAATGTCCCCAGAACGATCACGAGTATGGTTTCCTGGAAAAAAACCACCTTTGATGATTCATCATCATACTTATCCTTTTGATTCTAATACTATGTTAATATGGATATGGATCGAAGTCATTCCATAATTAACTAGTGTTTCTCGTTATTTATGATCAAGCAAGATTACCAATTCATCTGAACGCATTCCAGATAGACCTTGGGCATGGCCATGCAAACATCTTGTTAATCCTACGAGTGGCCAAACAGTATTAAACTTCAAAACAAATTTGAAGGAACCAAATCCTGTATTGACTACAAGCATAACCTATGAACTTCGCATCACCTCTGAAAATAATCCTTATAACTACCAGTTACGGATAGCGTTAGATTATCTCACAGAAAATGAGCTACATCCACAGTAGTTACCTGGTATCTCAAGTCTGAGGATAAATATTCATGATTTACTCTAATGACAACATCCATAAGTACAATCATGTAATTGGGATTTTGTCCTATATCCAATTTATCCAGTATTGAATATCATGTGAATTTGGCTTGTCTACGCACCAATATAATTTATATATATTATACCAAATCTCACATTTGTCTTAGTTCAATGATACTCCCATATCATTAATTGACAATGGACAATTTAGAATAACATAACATAAGTTATTCATGGATTAAACATGCAAATATGGGATACAATCTATTATTAATGAAAACAAACGTACTCAGCACTTTAATTCATTATTAAATAATGATTGCTTAACATCCCTTATCCAAATACTAAATAGATCAATGCATGAAAAATTCTTGTTAATGAATTTTGTCTCAAGTAATAACAATCATACTTGTTGACAATTATGCCCAAGTAATGATAATCATACTTGTTGACAAGGCATTATTCAACTAACTTTGATCTATCGGAATTTTGAGAATACTTATTTCAATAATGAAATTCTTGTATATGTGCATTCAAATAATTTGATATAACCACATAATATATCATAAAATATGTATGACATCCTCAACATACAATTTTTGATAATTAAACTTCCAAACCTTTAAAGTTTAAAGTATTCTTATTCTTTAACGTATAATGCAACTATGCTTTTCGTTAAGCATAACTAGTACACATGGCTATTAACAAGGATGAAATCCTTCCATGACTAGTATTGAGTGTCATCTCAATTTTTATATTAGCATCATTGTATGCAAACAACAATATGCTCTTTTCCGTAAACTTCAATGTGTAATGTTTTATTCCTTCCAAACTTTCAAGTTTGTTGGCTATGACAATTTTACAAATTGTTCATTTATAGAATCTAGAAATTGTTCCAGGCTGAGGATGTGATTCTATATCCAAATATATTCCTTTAGAATATTCATTACACAACTTATCTAATATCTTTCATTAGATATCAATGTTGTCAAATCATCTTTTATCAAAGCATGATATAACAACATGATGTACATGAAAAATTCTCGTGTCCAACTTAATTTCATTCATGTACTACATATCCATTTAAACTTTCTAAATGATATATCATGTTCTATTAGATTCATTTACCGCACATGTTTACATCAATAAACATATCTTCAAGGTTGTATGTTTACTTATTAAATCTTTCAAGTAAAGTTTCATTCCAAGTTATGACTTACTATTTAACTTATATAGAATGTTACTTCCTATATGTTATACAACATATATGATTTAAATAAGTAAACATAATACTCCCACTAGCTTTCAGAATTATTTAGGAGTTATCTTATTTTAAATTATAAATCAAAACATAGATTTAATATTTAAACATAAGATTTACCTCCTTGATGCATGCATCTATCCATACTTGGATTCTTGCATTTTGTATACTTTCAAAGATTAAATGAATTCATAAAACTCTTAATTACTCATCGTCCTCGCTTAAGTAATTATATAAGAAAGAGGTTTTATAATCCATTGTCAAATTTCATATTCATAAAAATGAGTATGACAATTACCATCTTTGTATTTTTTAATGTTCTTAGGAAAGAGTATTCAATCATAGTTAATTACTTAAGTATGATTAATAATCTTGTCATAAGATATATATTAAAATATGTATACAATTTTGTCCATATGATTCTTTATGCAAAGATTTAAACCTCTAGAGTTTTTCTTCTTTTGCAGAAACTCATCTTCATTAAGATAAACCAAGTTTTCAAAGTTGACTTATCTTTATGGACAGCATCTTAACATTCATAGTATGAGCAATTTACCATAATTAGTAAATGCGTCATTATGATTAACAGGCTTACTTTGATCCTGTAATTCATAATTCTCAGCATATTAAATATCTGAGACATCCCTACGGATCTATGAATGAGAGTTTCATCATGTTGAGATTTAACCTTTACATTTCAAACCTCATCATGATTTTCACTAGTGTGGTTTTAGAAGATTATATATTTTGTAATTTTGATCTTTCAAGATCAAACAAAACTCCCACTTGCCTTTTGTATTTTATAAATACTTTAGCAAGATGAGCAACACTAAATCGTTCTCATTTGGGATATTACAAAAATATTTTACAGTTCCTGACTCTTGTTTGTTAAAACTACTTATTAACAAAATCAGAACTTCATTTTAAGACTTTAATGTGATTCATCACATTCCATAATGTCTTATTTAATCTTCTAGGTTGGAGTCTTATTGAGTATATTCAATCCATACTCAATTTTCTAACCTTGATAACTTTTGGAAGAAAAGAAGTCATATTTATCTTTTAATCAAACAATATAACAAGAGTTTGATTTTTTCTAACTGAACACACCACCAACTTGTGATGTTTCATTAGAATTAATATTGTGAGACAAACTAACAATATGTAAGATAAACTTATTCCCTTTGGCTTACCTATTTACCAACTAAGTCAACTTAATGGTACAATAGAATTTCCAAGCCAATTGCATGCTATATAACATAAGTACCTTTTGAACAAGTTACTTCATGTTCATGTCTTAAGAAGACATGAACTGTTATATTCCCACTTTACGTTGTACATCATTGATCAACTCAATGATTTCTTGTTTGAAACATAACAAGTTTAATGCCTTACTTTATTATAAGTCTTGTAATAGTTAAAAGACTTCATGTTTATAAGAAGATATAAACATAAATAACTAAAGTATTTGTGAACACCTCCACTTGGTTTCAATAGTAATTTCAAGTTAATTTACTACTTCATTTGCTTATGTCATTTTATGAATTATCCAATTTAAGAAACTACAAACTCACATAATTCCATTACATCAGTTGATCTGCTAGTAATGAAATCATGTAGTTTACCTTTCTATTGCAATCTAGGCAGGTTACACCCTGACGTAAATTGTAAATTCAAGTGTTTCTTTTAATTTGAATATCATAAGACATAAAAGTAGTCTTATAATCATGACACATGTTCTACATAAGATAATCTTACACATTAAATGTATAAGTCTTATTAGAACATTGATCTCTTACCTTGCAATTAAGAGAATCCTATCATCATATTTCTCTATGTATTGTTCCTTTGCACACAATAGACAATTCTCCCACTTGTGCATTGAACAATATCATGTAGTATATAAACAACACAACATAAGTTTGTTTATGTGATTCAATATGATTTGTGTCATAAGTAGATGTAGGACTACTTTGTCTTATCAGGAAACGCATATGGCTATCCTAAGAACATGAGTGTCTACAATTTGAAAGTAATTATCTTGAAGATAATTTTGGGCTACTACACAGAATTAAGTCTTGTAGCTCCCACTGAATTAGAGAACATAACAATAACTCTATAGTCAGTAAACAACACAAAGCTCCCACTGGATTTGACAACATTGTACGTGTTTCATAACCAGTGAAAACAATTTGCTTGTTTTTACTTTCCTACACATTTAGAAAAACCCATACGTAATAATTACTCAGGTTCTAAAATGTGTATTCTACTATGTTTATGATGGATTATCCATCAATGATATTAACTTGAAGAATTTGAGCATGCAGCTTCTTCCTTAATAGGCCTACCATCCCCACAATGGTATGTAGCACCTTTAAAGCACAACAACTAGAAAAATACTAGCTTTGCCTTTTACCAATTTTGCGGTAATCTGTCCAGCTTCTAATAACTCATATTTTCCATTTAACAAAATGCCTTGTTTGTTATAGAAGAATTCATTCACCAAATAAGAGTAATGAAATTTCTATGGAAAATAAGATGTGCTATATCCTTAAATATTAAAGATAGCTATGAGTTATATATTAGAATGTAGACAATTCTAATGTTCTTATTATACCTTTCTCAATCATGAAAAGGAATAGGATTGAGTCTTATTCTTTTCTCATGGAAAATAGACTTAGGATTGAGTCTTATTCTTATGTTCCTATCAAACCTTTCTCAATCATGAAAAGGAATAGGATTGAGTCTTATTCTTCTCTCATGGAAAATAGACTTTCTTTCATTTAGGTAAATTTTTCTCAATCAAACATTATGTTTGAAAGCAGAATTATATCAATTTACCAATTTAAGACCAAACCACGTTTACGGCTTTAATGTTGCATTAATACGTTAAAAAGAATTACAAAATTCAATTTTAGTATTTTCGATAATTAAATTTTCAAGAAAATTAAATACCCATGGTTCATAATCAAATAACCATTTAATTTTCACTGAAAAACTAGGATCCAAATTGACATAAGTTCATCACATCAGTTGATCTGCTAGTGATGACGTTATTCAATAAGGTACGAGACGTGTCCCAATTGCCAATATTCAATTGCAATTCCTAGAATCGATGGGATTTACATTAATTGCCAACCGCAGTTGCAATGTAAGCATGTTTTATCCCCATCTTCTTATGCCTTGAGTGATCAGTTCCCACTATCAACTCAATTAAATTAACCAATTTAAGAAACATCAAACTTACATAATGACACCACACCAGTTGATCTGCTAGTGATGAAATCATGTAATTTGCCCTTCCATTGCAATCTAGTCAGGTTACGCCCTGGCGTAGATCCAATTTCAGGTGTTTCCGTTTCATTGGATGACATATAACTTAAATTTAAGGGTAGTATTTTTGATGTGTGTAATCAAAATATATGTACAAAGATGTCATGCATTCATCTTGTAGCATATGTTTCATGTAAAAAAACTTTTACTCATTAGTTTCTTTACAAGCTTAAATCTCCAAACTTTTGATTGAGGCGTTGAGAAACTTACAACTTTGCCTTAAGCCAGAATAGAGGCTCACTAAGGCCGCAATTTAATGCGTAGCCATCCTTATACCCACTTTAATAGTTTGTCATAATTAGTTCCACCTTTCAACCACTTAATACAGTCGCGATCAATCAACCAAAAGTCCAAGATTTATTAAGTAAGCTCAAAACAAGATTTCACCATTATTAAGTCCGTTTAATATTTTATTTATAGAAATTACCCTTTGTTACTATCATGTTAAAAACATATAAAACAAAAGTAATAAAATAAAATAAACAAACAACAATAATGGTCATGCTAAATTAAAATCAATATTAAAACACACTATTGATTTAATACACGATTAATAGGGTCTTCCCTAATATTATAATTAATCAAATTTTAGTAATCTTTATTCATAATATTTACTAAACAATTTAACAATTATAATAGAATCGCATAATAAGCATGAAATCTTAAAACCAAATCATCATAATCCAAGACAACACATGCATGGTTTGTCATGGACGCCCATATTGCACATATTATACAAATAATCATGTCAATCAAGGAACGCAACCAAACGGGATATCACAATATCCATACACATAAATTACATGCAACCTAGGGTTTCTACAAGTTTTTATTACATAATTCATCAAACCCTAATTTCTTTTTTTAAAAAAAACTTTCGACATATATATAATTAATTAAATAAATTCGAAATAAAAATAAAAACTAGGGTTTATGAAAAAAAAATAAAAACATAAGAACACCAAGCATGTTATAATCAAACGATTCAATTTTATGTGTTTCGGTAATTCATTATAATGTATTAACGGCTCTTGATGCCACTGATGGAATATATGAATAATAATAAACATATAAACATCAAAGAGTACGCAGCGGAATAGATCAAATACAAATAATAAATTAACCGAATATAAATGGATGCGTACCTCTTTGTGATTTCTAGCAAGAACAAGAAACCAATGGAACAAGAACTATAAACCCTAATTGGGTTTAATGGTGGATCGACTAGGGTTAGTCGAATAGGGCAAATCACCTTGTTAGCAAAAGTATGCCAACACTTCGTTCTTGAACACACGTATTAGTAGCGTTTCAATAAGAAAAGATAGGTTCTTAATTCACAAGCAATCCAAACACAATGTTTAGAAGATCGCGTAGGAACCCTAGAAGGGTGTAGTTGATCAACTAAATAAGAATGGTTTTGAGCTTAGAAATCTAGTAGGAACCCTATAAGGGTGTAGTTCGATTTCTAACTCAAGAGGAGAAAGAGAAGGAGATTTGGTTTGCAAGTGAACCAAGGGATGATTAGAATGAACAAAAGGGTTTGTTTATATACTAATCAACATCTTGGAGCACAAGACACAAACCCTACACCCTAATGGGTTGGGTTTGGCCAAACATGGGTTTTACAAGCCCATTCCATGTTTTTCTTGAACTCTATTTTAAGTTCAGTCCTTCATCTTTCCTCCAACGATCATTTTGTGAATTTAATAATTATTCGTCACTAAAACAATAATTATTAATTAATTGAAACTCATACGTAAAGTGTGCAATCCCGAAGTCTCGAGTTCGAGTCCGGACATATTCATTAATTTTTATCCGTTAAAACTAACAAAAATTGCATGTGTTTACGGTTTATAGATGTTTGTATCAACTTTGGTCAACTATGCAAACTGACTAGCATTCTAGCAAAGTAAGAGACAGGACAAAAATAGTTCCTGAAATTTTTTTTAACAAGGACTCTCAGTCTCTCAAAGCTTCTTTCACACCCTTTATTTTATGTCACCAATGCAAATGTTTTCTTGGAAAGCTTTACATCAGATCAAGGATGACCTTTTCACTCTTTTTTATTAGGTTATGATTTTGTGTGTTGAAAAGGTTGCATGCCCCAATTCCATAAAGTAGGTGGACATTGAAACCAAAAAGTGTTAACCCATATCAATTTTATTCATTTGTTACTATTATTATGTTGTAACATAGCAAAACCGTAAAGACGTTAAGTACACACATCGCAGTTTTAAAGAAACTCGATGGCTTCAAGGCAGAAGCACACCTGCTTTTGGTTGGGCGTACTGATAAAGTAATGAGCACACCACGAGACTTCCATGACTTGAGCCCAATTCCCTTGACCCAAAGCTAAAAAGGCCTGACCCAATTTATGCCATGATTCTCATATTGTAAACCCAATAATACTAATTCAGAACTTCTTTATTTTTAATTCGACGTGTAGTGGCTGTCTATAAATGAGAAGGGGGACCACATCGAAAGGATTTACATTGAAGCCTGTCTAAATCCCGTTGTGATCAAAGCTAACAGTCTAGTTTGTCATTCTTTAATTCTTCTTAATGCAGATTTCCAGGGGGACTCTGTTATTTATATTACACGACGGAATTCAAAGCACGTGTGAGAGGTCAATACTTGACACCTCATATCTCGTACACGCTTAACCTTGTCTTCCGATATAGATGGCAATCCGGTGTCAATTCATTTAACCCCTTGAGATACAAAATAAATGGGGAGGATGAGACAAAAGTTTTCATAATTAACCCTTCTACCCATGCGAGAGAAGATGGATGGTTCATTGTTCCATTGTACGTAGTATCACTTTACAAGCGAACATACAACTGCAGATCTTCAATTTGAGTTTGAAAACCGTTCTACCAGTCTACTAGTAGCAGGCATCGAGTTCCAACCATCTGAAGAAAAAGTAACCGGTTTATTATCAATGGTTATCTTATTTATAAAAGATGTAAAGAAAAAATAACATTTAACCCGAATGTATGGCTCACTTGCTTGGATATGTCATATATAGGTGGAACTTCAAGTGTTTGAAGAGTACCAAGACATAGTCGAGGTTGCCTCACAATCTCTCTTCTACACATCCCTTGATGAACTTAAACAGATTCTCTCCAAAGGAGTCCACCTTAACAGATACAAAATGGTATTCAATTGGCTATGTCTCCTTATAAGCCCCACGGTTCCCACCACTTTGAATTTTTTATTTATTATATTTTAAAAAAATTAATACGAGCACAACTAATTCCTAACTTACTAGTTATACAGTGGTTTTCCCTTAATGAGAAAGAACAACACTGTCACATGATATCCATGAAAGACTGTTTGATTCCAAATGAAGATTTCCCTTCTCGATATGAGTCTCATTATTGGTCAAGGTGACTTGTCATACTCAGACTCATCCCTATTGTTTCATAAGTATATATGAATTGATGCATCATTCTTTGCTTCTTCTTCTCCATGCAGATTTCCAGCGGGCCTTTATCAAACAGACAATAAGGGATTTAAAACACATGTGAAGACCCAATTATTGTCTCCATCAATCACATACACCGCCAACCTTGTCTTTTACGCTTCCTCATATGGTGATCAAGCATATGTAGACCTCAAATACAGATTAAGTGGGGTGTCAACAATTTCCAATGTGTACCTTGCAAATGAAAGAAGAGAAGATTGGTTGTATACAGCTGAATTGTATCAATTCACTAGCGATGGGAGTATTGTTGATCTTGAAATTATTTTTGAAAATTCTGGAACCAATATAGACGGAGTAGAAGGCATCCTGTTTCAGCCCCTGGAAATAGTAAGATGACAAATACTAGTTTAATCATCTTAGTCAATTTTTAATTATTATTCTTACGAAACTGGTAAAACAACTACTATAATAATTTGAATTAACAGTGGCAAAAAGGTTGGGTCTGGTAATAGGTCGAAATTGGTTTGGGTCAAAATGGGTCATTTTTTGTTTTGAGTCGGACGTATGGGTTGAAAAATGAACTGAGAATGGAATTTTAGAGTTCTTTAAAACTGATGAATAGTCAAAGGAGACCAATACAAAATTTATAAAAGTTATGAATCAAATTTTTTATAGCTAAAACTAAAATTAAACTAAAACTAGTAAACCAATTACTTTGTAAAAATAGGTGGAAGATCAAGTATCCAAGGATGACAAGGTGGAGAATATCAAAGCCATATCAGATTCAGAATCAGACACTTATTGGGAAAAAATAATTCCTAATGATTATGAAGAAATACTCAATTTGTCAAAAGATAGTCTGATGTGGACAACGAAGAAGGAACTCTACTCAATTCTCAGAAGAGGGTTCCTGATCGACAATGGTCAACAGGTATACTTCATAGCTGTCATGTTTTCGAACCTGATTTAAATGTAATATTCCTTACACTTACATATCTATATGGATTGACAGTGGTTCGCTGTTGATAAACATGGGAAGAAATGTCTAATGCTATCTGCAAGAGCGACTTCGGTAATAGATGATAAAAACTTGGCATGCATGTCTCCCCAGGAAACAAGGTTCTTTCTCTATTTTTTCTAGCCAGTTTTCCTGTAATAGTTTATATGTTATTCATATGTGTGCACCACTTTGCAACTACCTACGAATACAGACACTTTTGTGAAGAATTTAATATATTTATGAATTTTTCTCTTGCACACAACTGAGATATTATAAATTATTTTGGCAAAAATATGTAGAATCTAGTTTGGTAATTCTTATTTACCTTAATATGCGATCTATATTTGTATAGACTGATATTGAAATCTATACAATAAGCAATCCATCCTACACAACTATCTTCACAATCCAAACCATCACTAGAGAGTAATGTCAACAATTCTCTCTGGCTTGAAAGAACACTGCTCGATCTATTAATCCTTGTTTCCTCTATCAGATTTCTAAAAATTCATGCCCACATTGCACAACTTTGCTACATGGGGGGCTGCCTCAATTGGCTTGACTTTTAAACTCATTAGCTTAAGCTTTATAGTGTCAATAATCCTTGCATACAACATGTCCCAACTCAGATTTTCATCTCTGAAATTATGTAATCTCTTTCCCGCCATAAGAAGTATACAGCATCAGCAAGTACAAGTATTCCAAGGATGCTTCATATGTCGTTTTCACATAATCTAGGAGATATCTAGCCAATCATTAGCCAACCCATTCAAACCAATCATTATTTGCAACTTGACCCGTATAATGGGCATACCGTTACTGCACTTATCCTCATCTAGTAACTTATTCTGTGTTTGTAACTTTTCCTGAATGTCCATCCATAAGAGATTTGTATGTCTATGATTACACTGAGAGTACCATACCAAGAAAAACCACTGCACTTTCGCAGTCTGAGTTCTAATGCTTTCCATACATGTTTATATATCAGCCAACAGAACCTGTTTACCTTCTGAGTTTTACCATACCACTACATCTGTTTACAAATGATTATTACAGGCTCTGAGATGCTTGTAACTTGAGGATTTATAGTATCCTACTCCAAAGGCCACTTTCATCTTCCATCTTTGAATATAGCTGCATACAAGCCACATTGAATTGGATTCCCCGTTCCTAATTTATGGACAATAGATACTTCACTTTATCTCTCATCTCCAACAAGTTCTTTCAACCTTAACTGTCTAATTCCCAAATACTTCTACCTTTTAACTTCATTGTGTGAATCCATTATATTCCATAAATGGGTAATAGTTTAGAAAGCCACTTTATTACAATACAAAATTCCGTAAATGCTTGATGATTAAACTTCCTTCTATTTATCCATATCTTTCAACCCGAAACCTCCTTGATTCTTTGGTCCACAAATAATTTTCCATGCCACGTTAGCTCTGACTTCAGTAATTCATTGACACCAAAGGAAACCTTTCAAAATCTTATATAACTTTTTTAGGAAGCATGATTACTGAAGCCCAGTAAATCCAAATAGACTCAAGAACATAAGCATTCCAATTATGAAAAGCTTTAAAAGAGAGCCTAAACGTTGAATTTTGTACCCCACGTATGCCAAAGCATCGTAGGAGTTTGCTTTGGTGTGTGATGGCATCTAAAGATTTTATTGACCAATTCGACTCAGTTTAAATGTTATTACTGTTTGAAGTTGGCATGTGTTATGACAACTTGTTACACAATAAACATATCTTATCAAATTAGTAGGCTTCTACTACTTGAAAACCTTAATCACTTTCCAAATCTATACATATATGATGAGCTTCTTTTTTTTCTGCAGATTTGGAGAAGTGCTTGTAATAACTGCCAGTGATGAGTTCGAAATTAAGGGAGAAATCAAATCTGAAGAAGTTTCAACTAAAACAAAATATGCAGCTTACGTTGTCTACAAATTACCACAAGACCAATCCACATTAGAGGCTCCTATGTTTGTGTGGAAAAAAAGATGGTTCCATGAATAACGGTTGGTATATCTATTTCGTAAGCCCTCCACTCACCCCAGTTATCGGATCAAAGCTTGATGAAAACAGTTATAACCCACTAAATAGATACAAAGGGAATGCCATTCCACAACAGAGGAGCGATGTTTGGATGGAAGTCGAAGCATGGGTGTTTCAAACTACCACTGAAAGTATCTCAATGCATCTTAAGTTTAAGCATCCTGGGGAGAAGAATCTTAAGGGGCTCATGGTACAAGGAATTGAGATTGACCCATTTAGAAACTCTGTTTTTTTGCCCAAGCACTAGAAAAAGTTTGCGTACATGCTCATATTCATTCAGCTTCATGATAAAATGAGTTACATGTACATAAGATGGTAAAAAAGAAAACATATAAACGAAAGTGCTAAGGTCTAAAATACGTTTATATGAGCATTTCGGTACCATAGTTTCTTCTCGGATTTCTTGTGAATAACACCAAAGTTACCACACCGACTTCAATGTTATTCTTGAAGTTACTGACCGACGTTGACAGAACAATGTTGTGACTAGTCTGTTTATGTGTGTACATGGGTTCCAGTTCAGTATTACCATTGTGAGTGAAAATGAGTACAATATTCTTTTCAGTATTATGCTTATGTGGTAGCAACTTTTCACGATACAAATGTTGCCCAGCCCGGTGCTCAAAATAATAGTCGTATAAATTCTAAGTTGTAAGTGGTTGGGGGTAAGGCCCGAAATAGTGTAGGTTTACCTAAGGCTGCATCATGAAAACATATCATGAGATTATGAGGTAATTAAATCCATGGGCTATGATAGTATTACTACATTAATAGAACATGACATGGTCCAACTTAATGTGCTAAAATACAATCTATGCCTCAATGTAGGTTACCCCAGCTTAATACCTTAGTAATACTTACTAGTGGACACTGCAAATAGTCAATTAGGCAGAACAGATTCACAGTAATGGTAAGAAAACTACTTTTAGAAACGATTTGCGCAGATAGAGCAAGGAAGATGCAATAATGTACATAAAACATATGTAGTTTTGGTTGATTTGCAGGTTCATAGGCAATCTTCACGCAGCATTTTATACAATATCATATCGAATTTCGTTTGAACTATAAGCCAAGTCAAAATGATACATGGATCCACCACATCAGTTGTACTACTGTGAGTGAAGAACACAAATTCTTAAATCGACCACAGACCGTCACGTATTCAAGTCACTTATGATTAACGAACCACTATTAAAACAATAACTAATCAATTGGGTATTTTTATACAACGCGATTTCTTGGCTTCTTGCCATGCCAAATCATATGCTATGTATTCCTACCGTTCGGTGAGCTAATTCTGCGCATGTTATGTCATGCGTGAAAAGTAATCTTATCATAAGGTAAAAAAGAACCTGGTATTGATTTAATGTCTCTAAACCCAAAAACGAAGCAATGAAGTATAATAAGTATAGCTTTTTGATAGGCTCTTATCATCTTAATATCTTCCAACACGGTACACCTGTGTGAGCTTACAGCAAATTGCAGACTAAGTAAACGAGTTGGGATTATTCAATAAGGTGGATCCCGCCCCAGTGACATTGTTAAAAGAAAAGGAGATACCCATCCTCTTGCAGTCCACTGATTTCACAGTTAACTCGGAAGAGGTAAGCTCCGTAAAGCCACAATTGGAGGGACATGGGACGAGATTTAAACCCACAACCTCCGAATTATGCTATTAGGCTAACATCGTAGGGACAATTTTGCCATTTTTCAAAAGATTAGGTGTCTTAGATATGATTAGAGAAACATAAAATATAATCGAAATCATAACACCATATGCTGCTATATAGAAGTCGATCAGTGAACTTAGGTACATAAGTTGATTTCATCTCTGTTTTAGCTAAGCAAGCAAAGAAACTGCTGGCACCATCACAATAGGTCCAACGCCAATTCTTAAATTTCGCTAATCGAAATACTTATATAAGTGTACGATAGCTGAGAATGATTTTCATCAGCAAGTTGAAATGTTGCAGTTGTCCCTCCACAAACTGAAGTCACAATTTCAGTGTATGCATCTAACGGATCACCCAAGGCAGTCACAGCTTGCATAAGGTAAGGCTTTAGCTTTTCTGCAGATTTCCAAAGTACTCCTTCCCCCAATTCTCGAGCTACCGGCAGAACTCCCTAAGAGGAAATTACTGGTCAAAAGGATTCAAGGAAAAGAAGAAAGAAAATTATATGTGATTAATTAAGCTATCGTAAACCTGTTACCTCGCTATGTTTTTTAACACTAGACAGTAGTGGTTTGAGCAACTCAACTGAAACTTCTTCACTTTCTTTCAAAGTTAAGACCATTATAGTTTCCATATATAAAAATATGTCTCCACGATGATAGTCCCTGAAATAAACAGTCACAAAAAGCCCAAATGATGATGGCATAATCTACTGCATACTTATTACTTATTAGCATTTGATAAGTTAAATACATATACGCATAATACTCATAGAGCTATAACACACCTTACTGATGTCAGAAAATGCTCAAACATCTTCACAATCATCACATCGCATTCAATATCAAGCATAACCACAAATGCTTTGGTTTTGCAAACATTTTCAAGAATCGAGAGCCTCTTGTTATAAGATCGGTTGGACTGATCAGCTAAACCCTCAAAGGAAGACACAATCAACTGAAAGACAGCCTATTCATACGCAATAGATTAGAATGTGAAGAAGAAAGAAAAAAATAATGTGAATGGTGCCATGTGTACCCTCATTTGGTCATCATCGTAGGGTGCATCAGGTGCTGTAATCCTCACTATCTCACACATGCATGAAGCAACTGCAACCTTCACATCGGCATCTGAATGTCTTAATAGATCATCATGAATCAGCGCCTTCATTGAAGGTTTGAGTGCATGTAACATCGATACTTTTGGGGATTGGCACACTTCATATAGAAGTTTCTCTGCTTGCTGAGGAGCACATACAAAAGAAACAATCAACTGGCAAAGTACTAGCATCAAATCTCTACATATAAAACTTGCATACATGTTATTTGTTTTATACCTAGATTGACAGCTATGCTAACAACCACAACGTTACTGTGTAGTGATTATAGAAAACATTGCATAAAAGTGCCACACATTCAATCCCGTTTAAGAATTCCTAGGAGATATAACATGCCATACAACTTAACCTATTTAAAATCCCGTGCCTTAGTTTGCTCCCTTTAGCAAAAGCTTAAAGACAACGTTTTTACGTATTCTGTTCACAGCATCCTTGCCAATGGGACAACCATACTAACCTTACAACCACACCATCACTTATACGACTCTTAACATGTTAACTATTTATGTACTGCTATTAAGCCTTCACCAAGTTTCTTTGAGTCTAAATATTCACCTCTAAACGCAAAATACTTTCTCCGCTTAGAAACTACACGAAATGAGTGGTAGCTGATCAATTGCTAAATATTCTCATTGCACTCTTTGGTTCCTAAATCCACATCAAAGCAAACATTGTCATCCAAATGTACCACATACATCAAAACAGGTGCAAAAATAACTAGCTAATCTAAACAGCCTTCAAAAAGAAACTCCTAAATTCTTGACACCCTCTGTTTGACTTCTATAGTCAATTACGAACCCTATAAGTGCTACCCCAATATTCCTGAAATTGGTATGGTAATATGAAAATACAAAACGAAGCATTATGTCTAGCGAAAGGTCAAATTCTCCGTTCACATATCAAGAGATCAGATACAAAGTTACCATCCTTTATGAAGATGTAACTACACAATCAACTGAGCCCTTACATAATCCTTAGTTTTGGTCATCGATTTCCTAGTATGTAGCTCTCTTTTAGGAAGGAGAACTTTCCCACATCCAAATCACACAAAACAGATTATTTTGACCAAGGAGCAGGAGATTCTCACATTCATGGAGAACCCCACGTGTTTAGCAAAGTCTCATCCTCCCTTAAAATAATTTCTAGCATTTACCGTTTATCAAATTGAATGTCATTGATGCCAGGTTCTACATAAAAATGCCAATCAAACAGTCGATATGTAACGCAGAGTTTCTCACGTGTCTCCCCTAAACATAGGCCGTGAATCTATAATTTATACTTTGCTTCATTGTGTCAATAAGCATAAGTCAAATTTCAATCTTATATAGCATATGCAGTTCAGAAAACTTTGCTTTCCAGTTACCTACATTTTTTGACGAACTAGTAATTCAACTAGCATCATACTACACTGCAATTACTTACCTCATTATGGTTATAATTTTAGTAGACGTTTTAGATTCAGCAATTTAAACTTCGTATCCATTTTATAAGCAGTTTGAACATTTCCACTTCTTAGGGGGTGTTTGTGTTAGCTTATTTACTCAGCTTGTGTAGATTCTGAAAAGCTCATAAGCCTACTTTTTTTGACTTATGAGGTTATCAAACTGATGTAGTAATGTTATGACGTCCATAAGCTCATTTTTTTTTTTGGGTAACCATGGTTTCCAACCTTTTGGCCAACTAGTCAATGGGGTTTGAGCGCACCACCACACAGACTCAAACAGCGTAAAGCCCTTCCTTTTTTGGGAAGGTTGTTGTGGCCACTTTTAGAGTTGTTTGATAAGCTCATAAATCGAAAAAATGAGCTTATGTATGAACTTTCCAAATTTACATAAGCTACTAAGCCTGGTAAATAAGCGAGCACAAACACCCCATTAATAAACACGTTTTGATTGACTATAATATACGAATTTCTTTTATCCAAACACTCCAAAGTATCTTCTACTAGCAGAGACAAACAGATCAAAAAACCTATCTCAATCATTTAGTGGGGTGGCCTAGTGGTAAAAAAAGTCTAACTATCATCAATAAAATGTGAGAGGTCTTGAGTCCAATTACTACTTGGTGCAAACAACCCTGATGTGGCCACGCCAACCTTCCCAAAAAGGTACCCGGTTTGTGCCTTTGTGTTGATGAGCTCAAACCTTGTGAATTAGTTAGCCAAAAGGTTGGAAACCATGATCACACAAAGAAAGAAACTAGGCTTACAATTTACCAACAAAAGTGATTCAAAGCCGAAAACAACATACAACTAAACATCGGGGGTGTTTGTTTAAGTTTATATAGCGAGCTTATAGCTTACATAGATTTCGGCTTATGTTTCATTAACGCACTTTTGGGGGCTTATTTTGAAACTTTTCAGCTTATATAAAATTCTTATAACATGATAAGCTTATACAAGCCGAAAAGTTTCAAAATAAGCCACAAAAATGAGCGCGAAAACCAAATAAGCTATACGCCCGCCATATAAGCTTGAACAAACACCCCTATCATACATTACACACTAAAATGTATAACCTACTTACAAAATTCAAAAAAAAAGCAAGTCTCCTTACATCGAGAACACGAAGCAGCTCATCGGTTAAACGCGGCGGGTTCGAGAGCTTATTTCCAACCTCAATAAGCTGGTGTTCAAGCTCAACCTCGTCCTGTTGTAAAAGCACAAAATCCATCTTTCCACACTAGTCACATAATAATACATAAACAAAATCAGTTGAAACCCTAACAAAAGTATGTAACAAAATCATACACACAAAATGTATATATAAAAAAACTAGAATTCAGAGAGAAAAGTTACCGAAGAAAGGTGGAATTAGGGCTTGTGTGAAATGCTACAAGAGGTTTTTTTAACAAGTGTAGTGCTCTTTATTTGCCTATGTTGGAAATTTTTTGTGACGTGTCATACACTAGAACGTGACAAGTGTCATTTATTTACTCCCTCCGTCCCAAAATATAAGTACAGTTTGACTTTTTGACTCGAACTTTAACCTTAAATATATTTTTTTGTATTGTATATTACTTGATGAAAATTATACCAAATAAAAATACATTGAAAACACAATCGATTCATATATTTTGCATCAAGTCTTATGTAATACAAACAAAAAAATTTAAGGTCAAAGTTCATTTTAAAAAGTCAAACTGGACTTATATTTTGGGACGGAGGTAGTATTATTTTTTTAAGGCCAATGCTAATGGCTCTCATCGGATCGGATGGAAAATTGGATTGGGTTAACTAATCACTTGATGACCCGGTGGAGAATGGGAACAGAGAGGCGCTCCTATAAACGAATGAATGGGACTCGTGGTCCTGATCGAAATAGAGATTCCGACAGTCTGAGGAATTGGCAGAAAGAGATGGGTTGGATACTGGAATCTTGTTACGATCTCACATCGCCCAAGTATGGGATTGGGTGGTGGTTTATAAGTCTAGGTATCCCCTCCTCTTACAAGCTAGCTTTTTGAGTGAGTTCTACACTTAGACTTATGAACATCAATACGAGCCTATTATGGGATAGGTTCGTATCAAATCTGCCTAAACGTCCTTACTTTTTCGAGGCAGAGCTTCGATCCGTATTTGGTCAACTCCTCGAACTGTTGGGTCGGCATAT
The DNA here is from genome assembly GCA_030686995.1 of Artemisia argyi. Classification (NCBI taxonomy): domain Eukaryota; kingdom Viridiplantae; phylum Streptophyta; class Magnoliopsida; order Asterales; family Asteraceae; genus Artemisia; species Artemisia argyi. Next base: position 173,358,484 of record CM060687.1, on the reverse strand, counting down.
TCATGGACTGACAAAGCCGGTTAACCCCAAACCGAATTGGTGACCGCATTCCTACCACTAGTTCAACCGAATTGGTCACCAGTCACCTAAATCTTCTCAAAGTTATGATTTATCAGCTAACCATAAGTTTCAATTGTTTTTATTTATTTGTTTATCTGTGGGGTATGTTTTTTGTTGTGGTTGTGGTCGCCTTATTAGCAAATTATGGTTGTGTGTAGTTTTGGAGAAAGAAAACTGATATGGCAAGGGGTGACCACAATACTTACGATCATCATTAGCATCATCCTAAATGATGCGTCACATCAATGTGTGCAACTTAACCACCTAGTCACCACGCGTATACATCATAGACAATGGTGGAGCCATGAAGGGACTATGAAGGGTGATGGCCCCTCTACACTTTTGAAGTTTTGATCATTATTGTACATTTTCTTGTTTTTCATGTGTAAAAATTTTGTGTTTACGTTTTAGCCATTTCGTAAATGACTTTAAATTCTTTTGGCTCTCCTACAAAAACCTTTCAAGCTCCGCTATTATTGAACATAGTCATAAAGAAGACCATGCGCCATGGTTAGGTTTTTGCACATTTTTTTTGGTGACTACCATACAAAGTCCAAGAAAAAAACACAGCAGTCCAAAATTGTGGCCATCACATGTGTTTTTATTATTATTTATTTGGTTTGGGAGTGTGTGTATAATATATTGTAAGATATGTATTTATAAAGTGATGTATTTTTATATTTTTGATCTGGTGGTGACTGTGAGTTAGATGGTGACCATACATAGTAAAAGGTGATGTGTTTGAGGGTGTGCTGAATGTTGATGTGAAAGTGGTGAGTTTTATTATCATATTTATTAGTCTAACACTTATCAAAAGTTTGTAACATTTTATGTAACACACTTTGTAGGTCACATACTCAAACGATAATTGAAAGAAAATTGTTTGTTATATAATGAACAAACCTTTTTTTCTTTTTCTTAAAGCATTTGTTAACGAAATATAATACGGAGTAATACATATACAACGTATAAGGAAAAGATAATTTTAAATGGTAAACGATAAAAGCTAAAAGCTTCTTTCAGAGCATCTCCACACATTAAAATAGTGTAAAATCAAAATTTTTATCGAATATGTTTGCATTAATTAAAAGTTGCTTCAGCATGTGATATTAAGAGCTGGCACTAAATATTTTCAACTAGTTTAAATTATATATAAATAAAATAAATAAAACAGTTAAAAAACATATATCAATATTGTACTCACTACAATTGTATTAGATAATTGGTGTGATATCCTTTTTCCTACGTTTACCTTTTTTGATAATTGGAAAATTTGGTCTGACTCTTGGCAAGCTTCTAATGAGAAGAAACATATATCAATATTGTACTCACTACAATTGTATCATATGTAATTGGTTTGATATCCTTTTTCCTACCTTTACCTTTTTTGATAATTGAAAATTTTGGTCTAGCTCTTGGCAAGCTTCTAATGAGAAGAAACATCGGTTCTCTGTTATTTTTGCTTCGGCTTTTTGGTGGTTATGGAGGTTTCGTAATAGTGTTACTTTTTGTTCGCATCCGATAAGGAAAAGTGACATTTTCGATAACATTTGTTTATCTTATTTCTCCTGGTTATTACACATGGGTCATATGGCGTATAACTGGTTAGACTGGCTTAAGTCTCCTCTACTTTTTTAGAGTGTTGACTGTCGATAATGTTGTGGAGTGCTTCGGTTTGTGCTAGGATTTTTGGTTATCTTTATTTTTTCCGCGTTTTCTTTTGGTTTCTTTTCCTCGGGACTTGTTTGGGGCTACATAAAAAAACACCCCAGAGTGAAAACCGATGGCTCAACCTCCGTCGGTGGGGATTTTTCTCTTGTCGTGGTTCTCTGTAATTGGCAAGAGTTTTTTCATCTCTTTTGTTAGCTCTCGCAGTTAAAGCCTCGGGTAGTATCTAGGATGTGATGTTCGTTTTATTTCTAGATATGTCTTGTACTCTTTGGCTTTTAGCGCCTTGCTAGTTGCTTTGTTTTTTTTATATTTATTTACCTTTTTTTGTTAAAAAAAAAAAGAAAAAAAAAATGTATTAGACAAGTTTAAGTATATAGTTTATATAAACTAGTTTTAAAATTTTAGTCAAACATCAAAGTGGTAACAAATATTGAGTTTAAATAAATAAAATATTGTTTAGTGTCATAAATATTGTTTCATTATATTTGATGTTTTGCAATTCATGGTATTAAATTTAAGGGTGATCGTGGTCCAAAAACCGGACCGGACCGGACCGAAGACCGAGAACCGGAAAAACCATAGACCTAGACTGGACCGAATGTGGCCGGTCCGGTCCGGTCGTTCTTCGGTCGGTCCGGTCCAATTAGCAAGATTTGGCAAGTTTTTTCGGGTTTTTGGTCGGTCCGGACCGGATCGAGGACCGAATTAGCCAAAAACCTTAGACCGAGGATGGGACCGAATGTGGTCGGTTCGGTCCGGTCCGGTCGGTTTTGTCGGTCGGTCCGGTCCATCCGGTCCGTTTGCTCAGCCCTAATTAAATTAGTGTTATGTTTAGTGCGATCGGAGAAAAGTTTTTGTAGTTTTTTCTTTTACCTATTTATGCCAATTTAGTACAACAGATGCTCTCAAAATTTTAACGAAAACTCTTAAAAAGACAATTATTAAATAGGTGTTTGGTTTGAAGGTATGGCTATAAGAGAATTGATTTCATTCCTATTTTAGTTGTTTGGTTAGTGAGTTTATTAATTAAAAATGAAAATCAAACCTATAAAAATTAAGCATTTTCCAAACCAACAAAAGGTGGTGGGTTTTAAAACTCATTCCGATTACCATACGCATAGTAATTCCTAATACAAAGCAAACACTCCCTAAAAGTTTTTTCTCAAACAAACTTTCAATGCTAAATGGCCCCATTCCTAATGAAATGTTAATAGAAAGAAGTAATAGCTTTTAGCATTTATATATCTTTTATACTTTACATCATGTAGTTACAATAGTAATAACTTAATCAAGCGTTTTTATAAAAGAGGGATGCTACATCCACATAAAAACCCCATAAAAAACTCCCACTCGCTGACGTGTCAGCGGGTGATTGGTTTTTAGTGGGATGTGGAACCCACAAAAAACCAATCACCCGCTGACACGTCAGCGAGTGGGAGTTTTTTGTGGGGTTTTTATGTGGATGTAGCAAATTTCTTTATAAAAACAACATAGCTATAACTAACAGCTACCACTAGTTTTATCAGTAACAATCATAATATGTAAAACTTTATGTACTTGGTCCCTTTATTAAGCTAGATGGTCAAGCTAAATGTATAAATAAATTAGTGTTTTTCTTTATTACGAAAATTGTTTAATAAAATGACGTAATCTTGATTATTTTAATTGTAAACTTGTTGATCTATGTTGTGTAAAGCTTTGTTGATTTTTATTTTTTATTTTTAATTATGAGCGCAATATTATTATGGAACCTAATGTTCAATATTGAACTTTGGTCGACATATGAGTTAGGAGGTTCTATATGTTGTACATTACTATATATACTAAATGCGTTAAATTGGCGCGGTCCTATTGGCTGCCTTTGTTTTCATGCCTATTTCTATGGCCCAGCCCAATGCTACTCTCTAGGCTCTATATCTTAGCCCATGTTTTCCCTTTTTCTTTTTTCGCAAAAGTAAAAGAAAGTGATAAAGCTTGGAAATACATGAACAAAATAATGTAAGACGTAGAAAGTTGAATATATAAAGGGCAATCAAGTAAATTAAACAAGTAGCTCAGTAAAAGTATGACACTACTTCATCTAGCTTTTATTTTTGAAGCTTCTTTTTCTGCATAAAGGCTACAAGTTTGATATCCAAAAAAGGCTAATTTTCGTACATAAGTTATCAATTGATTTGCCACCCCAAAACTATATTACCCCAATCACGGATGCCTGCGGGAGATACGTACCGTATAAACATCGACCCAATCATATATTCGCCGCAACGCGGCGGGCACAAATACCTTGTTAGTTGTACAAACAGGTTATGAATTTAAGATGAATGGGCCATTCGCACCTTATGAAAACAAAAGTACAAAATAAACAAGACCAAAAACGTGCCACAAATTCAAAGCCCATTATTAGTTGTGATTCAAAGACATCATACGCAGAAATTTTTAGAAGGTGTTGCACAATTTTTTTTTTATGATTATAAGTAATAGAAACAAATTACACTAGGTGACTTAGAATGGGTCTCAACTCTCAAGTGTGTCCGTCCCTGAATTATCATAATCTAACACAATACGAATGTACAGTGTTACACAAATTATAGTAGATGGTAATATGAACATAGGTAGCAATTTGGAACGAATTGATGCACATACACTTAGTCAAGTTTATTAATTTTCATAGAATATTTCATGGTCATTTTTTAAGCAGGTTAATTTGGTTTCATTCAGTAGAGCTGTTGGATATAAAACAAGACAAATAACCGGATTCATAAGTAAACTTTATTCGAGTTGCTACCAACAATGTAACTTATATAGATTCAAGCACTTCACTCAAACTCGAAAGCAAGAATGATAACCCGTTCCGACAGGGTCAAGACTAGATCCATAAGAGTTTGAAGTGTTTAAGTGCAAGTTTATTGATGTTGCTATATGTAAGTCAATCAGCCAACTTAGATCGATAGTTTACTTCATCTCTGTCTGGCTAAGCAAAGAAAGAAACTGTTGGCATCGACACAATAGGTCCAACGCGAATTCTTAACTTCCGTTAATTGAAATATGTATAAACCTGTATGATAGCCTAGAAGCATTTTCATCATCGCCTTGTAATGTCGCAGCAGGTGTCCATTGACACACTGAAGCCACAATTTCAGTGTATGCATCTAACGGATCACCCAAAACAATCACAGCTTGCGTCAGGTAAGGCCTTATCTTCTCTGCAGATTTCCAAAGTACTGTTTCCCCCAACACTCGAGCTACCGGCAAAACTCCCTAAGTACAGGAAATAACTGGTCAAAAAAATCAAGGAAAACGAGACAGATTGGAAGTTGTTAATAAAGATATCATAAACCTATTACCGCATTATGTTTTTTAACACTAGCCAGTAGTGGTTTGAGCAACTGGACTGAAATTTCATCACTTTCTTCCAAAATCAAGACCATTATATTTTGCATATTTAAAAATATATCTCTACGATGATAGTCCCTGTAATAAAAATAACGACATATTGTCACAAAAAGCCCAACTGGTTGATAGCATAATCTACTGCATATATGTATGTATGTTTACTGAATTACTCATATAGCTATAAGTCTATGTCACACCTTATTGATCTTAGAAAATGCTCAAACATCTCCACAATCATGGCATCGCATTCAAGATCTAGCATGATCACACATGATTTTATTTTGTAAAGCGCTTCCAGAATCAAGGTTCTTTTGATAAAGGATAGGCTGGACTGGTCAGCAAAATCCGCAAACGAAGACACAATCAACTGAAATAAGCCTGTTCATGCAAAAGAGATTAGAATGAGAAGAAGAAAAAAAATATACGATATGGAATTTCTTATAGTAGCATGTGATCAAATCCATTGTGTACCCTCATTTGGTCATCATCGTAAGGTGGATCAGGCGCTGTAATCCTTATTATCTCAGTAATGCAAGAAGCGACTGCAACCTTCACATCGACATCTGAATGTCTTAATAAATCATCATGTATCAGCGCCTTCATTGAAGGTTTGAGTGCACATAGCATCGAGGATGTTGGGGACTGATCCACCAAATATAGGACTTTTTCTGCTTGCTAAGGACCACATACAAAAGAAAGAATCAATTGACAAAGTGCTAGCTAGATAGTATCAAATACTTACATATCATTAAGCTTGTATACCCGCTCTTTGTCTAGTTCCTAGATTCACAGCTATACTAATAAACCACGACTTTACTAAATGGATGAGGTTTTCCCTATTCGGGCTACCCGGGGAGGGCTACGCAGCCTAATCTGCATATCTTGTGACCATTTCAGGACCCTTCCCTGGCCACCTCAAGATGTGCCCAGTGAGGTTCAAACTTGAGACGTCCTGTGACAAAATCAGGACCACTAGGCCACCTTTGTGGTGACAATCACAACTTAATTCACTGTGAACTGACTGCAGAATACATTGCATAAAAGCGCTATGATTTATATTCAGTTTAAGAAATCTATGGAAATAAAGCATGTGAAATTCAACTTGACATGTTTAAAATATATAGCTTTTGTTTCCACCCTTTAACAAAACCTTGAAGACTACATTTTTACGTATCATGTTCTCAGCATCCTTGCCAATGGTAAACCCATGCTTACCTAACCACCTCATCATTGCTTATACGACTCCCTGCAACACGTCAATAATAGTCAAACCAACCTAAGGAAGCTATTACTCTACTGCTATATTAAGCCTGTTTCCAAGTTTCTTTGTGTCTGAATATTCACATCTAAACGCAAAATACTCTCTCTTTTCCACAAGCTAGACGAACGGCGTGGTGGCTAATCAATTTCTAAATATTCTTACTACACTCTTCAACACAAATATGTCAAAACGGGTGCCAAGAGATAATTAATCTAAACAATTTCTCATATTCTTTTAACCAACGTAGCCTGGTGTCAAACATCTATAGTCAATTTCAAACCCTATAACTAACTATAAAATAGCAAATTTCCGAGTGATTCAAAACCCAAAAACTCTATGGTATTAAACATCAAACAACAAATATACAAGCTTGAACTGTTGAACAGATAATTATTCATACATTACAGTATTACACAGTCAAATTTGAGTTTACAACATACAATAAACATGCAAAAAATTAACAAATAAGTTGATGCTTGTTCATTTACCATGTGTGCGGGAGAACAATTGGAAAAAAGGGCTTTAGAGATAAGAAGGGTTAATTTCAAGAATCAATAAGCGGTAATGAGCCTTTTTAAAAATCTACAAAACTGAAGCAGCAAAACGTCATTTTTCAGAAAAACGTAACAAAGACTTTTTCAAGAAAAGTTTGCGCTATACACACAATAGAAAAATACAAATACTCTTCTACAGAAATATTTGCGCGCGTGCAAACATAAGAGGTAAAAACAAATGCCCGTTTGCAAACATGTACGCGGGCGTGAAGCCATCAGATAAGAAAAACACCACCACCTACACATTAAACTAGCAAATTCATTATATTTTGGAACGGGCCTTACATCTAGAACAAGGAGCAGCTCATGGATCACATGCGGGGGACGCGAAAGCTTCTCTCCAACCTCGATAAGCTGTTGTTTAAGCTGTACATACTGATCAACTTCTTCCATTAATTATCTTCACAATAACACATACAAAATAGTCAAAATTTAACAAATGTATACAACAAAATCACAAAACACACAAAATATATGTATCACTGATTTTGATAGAATAAAATAAGAAAAACAACTATCGAGTAAGTTTGTATGATTCTAGAAGAAAAAACAAAAGCAATTAGAGGAAAAAGTTACCAGCTGTTCGTTAAACTAGGGCTAGGGCTTGTGTATATATATGTATGTGAAATACTAGGTTAATTGCGAGTATTTCATAGAATTCAAAATACTAAATTACAAAGTTGGTCCTTGAAAATGCACCAAAGTTTCACACCTTTTTCTCGAAATGGTTTTTGTCGTATTCGATTTGCAAATTTTCCGGGTGTGTTTAATTTGGTAGTAACTTTTGCACAAAATGCTTGTTGGTGAGCAAGCAACTAGCTTTTCTAATTTTTCTAAATGCTCCATATCAAAACACTATTTCTAGTAGCATTTACGAGCAATTAGTATTTACACTTACTTATTATAACTATACAGCAATGTTACTAAACACTTTATCAAAACAAACAGTTACAGCTTCTTGCTACTTCTTCCTGTTATTGTTTACTGCTATCGCTTCTTGCTACCGCTATCTTTGCCAAATATACCCTTCATCTAAAAACCATATCGGTTTTACCATCTGCTCCATGTTAGCGTGCCATCGAGAATAACAACAGCGAACCCTAGATTCTCCGCATTTATAACACTGAAACCCAAATGAAAAACACCATAACACAATTTAAAAAGTAGCTTCATCCAAATGGCGCTGCCAATAATACCTACCATGAACTGATGTGGGGTGTGGGATGACATTCGATGTGTTCCAATAACATTTAGGATTAGTGACAGAGCTAAGATTTAGAAATAAGGGAGGCTGAATATTGTTTTTGCCAAATTAACAAAGTCATATAACTTAAACTTTAATGATAGGTTCTAGTGATCGCACACACCAACGGTTCGGGTTGCAAACTTAAAATTTGGATAAGATAAACACATGACAACTAATAAAAATGATTAGATGAAAACTTTATGCATGCAAAGATGTCAAGTTTCTCTTTATTCTTTTACCATCTAAAGGTTGGGGGTCACTTGACATGGGGTTAAATTTATAAAATAAATAATAAAACGATTAGGCTTGTTGGAGGGGGGCTGAGCACCCCCTTCATCTACGCCCTTATTTAGGATGACATTTTGATATTGTGTGCTCTAGCTACCATGATAACGTTTGTCACACGTCTTTAAAACAGGCTCAATACCAAAAGTGATCGAAGTGATCAGGTGTATACATTTCTTTAGTCGCGATATAAGGGAAACAAAAAATAACTAAAACATATGATTTTATTAAAACCATAAAGAAATTAGAAATAAATTATCCTTTCTTTATTTAGGCTTCAATTAAAAATGAGATTATGTATCTAAATGCCGTCCAACTACTAAGCATTTTTTTACTTTTAGGCCACCGATTTTTCAAAACTAACTTATGGGCCACCCGAGTATGTGTTTGTTTTCCTTTATACCAATCTCGTTCAAACTTTTGTCGGATATTTTTACAATTTCAATAATAAAGCTAACTTTTACATATCAAAACAATAAAATTAAAAGTTTAAACGTAAAACATTAGTTAAATTATTTTAATTCACTTTCAGTTAACTAAATTTGCTATTAAATAATGACTAAAACTAATAAGTTGCATTTCAATACTCATTTGTGTTGTTTTTATATGTTATATTTAGCTTTATTCTAGTTGTTTCAAAGATCTTTGATATAAAATTATTCAAAATGGGTATAAACAAAAGCAAACTTATAAATATGTGACGTATAAGTTATTTTTATAAATAAGTAGCCTCCCAATGCATATAATCCCATTAAAAATCACAATTTACGTTTCGCCTATTACATATTACTGCTCAAAAGAAATACTAATGACGGATTGATTAATCAAAGAGATAATATCATAATATTGAGGTTGATAAATGGGCCATGCCCAATACCATCTGAAGCCCAAAATGAAAGAAGAAGGGCCCAAGACCTGCTACAAACATAAAGCCCATCATGAAATCATTTTTGAATTTTTATACTCCAACACAATACGAATGTAGAGGCTTACATCGAATCCCCAATAGTACAATTTAATTAGTGGTTATAGCAAGATAAACACGTTGGGTAGCATTTCGTTCGATGCACAAATACTTGGTCATTTTTTTCATAGAGTATTCACGTGTAATATGAAGTTATAAATAACTAAAAAAAACCAAAATATGTATAGTATTAATTTAGGGTGGCGATTTGGGTCGGGTTCAGGTTTTTAGGTTTGGGTTCACTGGTTGAAGGGTCTAAAACCTTCAACTCGAATACGACTTGTTTAAGTAATCTGGTATGGTTTGTCAACCCTAAACTGTTTATGCATATCCCGTACACGACCCATTTGAGCTGGCAGGTTAAATAGGTTACATGGGTTAAACGAGTTTGCGGGTCGACCCATTTAACCGTTTAACCCTGTTAACCCATATAATAAAATATATATAGATTTTAGTTTATGAAAGAATCTCAAACGGTAGACGGGTCAACCCGTTTAAATAATTCTTAACCCGAAGTTCACTTGTTTAATAAATGGATTAAATGGGTTGACCCAAACACGGACCCTATTTAGACTCAAACCGAACCTATTTATTTGCGTGTCGATTTCAGGTCGGATTTCGTGTCGGGTTAGAAATTGCCACCCTTAAGTCTTTGACCTTAAATGTCCACTTTTGAATTTTTAAGTATTTTTTATTGAACTTTGACCTGAAACTTTTTTGTTTGTATTATATAATATTTGATAAAAAAAATATATCAATGAAAATTTGTTCAAAACCCACTTCATTTATATATTTTGCATCATATATTATATAAACAAACAAAAATATTTAAAGTTAAAGTTAATAAAATAAAACTTTGAAAATTCAAAGTGAACATTTAATATGAGACGAAGGTAGTAGCTTTTTTTGAATAAGACGTCTATAGTATAGAGTTACAATTTTTTTTAACGAATTTTATAAGAACACTTCTAGCAAGGAACTAGAAGGAAAACAAGCACATAATAGCATAGGATTTTGCATCCAAGTCACTCAATTGAACTTGGATTTACATCTATTACAACGCCATGTACTGTATAAGTTAGAGTAACTATATCGTAAAAAATAGTCTTCTTCTTAGGTATGGTCAAGCCAAACACCAAAATGTTCCGAAACCTCCAAATCTCCCACCACATAACATGGAACACACCTTCCAAAACTGACTTGACTTGTTTACTAATATGAAAATAAGTAAACCATGATAATCAATCTTCATATGAATGCAAGCTCGTAGTATCCAAACTCCACCATCGAAACACCTTGGACAAAATGTCTCTTGCCATAGAGCATGAAAATAAAAGATAAGAGATCGATTCAACTTTAATATCACGTATAGGACATAGAATAGAAGAGATCTTCATTCCTCTCAGTTCACTTGTTTAATAAATGAATTATTTACCACGAAAAGTAAACAATGCGTACTTAAGTTTAGACAACTACAAACGAACGATAGTACATCTATTTATTTGCTAAATTCATGATGCAACAAAGACATTTTGCTTGGCGAGACAAAAGGTCGGTTTGAAAGGGCCAAGTTGCCATGTTAGTTGTCGCATCATAGTGCTTATAATTATCAAGAGAACGTCGATGGTATTTCAATTCAACGTATATTATCTATTATGTTAACGCTGGATATTGCCAAACTCATACGTGTATTCAGTGACGAATTACAACATATCAAAAGAACAATAAAGTTTTAAGCATGGTCGGAATTAGGACCACATATAATCACGTGCACAAAATTTTTTGCAATTATATTAACTAAATAACACTAGGAACACATTTCGATGGATCGGGTGTATTTAAAATACATTTAAGAAAAATACATATTTTTTTTTCAAAAATAAATACTACATAAAAACAATTCATAGGTATCCCGTATCCCGGGACCTTTCGGAAACCCTGGTTCTGTCTCTGGCTTTAAGATGTGCCAAGATAACGAGACACAATACATAGTTAAAACGTGTAATAATCGGTTGAAATAAAGCTCGAAGCTAGTCTTATGAATCACTTGTCATATCTAAACTCATGATTCTCAGTCACATTGGATCGTAGAACTTGATAGCGTCAAAGTAAAGTTTATTTTGAACACAATCGTTAAAGTCGATCGTTCAAATACTAACATTCTGACAGCTTAATACAAAACTTTTAAATTTACAAATTAAATTAATGTGGTCATCATGTGAAAAATTATATTCTTTTGCTAACAAAAGGCCCATACGGTGGAGCCCAAGAACATGGTTCTCCACTAAATTGAGCGTACCACACATAGACACTGATACACCTTAAATAATTTCTGGCAAAGCAAATGTACTATATGCGCAAATATGTCAAAGGAAAAACCATGGCATTTTGCCATTTTGTGACTTATTCATCATAATTCTGTCATTGTTTATAAGAAATTGTGTCAAGCCTTTGAATTGGAAAAAATTGACTATTCACTGAAGGTACACGTATAGCAAAGTTTTGTACATGAGCATTGTAATCTTATTCATAGCTACAAAGAAGTTATCATATGAGTGGGCACTTTTTGATTCTCTAATCATGGATTATACGTGAGAAATTAGGGCTCATGTTTGATTTCCGTGCATGAACGGAACTAGTAGGGTGACTAGTGGTGTTGAACTACTCCTAATCAACTCATTTTATTCACTAGTTATGTAGATTACAAGCCACTCTTCTACTAATTTTTACATTCAGCCCTCCTTATTTTATAGACGTGACATGTCTACAAAATTTATAAATGAATAACTTAAAGAACAAAAGGCAACACTATAGATTAATTTTTGAAGTGATATTTATCACTATGAACTTTTACGTTAAGCACGACCGGCCCTCCTTAACTAAAAATCTGACTTCGCCCCTATTTCTGTGGCTAATCATTAGAATTCTTGTAGACATAACATTTAATAGCTTTTGGGAATACTAAATTTTCTTCTCTTTATCTTCCAAAAGTAACAAGAATATTTTTTAACAACAACTAGATATCTCACATAATGTACGATAAATTTATGTAAGATGTTCTCAGTAAGAGTTGAACCCACAACATTTAATTAGAGAGATTCTCACACAACAAAGAATACCACTGACAACAAAGAATACTACTAAGAATACTACTGAGACACAAGTTGTTTGGTCGACGAGTAACAGGATTAACCTGATAATATAATATAAGTTACTAGTATATAAGTAGCCTTTCACATTCAATAGGTTATGGTGAATTGTATTAATATAGTCCTTTAGTGGAGCCCTAAGGATTAAAATGGTCGCCCCATGTGTGGCTCACTACCAACCTCTTTACTTCAAATAATTGTACCACACACTTACAGGCCATAGTCATTATTTTCATTTATGTCTTTAAGATAGAATTCATAAATAATTCTACTACTAGTTAAGGTAAAATCAAGTACTAATATCTTTGAGGAAGTATATAGAATTCAGTTTAGACATGCATATATACGGATCTATATTCATATTGTATAAATATAGTTTCATACCACGTTTTTGAAAGAAACAAAATAGAACATTGTACTGCAAAAGTAATTTGCATTATACATGCAAGAAAATTGACCACTTGATCGTGTGTAGTTATTTTCATAATCTTTCAAATGAATAGTCAATTTCGCCTTTCTAAAAGAAAAGAATGTACAAATGCATATCTTCGTCATTATTTTTGCATGGGCCACTTCAACTTTGTATGAAATCAACTTCAAATCTAGAGAAAAACGTTAAACTAAAATTAACTTATCCATGTCTCCTAAAAGCAAATCAAGTTTTCTGTTAAGGTTATTTAAGATGGCGAGTTTTAGACTTGTAAAAGATTCGAGTTTTAGACTCAAATTTATGTGCCTAATCACAAATATGTATATAAGAGTGTGCGAGGTATGTTACAACACAAGACCTCAAAGTTTTATGGGCTTCAAATACCTCTTTACGTAGTTGTGGCCTCAAAGTCCATTTCCAACATCAAGGCACTGACGATATATGAAATTTTATTCTAAATATTTGTTTAACTTTACTTTAAGTGGATGAGAGTGATGGAAACTCATAAAACTTAAAGCTAGATCGTTACAATATATTTTTAATCGTCATGTTTAGTTATCATATAAGTGGTTTTGCACAGGACCTCCGCTAGCTTAACCATAGTATTGTTATGAAAACATTGGGGTGCCAGGTAGAGGCGGAATCAGAACACAAACCGGTACATTTACGAAAAATCAAAAAAAATACATATATAACTTTTTAGGACCGGATGCATTTATAAAAAATTGAGTTATTTTGACAAAATTAACACCGCTTGATAAAAAGTACATTGATGTAGGGCTGAGCATTGGGCTAAAACTGACCCGACCTGACCCGACAAAACCGAAAACCGAAAATCACGAAAATCCTAAATCGAAATCGAACCGACAGGCTGTCGGGTCGTTTTGGTTTTGTGTCGGGCCGTCGGTTCGGTTCGGTTTATGTGTATTTAGGTATGTTTTTGTCGGTTTTGGACCGAACCGAACTGACTCGAAACCGAAAACATGTAAAACGTGAAACCGAAACCGAACCTACGGGCTGTCGGGTCGACTCGGTTTTTTTCGGTTTGGTTCAGTTTTGAACCTTTGGTGCTCAGCCCTACATTGATGTCCCGGGACCTGGTTCATGGCAGGCCACGAAGCCATCTTGACGGTGGTTCTTAAAAAGGAAACGTGTAGAAGTATATCTGCACAATCGGGTCGGTGATGTATTTAGTTGGATGCCTATTCTTTCAAGGCATTAATTCACGTACCAACTTTTGCCCGTATCAACTTTAATGCGTGCCCTTTATATGAAAATGATCAGTTTGTACCTATTGTTTAACACTGGATAGCGATGTTTTCTGCATTGTGTCAAAGCTGGCATTATTTGTTAGAGCACTCGGTAAGGTAACCTTGTGTTATCTTTTAACTCACTGTCATCTCAGCGCCACATCAGCTTTTATCTTTTAACTTAACTCTTGACTTTCAACCCCGGTAACATAACTTACATTTAACTCACCTTAACTCACCTCCACCCCAATTATTTTCAATATTAACCCCAAATTTTAACAAACACTTCATTTAAAACTAACATAAACATTTATAAAACACAAATTACATAAAACATCTTAATTAAACTACGATAATTAAACATTAAACATCTTAATTAAAATACAATAATTAAACTACGATACGTAAACATAAACTAAGAGTTAAATAAACTACGATTATTAAAAAAACGAATCATCAAACACATAGCCATCGTGACTCGAATAAGAGGCACTCGAATCGTCCTCACTGGATGGCACAGGGGGCAATCTATTTTGAATTCGCCATTCACAACGACGGTCTCTCCGAGCCTGTTTAGCTCTTAAGTACTCCTCACGAGCTCTTGCCTCTGCTTGAACACGTAACAATTCTTGCATATCTTGCTGAAACAGTTCTTCGTCAGTCAACCCTCTCCAAATGGGTTGGTTTGCCTCCGGTGGATTGTTCACCGGTTGATTGGGTTGTTGTTGGACAACCGATGGATTGTTCACCGGTTCATTATCCGGTGTGAATACCGGAAAGATGTCTTCCGGTGGAGTGTTCACTGGTTCATACGGTATCATGCTGGAGCTTGAGAATTGATGGGAAAAGTCATGGTGACTTGGGAATTGCTGGGAGAAGTCACAGTGAGTTGAGAATTGTTGGGAGAAGTCACGGTGAGTTGGGAATTGTTGGGAGAAGTCTTTGCGAGACATTGTTTGAGAGAATTGTTTATGAATTATGTATGATTTGTAAGAGAATTATGCGAGCTATAATGAGCTGTGAATGGGTGTTAAATAAGCTCATAAATCCCGCCCATTGATTTGAATTTTAAACGTTTAAAATAATCCCGCCCACGAACTTTTGAATTTTAAATTTTTGATATATCCCGCTCGGTTTGCAAACTCTATTAAGAAACGATGAAACAGATCTTGAACTTCATCGACAATTACAAATCTATATAAAAGCTTACCGATTATCGTTGGATGGTTTATGTATTCATATTGTCTTGTATTCAATAATGAATTTTAAGTTATTATTTGATTTTTAAATCGTAAGGGGTGTTTTGTAACTTTTTCATTTTCGTATTAATAAAAGCAAATTATATGCCAAGGGCCAAAAGTGTATTTTTTTTTTTTTTTTATTTTTTTTTTTTTTTTAAGTAGCAGCTTACCTCTGCGTTAGATCCTTCACTTGGCACGTTAACGTGCATTTAACCATGAAGCCCGGTAAGTTAACATTGGTCTTTTTTTTGGTGCGTTAAGAGTTAACGCATGTGTTGCGTTAACTTTCCGAAAGCTCTTAGAAACTCTAACCTTTCCTTATGTTGTTATTGCTTTGGATATACTATAGTTGTGTATATTCCCCAAGAGAAACAAAAAGAGTTTTGAGAATGAACGTACATTGCATTATCGCAAAAAAAATACACGAAAAAAACACAAGCACGTCAAAAAAATAAATAAATAAATAAATACCTGGATTCTGACTCGACATTGCAAGCCGACTAATCCCAGGGCAACTATCTTTTTGGATAGCCCGAAGTCATCGCAGTTGAACCTCCGTGGCTATATAAGGATTAATTTTCTCCTCAAGGTTTTAACCTGAGACCTCCAGAGACTTTAACCACTTAGGAGACCAAATTCAAACCATTGGGTCACTCATGTGGTTAAATGTGTTGTTAAATAAAGGTATATTATTGGTATAAAGTAAATATTTTATAAGTAAATTATTGGGTTACATAAAGGTATATTAGGGTAAATTGGTGGACAATGATGTTACAAAGCTAAGTAAAAGAACAAGAAGACAGAGACACGTCCATTTTCACATGCTTTGGTGACTCAAAACCAATTAATATGAATACATAGGACCACATCTCTGTAATTGTACGTTGTAGGGTACTTCAATTATATTTCTGATAAATATACGTATGATCTCCTATTAAACACACACATACGTACATCCATAAAATAATAATAATAATAATAATAATAATAAAATAAAATAAAATAAAATAAAATAAAAATTATGAATTGACGGGAACATTTTGATTTTGAGTGACTTTTGGCACCAGATATTGTTCATTTAGTAAGGAATAATTCTGGCAACCTTCCTGATCAAGTGAGGCACCAACTAGAATGAGCACTAGCTAAAACTCAAACCCTTAACCATTTATCCACCAAATCTATCCAGTAAACCCAGAGAATCAGAGATTTTTCGGAGATGAGTACCAACTGAGCCAAATCGCTCTGGTGCATATGTATCATCTATTCGGACACGTTACATGTGTAACCTTATATTTTCAGCATAAGGGTTAACAAAGTTAACATGGCTTTGCTAACAAGAGAAAGACAATTAAAAGGTCCCACTAATAAAGCGATTTGGTCATCTTATGGTCATTATGTTTTAGACCAATCATATTATAGTGGATACAGTATAATTCAACTCAAAAGCACATTATATCATATCGTGTTCGATTAATATAATGTCAATCACGAAGACTTCTTAAATCACAAGATTTAAATATGAAAATGAAAAATTTATAAGCATTATATTGTATTGTAAATTTAAAAATTATTTGTAGTTGACGAAAACAAAATGATCACTTTTTTTTTTTTTTTTTTTATATATATATATTTTATTTTTTGTAAAGGTTTATCTGGTAAAATACATAAGAGGAGAGTGAACTAAACAAACACTTTTAACCAATTTAGTTAAATAAATGATTTTAATTAAAGTTTAGTTATCCATACCCTCAAAAATGAATTATACTTCCCCTGATTATTTAGTTTTATGTTTGTTAAAGAAAATAAAAATAAAAACAAAAACAGGAAAAAAAAATTGTTGATTTTATACTGATTTCTTCAAAAGATTTTAATCGGCAGAGAAATCATAACTTTGTAAACCTATGGGTGTCAACTGATCATTCCTCAAAGACCAACTCTATCCAAGGGGGCAAAGTTATCCTTCACGGGTATGTCTAACAACGCCCTTAGACAAAACGCAGAATTTCAGTTTAATTGAATAAATACACTACTCCTAATGTTGGTGAAATCCTTTTATTAAAAACTTTGCATTCCAACCACTTTTATTTTCCTAATTTTGGTGAAATCCTTTTATTAAAAACTTTGCATTCCAACTACTTTATTTATTTACTAGACGAGTACCCGTGCATAGCAACGGGATTTTATAGCGGCATATAATTGTAATGATATTTTGATTAAGAGTTTGTGTAACCAAAATATCACTACAACTGTTTGAAGCTATAAAATCTTGTTGCTATGCACAGTGGTACTCGTCTAGTTTACCAAAAATATTTTCATACACTTTGAAAACAAAATTTTCCAACAAGCTATAAAATTTTTCACCTACACCTTTATAAGCATTATTTCAATAAATAAATAATTTACAAATTATTTGCAAACAAATTTATACATGTTATAAACCTATTTAAAAAGTTCACCATTGTGGATGATGTTACCATTATTCTCCATCTCAGGCATTCACTCCCCACTTAAACTCCTGTAACTTTTGCTCACAAGTTACTTAGCCAGCCTAACAAATAAATATAAACACATCCATACGCACCCTCTCAGTCTCTCACAAAAATTGCCTCAACATCAGTAAGCAGGTTCGCCTTTTGGATTAATAAAATTAGTAAAATAAGGTTATACATACCCAAGAATACATAAAATATTGTTCATATTTCAAAACTTTTTCCCAATTCTTACCCTAACTCTCTTCTCCTAAATGTTAAGTCGAATATTTAACAGCTCGTAACCAATCTTTTCATATTTTGTGATATTTTGGGGGGTAATTTGACCAATGATAACCACACCAAATACTCATCCTATCAAAACCAAAAGTAAAAAAAAAAAAAAAAAAAAAAAAAAAAAAAAAAAAAAAAAATGCTCACAATTTATTGAATAATTAAATGTGAAGCTAAGTCTCCAAATCAAAGGTTGTATTGTTGAGTCTCCTCCTTTTATTAGCAGAGTTTAGAGACATGACTCAACTGTTGCATTATCAGTTTTAAAGCTCAAACAAGTAGCCTCCAACACACCAATTGGACTCTTGTATAATCACCATTTAGCTCTTTCAACAACTCCATACAGTTGGGTTAAACAAAATATATATAAAAAATAATAATAATAATAATAATAATAATAATAATAATAAAATACCCTCTATACAGTTAAGACTTAAGAGCCCTCTCCTGCAAAAACCATATTAAAACAACAATCTTTAATCTTCTATTGAAAGAAAAGTCTAATATACAACATTTGTTGCATAAATGCAAATATAACACCTGCTGTTAGAGATTTTGTTCTTTCGTATTTTCTTGTTTATAAATTGTCTTTACCGTCTAAGCATCACAAAATACAAGCAATATGGGTAAGTGTAACTACATATGCCAAGAGTTCGATAGTATTGTTCTATAGAAAGTGGTACCATATGTAAAGAAAAGTTGCGTATTGTACTATTGTTATAGTTAAGGATTTCGAATCGCTTCATTTGTGACATGGGACAAGATTCTACTTGGCTAAAAAACCATTATAAAGATTATCACATCAAGGATCCTAACTTATTAACAACTAAACATATCCAAACCATAATCACCGTACAATATAAATATTCAATGTACAACATTAATACATTATGGATCATTAATACCTTTTGAACATGATGATCAAGGGTAGAATATTGAATTTATCCAGTCACATAAATTGCAACTGCTGCTGCTATCTCAGGTGGTCTAAACTCCAAGAACTCAATTCCTACATTGTGAAATAACCATTTTAGTCCTCATTTCCTAATCAACATTTCATGTCTTTAATCTATGACATCAATAAACAATGATCATCATCTTACCTCTAATTAAGCATAAAAAAGTGTTGGGTTGATATCAAAATCATAGATCTTAATACAGGCTGACCACCATTGACTTTCCAAAGAAAATAATCAATAAAAGTAAATGGAGACACCGATTGCATCCTCCATTTCAATGTTGCGATCACAAGCAACTCCATTCTTTGAATGGTTTTTGGTTCAAAATAAAATCTTGATCCACCCACCTGCAATTTAACCAAATATCAAAAACTTTTTAGTCAAAATCACTTTGACCCACATTAAAAGTCAATAATTTAAGTCAAAATAAGTTCTTGACCTGCAAATCTAGGATGAGTGGTACTTGTGTCTCTTCAATTTTTAATGCTAATGATAAACAAGCTACTGCTGGCAATTGCATCGTCCAAGCTTTGGCCTATCAATATAATAATTGACTCGTTATAGCTGACAAAAGTAATATATCATATACTATCATATATTATGATATGATTAACTAAAATGAATACTTACAGGTAATTCATAAACAGCCTACAACCAAATAAACCCACTAACACTATAGCGGTGTTAACAGACCCCGAACCACAAAATGAACGGCGGTCACCCAAACACATCGAAACTAAAAAAAAAACCCTCAAAACCACATTTATCCGGTCAGATTCAGCAAGAACAACTTAGATCCCATCAAGCCACCCACGAAACAGCTAGAAAACACCACCAAAACCCCCAAACAACGAAACCACCAAAGCTCAAAACACCACTTATTAAAGCATGATACAGTGGTGTTGGCGGCGGAATCACTTGTTGGTGGCGGCGGTATTTGTTGTTGTGGAGGCAGCAGAATCTCTGGTAGTGGTTATGTGGCGTGGGTTTTTGTGTTTGTGTTTGAGTTGTGTTTTTTATTTTTTGCGTTTGAGTTGTGTGGCGGCGGAAGAATGGGGTGAGGGTTGTTAGGGTTTGAGTGAGAACGAAGATAGAGAGGATGGTGATATGTGCCAGCTTTACAATCATAAATGTCCAATAAATATCCTGTTGTGTTGCCATAGTATGAGGTTCAAAACATTCAGCATAGTGGACTTTCCATAGTGTTACAAGGGCATTATGGGCATTGACTGAAATTTAAGTTTTTCATTTTTCACTTTGACCATTCACCCATTATAAGTAGTTAAGATTACCATCTTTTTTTTTTTTTTTTTGAACAACGGCTAAAAAAAAGAAAAAAGAAAAAAAGCTATGCAAAATTAAAAGGAAGCTATAGTAACTAAAAGATTTTGTAACCAACCTACCCAACTAAATTTAAACTTAGAACTTCTAGATGAAATCCACATGAACGATTGGGAAACAATATTGTCCCAAAGCAACGCCTTTTTAGGAGAATGATTTGAAAAAACCAATTGATTACGGAAACTCCATACAGACCATAACTACTTTTATTTTATTTGAAACAGAGAATTAACAGATATACAGCCACAAACTATAGATTCAATCATAATTTTGCAATTATAAAATTTGAACAGTTTAAATTAACAGAAAATGATTGAGAGACCAACTTGTGTCTAATTGTGTGCCTAATATATATGGAGTTTCCTCATTGGATTGTGAAGCAGTGTGCCCTATTATTACAACCAATGAACTTTTAACATGCAACTTTAGGTATAAAATTAAGTCTCCCAATCACTAATCTAAATTAACTCGACAAAACAGCGAGAAAAAACAATTACATCTTGTTAAGATGAATATCATAATGAATAAAATGCATGTGCAAGTTGAAGTACAATAGTGGTCTTATACCATCTGTACTGATTCAATACGATTTACAAAAAATATATTCTAATCTTTTTCTGGCATGAATGATTACGATTAAGTTAATATTCTTATACAAAAAAGTGAAAAACAGATACGAGTTATAGCAAGAAGAATTAGCAAGATCTAAACGTGTTTATATTATTGCAATTATCCAACAACAACAACAACAAAAATATATATATATCAAGTACTACGTACTATTTTTTGGAATGAGTTTTAACTTTTAACATGTTAGTTATCATTACTCAAAAAGTGAAGTTTAATTGATACAGTATAATGTGAAAGATGCCAAAAATGCAAGTAGAGCACGACAGGTGTTTCAAATAGTTTTGAGGAAAAAAACAAGTTAAGAACTTGTCAAATACTTTTGGATTTATTTCAGTCTTTATCACTAGGAATATGTACACTTGTACATGTATTTATTTTGTGGATAGTCCTTTTCTATAACAACAACAATTATACTACTAAGACTTGTATTTTTCTTCACATGGTGATTGCTTGTATGTTATTTTTTAGGGTAAATTGCAAAAATGGTTTTTCACGTTTCACGAAATTGCAGAAATGAGACCGAGACAAAAAGTAGCGCAAAAAAGCCACCCACGTTCCACATTTTCGAAAAATCGTCACTGAGAGCCATTTTCCGTTAACTTTCCCGTTAAGTGCCATGTCACAGGGGGCATTATCGTCATTTCACTGTTCCAAATCTATCAACTGTTTTCTTTAATTCTTTTATCATCTCTGAAAAGTCTTTTGCATCTCTCTCTCTACAAATTCTTTTATCTTCACACTTTCACATCGCCATCGCCACCAGCAGTAGCTCCACCTCTACCACTACCACGTCACCATATAAGTATTAGGTCGGCTAAATTAAATGTTTTTCTTGTATCATCTCATTCAATTTGTAGATGTGAGATTTATTGCATCAGTAACGCATCTTCTCCACCTCTACCACTACCACGTCACCATCACCATCGCCACCAGCAGTAGCTCCACCTGTTTCCAAATCCTACGACGAGAAGATCTCCGATGAGTTTACTGGAGCTGGATCTATCGGACAGGTGTGCCAGGTCATTGGTGCTGTTGTTGATGTGAGATTTAGTGAGGGATTGCCTCCGATGTAAGATTTGGCGTTGGACTATTGCTATGGATGGTACCGAAGGCCTTGTTCGCGGTCAACTTGTTCGCTCTCCGATCACTGTATGATAATAGTTTGTTAATTATTAGCATTAAGGGGTGTTTGCTTAAGCTTATTTATGGGATCAAGGGTTTTAGGTTAGAGATGAGTTCAAATAAGTAATTTTGGTTATCGAAAACTGCATGTTTGTCCCCAAATTAGGAGCTGTTTCTGTTATAGTGTTTGGATAAGCTTAGGCTTATAGATTTATTTACGCCAGTTGGAGGAATTATAATTATTTCAATTGGAAGCTCTTTTTTATTAGATTATTATTGTAAGGCAATTCAAATGCTAAGTAAGAGCTTATGAGCTTATTCATCATAACTCATAATCTTTGTAGCAAAAATAACCCTTATTCATTCTCCAATGTCTGTTCCAATTCATTTATGCTTTGTAGTTTGGTTGTGACACCCTAAGTACTAAGTGTAATTTCAGGGCTATATTGGCAGAGTATTCAGGTGCTGTTCTTGGTGTGCTTTCTGCAGTATTGTATGGGAGGAGGGGGAATATCTGGAAAAAGGTAAATGTTACATGTGGTTGGTTTCTATCTCAAGATGTCAGTGTTTAGTGTGGCTTAAGATGTTTAGTTATACTTTTAACCAAAGGTGCCCCAAAAGTTGCTGTTTATATCTTCGTTGAGGTTGTAACTTTTTGAGTGATATGACTTTGTATAACATCCCGATACAACGTGATCATCACTCCCCTCTCTTGAACCCAAAATGGGAACATAGGTCTACCCACATGTTTGGAGGACCTTTCTCGCAGAATATGGCCATCTATAAGGGTAGTATATGCTGGATGGCTGATTATAACATGATTTTGGCTATGTTTTCTGCTTCATTTTTGTTAAAAAATCTGAATATCGCTTAGCAAAATAATATATCAGCAAGTGTTTGACAACTGTGTGACATAGTTGATGACTTGATGTATGCTAGATTTGCTGTTGGTTGCACTTAACAGCGGAATAGTTATTTTTTACTTCCTGTCTCAAGGATGGGCCATGGCCACACACTCTCCATTCTATATCCTCTCAAAATCGTTGTAATCTGATATTATTTTTTTTTTTTATTTTACCACAATAAACAAAAGGACCTGTATGCTTTTATGATAGCCTTAACTAGAAAATACCATTTAGTGATAGCCTAGAGAGTGAGGGTCAAACAGAACACGTGTTGGATCTGAAGAGCATGATAGCTCCCATCTTAGCTGGGATCTTATCAGCATTAAGAAGGGTTATTGCAAGACGTATCTCTCTGAAGGTATGTATTTAATTATGAGTCTTATTTCAATGTCTAGTGGCCAATACTTTAGTAGTTTAGTGACATTCAAATACCTGAAAAATAATAAAATTACTGTGACTTTTTATCTCCAGAATCAACTGAAGAGGAGGCTTCATGCTATAACAATTGCATCTGCGACTTGCTTTCTCTTTCCTGTTAATGGAGATGGTCACAAAGATGTCAAGACTGCCAACAATGAAGATGGTACAGCTATACAATGGATCAAAGAGGATCATCTCTTCACTGACTTCATGCAACTACTTACACCACCACAAATGTCTTGTAACTTGTAATGCTATGTAAATAAGTAGATTGTACAGAGCAGTAGTGTGGCTTAGTTGATTCTTAGCTTAGATAGAAAAGTCAATGCGGGTCAACTCTTTTAAAAGTATGTTAGAGTTTTTCCCGGCAAGACTATTGTGTATATAAACTGTTGTAACCCTCATTTTTCAATGAATGAAATAATCTTTCACAAACTCTCTCTACTTTCTCATTAGATGTTTATGTATGTTTGTAATATATGGTTGCTAGATACTACACCCTTAATTTTTCTGCATTTAATAATTGATACATAAAGTGAATCAATGTTTTTGAATGTTAAAATTCATAAAAATCTGGGTTTGATGGTGCATTTAATTTTATTTTTAAGAAAAAGGGATTTGATGGTGGTGATTGTGGTGGTAAAGGGTGGTGGTGTTGGTTGTGTGGTGGTGGTGGTGGCGGCGGTAGAGGGTGGTGGTGTTGGTAAAGGGTGGTGGTAGTGGTGAAGTAAAATAAAAGATCAAACTTAAATTGCAAATATAGTCCCTGAATCAATTGACATCTTTGTGACCATCTCCATTAAAGAAAACAGTGGATAGATTTGGAACAGTAAAATGACGATACTACCCCTAGTGACATGGCACTTAACGGGAAAGTTAACGGAAAATGGCTCTCAGTGGCGATTTTGCGAAAATGTGAAACGTGGGTGGCTTTTTTGCGCTACTTTTTGTCTCGGTCCCATTTTTGCAATTTCGTGAAACGTGAAGGACCATTTTTGCAATTTACCCTATTTTTTATTCTGTGCAATGCAAGGCATTGACCATTAGTGACTTTCAATGTGATTTTCATTTTGTTTGAAAATTGACTTTCATTTTTTTGGGAAATCCATGTCCAATTTGAAACCCGATGGGGGGAAAACCTTCAACTTAAGCCGCCCGAAGGCACGACACTTAAATTGAAGTAAACCCTGCCTTCTCCAGATTCGAACCCTTGTGGGTTGAAACCTTCATTGAAGGACTTTGAAATCGTACCGACAGGGCAGTGGTCCACAAGGGAGGACTTCCCGGTTTGGTCACCCAAACCGGTACTACTCTCCACTAAGCACGCTTAACTGAATAAGACATGCCCAGTGGACCACAAGCCCATTCAATGTGATTTTCATGATCAAGATTCAAGGTGTGTAGTAACTAGATAAAAATTGTACACTAAAGATTCTATTTTCTACAATAAATATGTAGATCCCAAAAAACATTGGCCATTCTAGTATAGTATTCTAAGACCAACAACAACAAAAGACACCGTACATAAGACATAATAAACACAAGCTTAATCTAATAGTGAGGTAGAGATACACATTTTTTATGATCAAAATGGCAAACTCTTTGAAGTTGAGATAGATGTGAGTGATCTAAAATGCTCGGATGGCACGAAATCTTGAGGTAAATTCGCCCTTTTCACGATCCTCCTCATATTGCTATGTAAACTTTGCTGTACCAAGTTTTTGACAGCCATACTTTCGTCACTCATCATC
This sequence comes from Artemisia argyi, assembly GCA_030686995.1. NCBI lineage: Eukaryota > Viridiplantae > Streptophyta > Magnoliopsida > Asterales > Asteraceae > Artemisia > Artemisia argyi. The sequence goes on along the minus strand of CM060687.1, from coordinate 173,333,090 downwards.
CTATCGTCTTGTGCATCCTTTAAAGGGTGCGGTGATCCAGAATCAGCAGACCCATACAGGGGCGCTGAAATATTCGCACCTGTGCTTCCTACAAAGGTTTCAGACACTTGCTTCCCTTTATCAATCCTTAAAATCTCTAAAATCCGTGAAGCTCGTTTCTGTGCTAATGTGCTACCTAAAAGCGTTAACTCAAGGAGGGAAGATGAAACCCCTGACTCGATCATGGCTTGTCTATCTCTATACGACTTATGAGCCATCACCATCAAAATGTACGTCGCTTTTTCTTGACAATCAGGCATATCAGTCCAACTTAAAACATCCACTAATATGTGAAACGAGTCATGAACACCACTCAACGCCTTCCTACCCTCCGGTGTCGACACAGCATTGCTTAAAATTGACAAGATCCTATCACTCACTTCCATATCTCCCAATGAGCTCAACAGAAACGAAAGAAACTCATCAATCTCGATCATTGGTGCAACATTGGTTGGCAAGATGGATAAATTGTAGAGTGCGCGTAAACAATCTTGAACCACTTGTGAATTGATATTACCTTCAGCTGCATTCTTGAGGGTCTTGACCAAAAACGAGATGGCGCCTGAAGATCCAATGATTGGTTTGTTCGAGTCAAGCGCGCTTAACCCAAGAAAATTCGCTACAATTGCCGCAGACAGATCCGGATCAGGCAAACCTTCATTAGGAGACTGTACTAAATTTAACATCTTGTGTACTAATCCTGCTTTAACAATGGCAGCTTTGTTCCTGAAAATTTATTTAAGTTTGACACTTTTAGTAAAACTTATTCATACCCATGAAATGAAGAACAGATCTAAGCACCAAAAATTGGCTTGAAATTGTTTATTAAAAATGTTCATTGTAACTGTAAAAAAACAAAAGTCATTTACTAAATCTTATATCGATTTTCTAACTTTTCTCAAAAAATGCAAAGTCATAATTCATGAGACAAAATTAGTGACTCACTTTGTTTTTTTCACGACTTTTCATAAGCCTTTAACTTTCAATATCCAATAACCAAGTGCTTACACAAAAATTGATTACTCAATTAAATTGTTGGACACTATAAATGTCATTTACTCATTTTAAAGTAAAAGTACAAAATCAAACAAAGTTTGTAGCATAATAAAATTGTCATTCGGCAAAAAGTAAATACAGTATGGGCCTGTTTGTTTATTTTTTTCATTAATTCATGTTAATTAACAGATGACTTAATGCGACAATATCAGTTTTATTACTTAATATTTTCAGTCATCTTTCTCTAGTTAGAAACAAACAGTTTTCATATGACTTAATTAATTCAGTTTTTTTCATATTAAGTCAATTAAGTCGAAATCAAACAACCCATGTTTACGGCTTTTAAAGATCTTGAGATCAAACCGCACTAAGTACATTTTTGGTGCTTAACAAACGGTTAAGAAATAACCATACAATATTCCGGTTAAACTGCGTACATCTGAGTAAAAAAAAACCCGTAATACTTACTCATCATTGCCAATTCCAAGATTAAGCAAAGCATACAAAGCTACAACCTTCTCCTCACCACCACCATCATCAACCATAGCCACTAAAGGTGGAATAACACCCAACAACCCAAAATTCATCCTCACACCACCATGGTCATCTTTACACATCCTCCTCACCTCATGGGCCCCACCACTATCACCACATTGCAGCCTCTTCACCACCATCTTCATCTCCTCCAACACTGCCACCTTTTTCCTCACCTCTTCCTCTTCTTCTTCATACATTTCACACATTTTCAGCAGCTCAGATAGCTTTTCAGACTTTTTAGGTTTTGAGGCTGGTGGGGTTGTTTTGGGTGGTTCTTGGGTGGTGGTGTGACGACGGTGGTGGTGATGAGTGCCGCACCGGAGTGTGTTGAGGATTGTGCGGCGGCATGATGACCATATGCTGAAGGTGGTGGTGTTGTTTTTTTGGATTTTAGCCATGTTCGTAAACTCCGTAAATTAGTCAGCCAAAAGGTCGAAAAACATGTTATAGTAACAAGAAAAGTAGAAAACCTACATTGTACATATGAACATGTTTTTTTAAATGTTTTAAGGTTGTGTGTGTGTTTTCGAAGGTGTATTTAGTGTGTGTGAGTGAGTAAATGATGAGATGTGAAAGCTACTGAAAGAAGAGAGGGAGTAAAGTGAGGTGTTGTCAGCTTTTATTGGAGAAGACTATGGTAGGGCCCACATGGTTTTTTTATAAAATTTACACTTGACTACCTTGTATAATGTGTTTGATTAGTGTTTATAATGGTTTTTTAATAAAATTTACACTTCACTACCTTGATATTTTTACACTTGTAATAAAATTTACACTTGTAAATTTTAATAAAATTTATTAATAAATTAATAAATTTTATTAAAATTAAATTTTTACATGATCTTGTGTTTGTTGCCTTGATAATAGGGTTGCAAAAGAATCGAATCTAGTCTCTTTTATTTACTACTTTTTATTCGGTTAACTCGATTTTGATTTGGTAAATATATACATGTTTAGAGAAATCTTCATCTAGTGGCATTTTTATGTTGTTTACAAAATAATTATGTACAAATAATATAATCATCTAAGAGTAGTAAGCTTTTTGATACACGTTCAGTTGCATCACATGTGCTCTTTGAACCGTGCAATAAGGTCTCTCATAACACGACTCTCCCATTTAAGTTATCTTAGCCCCCGCCATGCTATTCAATATTAGAAAAATGGCAGCATAAGGTAACAAAGTATTGAAAACTGGTCGCTTTTGGAAAATCACTAAATTAGTTTAACTAGAACTCGTCATTAAATTGATGTGAGATTACTAAAGCCAATATTTGATACTCACATGAATTGTGTGTGTTTGTGGTACAAGAACATGTTATGCGACAATGTTTAGGATGTACAAGAAGATAGGAGTCATGTTCGCTAACATGTCACAGTGAGCGATAAAGATATATATCATTGCATCTAAGGAGCAACATGTACATTCGGATAGACATTTCGTGCAGTCGGTTACCAAATATATATTAGGATAACTGTTGATAGCTAGTAAACAATGTCAAATTATTCATTTATGTTTATACAATCTATATATAGAGTATATGTTTAAGTACACATCTACTTGTTTTATACTATAGTAGTAATGACAACTTCTAACTCGATAAATCAATAATGGCCTCCAAAATAAACCTAGAGACGTTTCCCATGCTCATTTTTCACTTTTAGGTCTAAACAAGGAAATTTAATCATCATTGGATAGTTTTTGAGAAATGTACAACTCGCATGTTAAGACCAAAAAATCTTTTGCAACATAAAAAACTAGCATTGTATTCGTGCGTTGTATCTACATCCAACTCCAAAATTCATTGGCAAATGTACATGATTTAAGTTATCTATACTTTTAGTCAATCACAAGCATGTTTATATATTGATTCTTTGCTTGATTTGTTTGTTTTTATTTTTAACAAATAAACAAATATGAATAAAGTGTAAGCTTTGGTATATAGCCGGATCAAGTTTACATCGAGTCAATAAATATACATCTCATTATCCACCAAATATCAATTTACATTTATTGTTGCCAACAAATTTGATTACACAGAGTTTTTAATACCTCGAGTACTTGATGTTAACCTTTTGGCATGTTTCAGCCTTTAGGGGATGCGTTGTAAAACTTTATCTAAGTTTGATGAGTAACTTTTAATCTTTTATCTTTAATTAAAAGAACATAAATATTCTCTAGTAACAACCACTCAACTAGTAAAGATAAAGTAAAAGAAGTTGTAGACGATTTAAAGTTATAAACTTTTATAAGGGTGATTGTTTATAAACGTTATGAACCCAAATCTAATATATGTAGAGTCTATTAACATGATTTGTATCTGGTTTGAGATTCTTGTAAAGAATTGCTTCATATTGTGCGTGACAAAATGAGAGAAACACAAAATTCAAAACCAAGATCAAAATCAAGAGCATGCGTATATTGAAAAAAATATATACATTCTAAAAGAAAAGTCAAGAATATACAAAAAAGCAAGAAACAAGTGTCATTCGCTAAGACAACAAGATTTATTATTATTATTATTATTATTATTATTATTATTATTATTATTATTATTATTATTATTATTATTATTATTATTATTTTTTGCAATCTTTACATAAATTTTTCATTAATGATAAATAAAATTTTATGTAAAAACTCGTGTGTACAAGGGTCGTCACTAGTTCATAATTAAGTAATCTAAAACACTAAGTAAGTAACTAACAACTATATCTCTACTCCTTATAATGTATTTGATACTTTTTATATTTAGAGATTTAAAATTAAAAATCATTTTATTCTTAGTAATTATTAAAATAAAATTTAAAATTACGCTAATTGCATATTAAATTACTGAGAGTAATTAGATGTTTTAATAATGAAATATAACTAAAGTATTGAATTGAATATGTCTATATTTAAATTAAGAGTTGTAAAAATCATCACTAAAGTTCGGCGAAATTGCAAGTTTCGTCCCAAATGCTTGAAAAGTGCAAGGATCGTTCTTGTGGTAAACCTTTGGGGCAAAAATCGTCTCTGACTTCAAACGGTGTTAACGACATCTACTTTCCAATGCACGTGCATTGCACACGAGGTCCTTTTGGTCTTTTTACACCATTTCCCACTTTAATAACCTACACACCCATTTTAATATCACTTATATCCACCCACCCACTTAAAATCCCAAAGCACCCATTAAAAAAAAAAAAAAAAAAAAAAAGTTTTCAAAACATAAATAAAAAAAGGTTTTCATCCGTTCATATATATTTTCATCCATTTTTACACCCTTTCCCTTTTAATACATCAAACATGGTAGCAACATAGATAAAAAAAAAATGGGTGGGTGAGGTATTAAAATGGGAAAGGGTATAAAAAGACCAAAAGGACCTCGTGAACAATTCACATGCACTAGAAAGTGAATGCCGTTTGAAGCTAGGGACGATTTTTGCACCAAAGGTTTTCCACAGGGACGATTCTTGAACTTTCCAAACGTTTGAGAAGAAACTTACAATTTTGCCAAACTTTAAGGACATGTTTTGCAATTTACTCTAAAATTAATGAGTTTTTAAGTTTATATATATAATAATAAGACTTATTATTTTTTAACAATCTCAGAAACACAAACTCTCAACTTTTAGAAATCATCATCCATTATAGAAAATCGTTAAACAATATTAAAAAAAAAAATCGTTAAATAACATTCGACTCCAAACTTGGTGATTTGCGCTGTTAAAATGTTAATTTATCTAAAAGCGTCTTTAAATACTCCACGTGAATAAGCAATAGTGTAAAGAAAAAATAGCAATGTTATATCATCTTACTATGTGCTTATTTATCCTTTAACAAATATAATCATGTGACATATGTAATACAATAATTCTCTCTCTTAGTTTGATTCATTGATTTTTAAGAAATATCATTTACTTTAAAAATAAAAATAAAAAATGTGAATGCAACACAGCTCACTTGAAAAGATGATTCCTCAAAGTAGGACCATGTTCCGTAATCATCGTGTAGCATTGTTTTGTTTTTGATCAATGAGATCTATGACAATAACGGTAGACAAGCAAGTACGGTATCAAGACTTATTTGTTGTATGCTTTTGAGTATTGCAAATTCCGATAAAACTGGAACATGAACATGCATGAAATGGGTTCCAATACTCAAGTAGACAAAAAGGCTGACTTTTATTTCTCTTTATAAAAGCCTTTACTTTGCAATTCATACAAGAGCAAATTACAACTTTAATTTGGACATTAATGTAACAAAAACTGAATGTAAGCTTGTGTTGTTCTTGTTTTTAGCCTTAAGTTAAGGTTCTAGATTTATGTTCAATTCATAACTAATAATCGTACAAATAACCCATTTGACAAATCATCTATGCGTCAGAAGAATGCAGAAAACCAAAATGTCTAAGTTGGAGCCAATAAATAAAAAAATGCACATGCATCATATCATATTTTATTAGATACACATGTTTAGCCGTTTGATAAATGAATATAAAAGCCTCGTAACTATTGTGAAGTTGGAAAGTCAAAGACCTTTGTATTCACGATTTCACACGACAAGTATCAAGAACAAATAACTTGTACCTTGTATTCACATTTCACGCTAATAAGCTAGATTAAATCACCATCACAAGTAAGTACCCGTTTGGTTTGCCGGTGTCGCACTGTAGGCTTTCTATGATAACAAAAATAAGTAGTTTGGTTGGTGCTTTCGGTTACAATACAGTGTCTCACACTGATAGATACATGATTTAACAATTCCCACCACTAACCCTTGGTTTTATGTGTCATTCGGCATGTTATTTTTGACTTTTCTTCTTTCATTTGGACTTTTCTTCTTTTTTTATTTGGACTTTTCTTATATTTATTTAAATAATATACTACAGTAATTAAGTGGGCCCTCTTTATTATATAATAATATTAAATAAAAACCCATTCCAAATTACATTTTACAAAACAAACAACATTAATACAATAATTCAATTATTATTTCTTTTAATTCATACCAAATCCGATACCCATTGTGATTCCTACCAACAAACCAAACGACCCCTAAATATATATCACTGATTTGAGGAGTGTTGAACTATAGTGAGACATTAGTTGAGCCCTTGAGCTCGAGATCTTTTAGTTTAAGCCCTTGCCTCGGTTCAAAACTTCATTGACGATCATATTCTTATGGTGACTGCTCCCAAAACTCGTTGGATCAAGGCCGTCCCGAAAAAAATCAACATTCTTACTTGGAGAGTTAAAATGAATAACCTTCCCACGTGTTTCAATATTTCTCGCAAAGGTATGGATCTTGCCTCTATCTTATGTCCTACTTGCAATGTAGCGACTGAAACTACTAGCCATATCTTCTTTGATAGTCCTATGGCGAAAGAGATTTACAAAGAGTATCGCTTCCTGGTGGGATATCAATATCTTGGAGATGTCTGCTTATGAAGATTGGTGGGCTTGGCTTATGACTTCGTCTCTCAGACAAGTTATAGATGTTCTTAGAAGGAGTTTTTTTATATCATTTGTTGGTCAATTTGGATTTTCGCAATAACTCTATTTTGGTTCTAATCCTCTGTCCAAATCTCGTATCTTGGATGATATTGTGGCTCGCTCTTTCTCTTGGTGTAGGTCTAGATGCAATCCAAATTTTAGTTTGATAGAATGGCTCAAGAATCTTTCGCTTATTTCTTTGTAATTATTTGCTTCTAGCTTCTTGCTAGTATTATAATAAGTTTCGCTGTTAAAAAAAAATCGTCGAAATCATGATTTTGAGAACTAAATATAATCAAAAGACCTATTTGTCTATGTTTACTTGAATTTCTTATGGGTTATGGTTTATGTCCGTGCGGTCGTGGGTTGCGATTGATTTTTTTTACTGGATATTTGCTCTTAGTGTTATCATGTTTGGTTGGGTTGGGATGTTGGAGTTGTAGCTTAGTATGTCGAATGTCCACTTTATAATATCCCTGTTGATCATGGTATAGTTGTAGGTCTTAGAGTCATTTCATTGGTTAGTTAGACCGACCATAATAAGGGTCTTACGACCGAGTCTTGGAGGTCTAAGGCACGCAACCCCTTTGTTACGGTGCCTTGGGTGCACACGTCTTCAATGAACAAAATGGAGGATTCGGTCTTGGCCAAGATCGAGTCGTGAGTGTGTGTTTTTTGGTAAGGTGCATATGTGTTTAAGTGGGTATAGTTTGGTGGTGAAGTTGATTGTCTTATTACGCTAAGTTGGTAGTGAAGTTTGTTGTAAATGTAAAAAAAGAAAGATGATGTGACACTGATGTGACGATTTTGAATACTGTCTTGAGGTCTCCCTTATTACATCCAATTTTATATTCGTATTCATGCAATTTTAGCATCTTATTATTTTATCTATATTTATACTACATTATAATTTATTTGAGACTATTTTATAATTAAAAAGGCTTAAAATTCAGATTTTTTTTCTTGCTTATTATGGAAAGATTTCAAAATTAATTTGTTAGGAAGCAAGTTGGTTAGAAAGTTTGTTAGGAAGTAGTTAGTTGTTCAAACTAAAATTATTTGGCTTAACCATCTCTAATATCTCTACTTATAAAACATAAATACAACTAAACGTGTAATCAAATAACACAAAATATAATCACACGGTATCCACCGACGTATTAGACGGGTATCGTTCTAGCAATAAAAAATCCTTTTGAAAAAAATACCAAACGACCCATATGCATATGTCTTGGAGCTTGAACACAATAGTTGAGTATTGAATATGCTTTATTTCTAAGAGCATTAAATGGTTTTTGTGCACTACAAAACGACACAAAACTATTACTACTCTATCAATACGGAAAATAATGTAATATTGTTTTTCTTGGTTGGTCAAAGAAAAATGTTACATTTAGTTTTTACAATATTGTAATTAAAACTTACGATTTCCTAATTGGTTATAGTTCTACAACATCAAAACACAACATAAGTAGATAAAACGTGACATGATGTGCAGAGCAAGCTGGAATCCTACTTACCAACAGAACATTGAATTATTTTAATGGCCCTCCAATTATTTTAAGGTGTTTTTTTGACTTTGAATTTGATCGTATTATCAAATTAAATCCTTTAGATCTTGTCCATTATTCAATTATATTATTCTTATCTTTTGTTTGTAACGTTGTGGCAATGGTTATTTTATAAACAGCCCAATAACAACCTCAAAAATGAAAGTGGTTAACAATAGTCGTTGGGTAAAAGTCGCTGATTATTTAGTAAGACCGGGCATGAGTGTCCTCGTCTTCATGCGTTATGAACCTCGATCACGAGTCATCATCTATTACGCTTCTCCCCCACAACGTGTTATGAATCAGATTTGTGCGACATTTGGTCATCGGGTTGACCAAACCATTTTGTGTGTGCATATGTGTTATTGTATAGTGTATGTTAGTGTTTAAATAGAGTATGCTGGTGTGGTTTGTTTTGTGGTCATTTCTTTGGGCACTTGGCAAAAGAGTGAATGATGATGTAAAGCTGAGGTGACGGACAAATTTGATCACTGTTGCACCCGGCTAGTCTGAAGGATCATAGACAAAAATTTAAAACATAACTTATATACTTGTTTAATCTTTACGTGTGCAACTTCTAGTTGCTTTCATACATATAGCCCTGATGGCTCTGAATAAGAAAACTTTTCAAGTAAATAGTTGCGTTTCATAGTTAGACAAACATTTTTTCTGAGCAAGTCGTGTGGGATGTGTTAGCTAATTAGCATCGCGGCTTATCAATTTTTACAAACAACTATTGTACTATGCTAACAAAAGATGATTTACACGCATTACTTTCTCGCCATGCTAATTACTATTTCCTTTAAAATATCTTGGACAGGACGCTTTAGGAGACCAATCTTTAGATTTAATTATTCCTTAAAAGGTTCTTCTCTTTATTCCATCTATCAAGTATAATTAACATTAGTTGAAATAAAACACAAAACAACAATGAAATGAATGCATAAAGACCAAGGACACGTCTTAACAAAGTAGACAAAAATATCAGAAAGTTAAAAATCTAAGGATTCATAACTAAAGTTAAAAATCTAAGGATTCATAACTAATACATTATACTCATTATTAAATTAGCATGTTACCCGTGAAAAATAGGAGGTTCGAGTCGAATACTGTTTAACGATTTTTTGATTTATTTATTCGAATATTGTTTGAAGATTTTCTATAATGGATGACAGTTTTTAGTAAGGGTGTGCACGGTTCGGTTTGGGTCGGTTTTTGGCTAAAATCGAAACCGAACCGAATATTTTGGTTTTTATTAAACCCAAAACTGAAACCGTTCGGTTTTTGGCGGTTTATCATCGATTTCGGTTTAGTTTTTCTATTTTTTCGATTTCTAATCGTTTATATTTGGGCATGTCAAATTTATACCAAAAAACTTGTATTACATAGAAAATTGTTTATTGTTATTTACTTTTTTCTTGTCAATGTAAGCATAATAATGTTTATTGCATAATTCTGTAATTACACATATAGATGAGACACACACACATGCAAGTGAACATACGCATAGTATGATCATCGTTATATTTTTATTGATATATTCTCAAGTAAACACACGACACAACAAACACGCATATAAACATAAACATTAGGATAAATATTTTATAAATCTACCCACAAAATGAATATGAGTTTATAAATTTGATTTATTTAGTTATTTATTCATATTATATTAATTATATATTATTATATAATAAAATCGGTTCGGCTCGGTTTTTGCGGTTCAGTTTTTGGACGAAAATCGAAACCGAACCGTATATTTCGGTTTTTGAAAAATTAAAAACCGAACCATCGGTTTTTAGTTTCGGTCGGTTTTTTCGGTTTCGGTTTTCGGTTTTTTCGGTTTTGTTTGCTCACCCCTAGGTTTTAGAGATTGTGTTTGTGTTGTGAGATTGTGAAGAATTAATATATCATATTATTATGAGTAGTGATTGGCATGACTAATTCATGTGCTTAATTTTATGCCTAACAAGATGCAAACTTAAAAAATATTAAATTTATTGGATTGAGATCCTCTCATGTTCAACTTAGAAATAAAAGGTAATGTTCAGTTTTTTTTTTTTTTTTTTTTTTTTTTTTTTTTTTTTTTGAGTGAAAAATAAACTTGAGTATCTATTGTGGGACTGTCTGTTTTTTTAAAATTAAATTTTCTCGCACAATAAAACTAACGTGATCTATTATGTTCAAATTGAATATTAGAAGATCCTCATCTAAATTTATTATATTAGTTATATTTTATTATTTTAACATTCAATTTAATTTTATAATTTAATATGCAACGAGTCTAGTTTAAATTTTATTTTAATAATTACTACTATTAATAATAGAAGGTGTATTAGATTAATTATTTAAGTTTTTTAAAAATAAAAAGCGTCAAATACATCGTAAGTATATATAAGTAACAAAATAACGTATGTTAAGCTATAAGTCGATGATATAATTAAAAACTGGAAAAGACAGTTGCATATTCTTACGATTTACAGACAAATATATTAATTCTTACAACTTACACAGAGATATAATAATCCTATAAAAAATATTTTGTTTATATTATATCCATACAGTTATCCACTACTTCGTGTCGCTACCATCATCATGATGCATATATCAACTTAATATTAAGAATACCATCGGAATATGCCCCAACCATGTTCTGAAAGTCGTTGTATCATTTTTTTTAACGATTCATTATAATATTATAGTATCCTCTATTTTGTATTTTTGTATAAATGATAAATTGTGTTTTTTGTATATTTCTTGATAATAATTAGTTTACAATTCTATGCTATGCATGCCTAGTTTGAAAAGAACTCATGCAAATATTTGTTAAACGTATTTATTAACTTCGTGTTCCTTCGATGATCCATTTTGTAATTTTTTCATCTCGTAAGTTTATGGACTAAGCTAATTTAAAAACTATCATAGCAACGCATTCTGAGTTTACAACAAGTTAAGGAGGTGTGATGATATGAATCAACTTCCTTGAAAAGAATATTTGATGATGACACTCTTTACATGATTTGTATTGCATTTAGCAGAAATTGATTTTTTTTTTACTGAGGATTTATTTTTAGGGCCTCACTTCTACTTTCGTCTGGGGCCTCTGAATTCTGGAGGACGACCCTGGTACGTAGCTACACATTTGAAGATATTTAGCAATTCAAAAGCTTTGCTTAATAGTCATATAGTGCGGTAGGTGTGTGACTATATATATTCACCTTTCTAAAGAAAATCAAGTTTACATTGATTGTTATATAAAATTCAGCCATATTACCCACCGTTATTCAGTAGCAGTGGCGAAGCTTGGAATTTTTAAGTGGGGGGTCGGGATCTAAATTTTCTTTTTTTTCCTAAGGCTATATTTCAGGTATACCGAAATTTTCGGGGGGTCGAAACCGAATATACCGAAATTTTTCTACACAAAAACTATATACCCCTACATCGCAAAAAAAAATTCGGGGGGTCGGGCCCCCCCCCCCCCCCCCCCCCCCCTTAAAAGCTACGCCACTGTTCAGTAGTACACCGACATCCAAACATACGTAGGTAAACTTATGTCGGAATACAATTAAGGAGGTAGTCTGAGGGTATGTTTGACGAAATTAACTATTGCTAAAATTGGAGTTGTAGTTGTAGATGGAAGTGAAGCTGAAGATTAAAAATTGAGATTATCTATCTATACTGTTTATAAAGAGTGAACGTTTATTTTTTGAAATCTTGAATCTTGAAAATTTAAATTAATGTAGTTTGCCTAAATTACATTGTATTATTCCTTAATGCACTTTAAGCTTGATCAATTTTAAACTTGACAACTTTTCAAAAATATATTATATTAATTTAAAAAAAATACACGCTTTGCATTAAAGCTCGAACCAGAATCACGATTATATAATTATTTTCTGCTATAAATCGTCGCTTTGTGCGGGTATATGTCTAGTTTTTATAAGTCACATGAAATAATATTTGATTTTAAAAGATTATGTAAGATTATTTTTTTAAATCTATTAGAAGTTCTATTTTTTTTTAAATAAATTTTGATTAAATATTTTAAATAGCTTATATCTTTTCAAAAAGAAAATATCAAAAGGAAAACATAATTTTTTTATAATCCTGTATACCAAACATGAAAATTTATTTTTGAATGTCTCGGCAGTCAGCGGCTCAGCGCAATTGCTGTTTCATAAATAATTATTGGGCCAAACAAGCCCACTTATTAATTTAACCGACATCTGCACCCTTGTATAAAAAGCCCATAAGTGTGTCAACTATTTTGGCCTTTTGGGCAAAAACTTTCATCTAGTTTGGTTTGCTTACAGTTAATGTTAGGTTTAAAAGTCAACGAGCGGGGTAGCCCGCGCGTTGCTGCGGGAGTGTTGTGTTGTCGAGTGGTATATGAAGAGTTGGTAACATGCAAATTAAGTTCACCACCATACATGTAAAGAGTATACGTAATTGTGATTTTATAAAAGTAGTTTTGAATTATAACTGAAACTTTACAGCTCCAAATAATAATGTAGCTTTGTAATGCTGCTCTTCATTTTTTGACTGAAGTGTTTCCTTCATCTATAGCCTGAAAAGGGGTCCAAGAATGGAAAAACTTTTCTGAGTACTGCAACAAATAATGTGTTTATTGTCATCTCTATGTGGATGACATTTTTTTTTACAATTGCTATTTGTTCGTTCTCATTATTATGATATTAGATAGTTAGCTAATTTTAAAGTTTGCTTTCAAAATTTGGTATGGAATATGAAAATCTTTAAGCTACAGTACAATAAAGTTGACATGTATGTATTGCATATTTTAGTAAAATGAATTCCATAAACGTAGAACATGCTTATTCATCTTCTTAATGAAACATTTTTACAAAATCGGTTATATTAAACAAAAACTGTATTAAAGGCACGAAAAATTATAATGTTGGAAAAGGTAAATTGATAATTTACCTGAATCATGCTAGGATGATCTCATGGGTTATTTCTTAGCCAAGGTGTTTCGTCTTGCATGATCTCCCAATGTTCTAGCACCATGATTTGTAGGCCTCTGATTATTCTGTCTTTTCATTCCTGGTTTGTGTCAACACAATAGTAAATTTATGTTAACACAGCGTATTGAGGTAAGGTAATGTGAGTGTTCAAAGTAGGAAATTGTATGTAAATAAGTAACCTTTGGTAATCTATCATTGGTACAAAGGGCCAAGGATTTACTGGGTTAGCAACTGCTCCTTGATTCATCATCATATAATCTTCTTTCGCACCTACCAAACAAACAACAATAACATTAGCTTCAAATTATAGGTGATAATTATTAATGAAATTACAAACAGAAACCCTAAGTAATTGATTAACTGAAATTTGTGAGGTATAGTTACCCTGCCAAGATACGGGAATGTGTGAGGCACACTCATGGAAGAGTTTGCGTGCAGGAAGTATCATCATTGCCGCAGAGAACAGAAGGGGGAAAAAATAATTGCAGAGGATACATAAGCTATAGATGGAGGTATAGCAACTTGCATTGCCAAGAGTCTTTATAACCTTGAAATGGCACTATAACATGTATCTGAATCGTAATGGCTACAGACACAAAATCGTTCTGGCCCGCAAATACACATGTCGGTTTCACCCAGCACAATTGAGCAGGTTATTATAGGCGCAAAATCATGCATAGATATTTGTGCCATGGCTGCAAACTCACAAAGCTTGCCCTGCCATGGCAAAACACCATGTAAACCGTTCATCATCTAACCTGGCTTGCTTTTTCCATCTGAACCCTCACAGATGCCAAACTCAGTTATATATGCTTCGTATGGGTTGAAGATCAGCAAGCCTACTGTGTAACTACAAATGTATCTGACCCGCCATGGCTGCAAGCACGATGTTGTGCTGCTTTGCCAAGATACGTGTCGGTTTGACACACCACAGTTCAGCAGCTTAAAAAGCTTCTCATTTTGATGAATTGGAAACATCTCTTTTCCATTTCTATTTGCCCAGTTCATATCTTTCTTTCGTGTGTTACAAAAGCAATGGCATCATCATGTATCTCTACAAATTAATACCTAATTAAGCAGAATAGTTGACATTCTATCCCACTACCAAAGACACAATCAATAGGATCCCAAATTACCAGTCAATAGGGTACAAACACAACAAAAAGTCACATATAACATCCTTCAATTTACACGAACAAATGGGAGTATACTTTTGAAAATCTCACCGGTTCATTTATATGCTCAAAAAGACACCTCTAAGGGGGAGTTTGGCTCAGATTTGTGGATGGAAAATGGTAAAAAAGGCCAGAACTCATCCATGGCTGCAAAAGAAACGCGGTTGCGTAATAGCAAATATGCTATCACACCATCCGGTTATTGCCGTGCCAAGTTATGGTTCAGACCTCAAATGACCAATATCATTTGACTCACATTCGTTAGTAATCGAAAAAAGTGAATACACCCGCCATGACTGCAAACATAACAGTTTACCCTGCCAAGACACGGAGATTCATTGCTTTAATCGAATCTACAAATTCATCACAGCGTATTATATTATTATATTATATATATCTTCTAAAATCCAGGCGTGAGTTGGAATTTTTTTTTTACAGGAATTCATCACGCACATAGAACGGCCCAATAGCTGACTAACATAACCTTAAAAACATATTCAAGTCATGATCACCACCTTCACCAAGTTACTTCCCCAATCAGTAATTACCTAAAGTAGCATATACAAACACCCAAATAAGCAGTTTGAAAAAAACAATCCCAGTTGCACCTGTAATATTTGTTCTTAAAAACAATAACTAATATATATATATATATATATATATATATATATATATATATATATATATATATATATATATATATATATATATATATATATATATATATATATATATATATTTTATTTTCAATTGTACCTTAAAAAAAACACCTACTTGCAGCCTCAGTGTAAGGAAATAATTACCTCAAAAACACTTCGGTGCAAACATCATTAGCAAAGCAACCTGCAAATGGAATAAACAAAAAACCCCAAATTAATGAATCCCTAATTTGAAAGAAAAATAAAAGTAAAAAAAAAGTATCTTAATTAAATAATTAATGAAACCGTAATTTGGAATGGTGTGTGTTTTTTATGTCGATGAAAATGGAGAATAAGAAGTGTGAAGGAAATATCAGTGGCGATGGTTTTGGGTTTTGATGATGAACATAGCTTGTGTGTATTTTTGTTTAACATGTGTGTGTGGATCTAGATTTTTCTAGGAAGTCAAGAGAGGAAGTTTAGCAGGAAACCTGCAAATCACATGGTGGTTTTAAGGATGATTAACTGTTTCTAATTGTGTGATTAACCCATGAACAGTGCGCAAAACAGTATCATGCTAAACTTTGGACCACAAACTGTGTGATTATCGGTCTGTAATGACGTTTTTAACCACCCCAGCTTTGCATCCCACATTCCCACTTTGATATATATAGTATAATTAAAAACATGTTTGCCACAGTTCAACTTAAACCTTATTTGGTACATCCAAGCAAGTTCCTTAACCTCATCCCTGAGGTAACCAATGGAAGCAAGCTAGTTATTGCGAGTATAGCGGTGTGCCATGAAACCTTTAGCTTAAAGGATCCCTTTGGAGCATGTGTGTAGATAATGCCGAAGGAATATAATAACCAATATGCACAAATAGTGAAATAGACATGATATAGAGTACAACAAATGGACTAGTTTTGTTATGTCAACAAATAAACAAGCTTAATTATACATAAGAAGACAATCTTAAACTCTTATATATTCTTTTTGGCATCGACATCGTCTATGGTCAAAAGGCAGAATGAGTGTTCACAGATGGAGACCCTGAGTCGCGAATAATAGTGTTAAAGTACTGATGCCGATGTTGATAATGGTGAATATTCTGATTTCTCTATCACATAGTTGGACTCCTGTTTACATAATACAAAATAAATGAAATGTAAACCGAGTATTCATGTATTCATTTTCAGAAGTGTTGAATTCGTTAATTAATTATGAAATAACCAGCATTTAAAAAACACTGTATGGTAGAAGCAACTTACCTGAACCAACTACAGGTTCTCCTGGTGGAACTCGACTCTGAGGAGGTGGAAGAGGAGTCACGCCAAGACTAACGTTAGAATACCACATACTGCAACCGACCCCAAGAATCTCCCATCCAGTTCGGTTCTCAGTGTTAGATCTAAGATTAGCTTCAAATCGGTTCTCTAAGCAATTTTGACAATTCAACTCACTCAAATCTCTACCACAATGAGCTAAACCATACCTTTTCCCATGCACTCCAACATCAATTTCGGCTGCTTGATACATCAATGTTTGATCAGGAACAGTCCTTGCTATATCTTGCATCATAGAAAACCCTTTTGAATACACCAACGGGTCATCCAATCCGTTGTCGCCAAATGTTGTGACCGAAGAGTGACTCCAAACTCCATAGAAGTTCTCCTCGGAGTACTTCATAGTGCAAGAATCGGAAAAGATGTCTCTTTCATTTTTCTTCAAAGGACAATAATCTGAGACACTAATGGGATGTCTATAACAATTGGCGCAATCATTCCTAGATATGTTGGCTCTACAATGAAGGATGCCAAAGACTTGATCTGGCTTATTTCCGACACTTGCATTGTAAAAGCCATCGTGAAGAGGGGCGTTCTTTGAAAGGAGGTCGAGAAGGGTTATGAGGTTTGTTTTGAAGTCGGCGCTTGAGTTTGAGCATTGAGAATGACTAGATCCTAGCTTTATCAAGAACAATGCAATAAATAACATGAACTTCATCATTTTTGAAACCCTTGATTACTACAGGATATTTTTTTTATCAAATGATGATCATTCCTAACATTTTTCTCCTTGTATCTAGATTAAAACTCTTTTAGTCAATGGCATTATAAAAAACATCATGCCACGATTTCCTAAAAAATACTAAACAAAATCATGCATGTGCTATTTGGACTAAGTGGTATCTTGATGACTTTTTGGGATTATTGCATGTTTACATAAGTAACGAATTGTAATAGTCTTTTAAAATTGATTAAAAATATGTATGGTGAAATAATTTGAAGTACCGAAAAATGATTCTTATGCCTGATAACCATGCCTACTTATGTACCTAAATACCTAATGATTTGACCGGTTGACAACTAAAGGAAGTACTACCTCTTGCATTGTACTAACGGAAGTAAGTCGACCTTTTGATAATGGGTTGTGTTATTCCAACCCTCTCTATGGTGTTACATCATAGGTTTTTAGTCAAACCGTGCAACCTGTGATGCATACCGTACAACCGGAAGATGCGTTCAATCATTTGCAAACCCTCCCTATGGGAGGGTGTGGTTAACTCATGCCTTGATAATACATTATGGCAAAACTAGAAGCTTGATGAAAACTGTTTTTCTTTTTCCGAAAATAAAACTCCATCGATAGAGTGACTCATTTGCTAAGAACAGAGTTAATTTACACTATTTTGTAGTAAAAGATCTATAAAGCAAATCCCTTCAAATATACAAATGGCGAATTTACCCGTTCATCTATTTGATATAAGATCAATGACAATATTATTAGAAGAAAAAAAATCAGTAGATTATCCAAACTGATGAAACAGACATGGATATGGCCATATGGGATAGTTGAGAATTAAATACAAAAACTGATACAACCACATAATTTTTTTAGTTTATTTAGTTTGTTGATTAATTTACAACCATATTTTTCAGCTATTTATCATTTGTAGTTGTATAATGAATGGTATGTGACAATTCATTTCATCTCTGGTTGCCTCTATGTGACAACTATTTAATGTTAATTTGCTTCCTTCTATATAAGTATCCCTCAAATGCTTCATTGAATCTCATCCTCTAAACCATTATACAAACACAAGTAGCCATGGGTGTGTTCCCTTTCTCGTCCGATTTCACTAGCCCGGTTCCACCTTCTCGGCTGTTTAAGGCCTTGATCCTTGATGCTCATAACCTTTACCCCAAGATCACGCCTCTTGGCATCAAAAGCATTGACACCATTGAAGGCGATGGAGGCCCTGGAAGCATTGAGCAAATCAACTTTACAATAGGTTAGTTTCCACATACATACCTATATATCTAATATAAGAGTTGAGTTTAAGATTCTTTACGTGAAAACTAGTACTGGTATGTTTTAATTGTTCAAGCAATATATGTACATTAACCAAATTCGCAACTAAACTAGATGATTTAAAAGTTTACATCTTATAACAAGTCTCAAAATCATAGCTACCACTAGTTTTAAAGACTAGAACGTGACGTATATGACATATTTTGGTTTATAATGCAGATGGTCAAGTGAAATATGTGAAGCACAGAGTTGATGCATTGGACAAAGAAAAGTTGGTATATGCATATACATTGATCGAAGGTGGTGAGGTTTCGTCAGATAATATTGAGTCGATTGAGTATGTGATGAAGTTTGAGTCGAGCCCAAATGGAGGGTGCATCGGAAACAAGACTAGCAAGTATCATACTAAAGAAGGGTTTGAGATCAAAGAAGAGGACTTCGAAAAAGGCAGAGTGCAGGCTTTTGGTGTCTTTAAAGCCATTGAAGCTTTTCTCTTGGAGAACACTAATGCTTATGTCTAAACTAGTAAACTCTCTTTATCCAAAAAAAAAAAAAAAAAAAGAAAGAAAAAAAAACTAGTAAACTCTAGTTATTCTGCAATTTCATGAATGAATGCAATAAAAATCTAACGTAGCGTTTGGTATATCGTAATCAAAGGGGTAATGGAAAGGATTATTACGATGGAATGAGAAAATGTTGTTTGTTTATATTTATGTAATGTAATAATTCATTACAAGGAATGACTCATTACACCAAAAACCATTCCTTAGGGCCCCCTACTTTTTTTTCATTACATCTCGTAATAGAAACAAAATTACATAAAACTCCACCATTAACTAACCATATTAATGAAACTTCTCATCAATAATTGGCATTTTAGTCTTTTTATTATGATTCCATTACATCTTATTAAACAAACTAAACATGATAAATAATGGTAATGACTCATTCCATTACACCACTTATTCCATTACATCGGCCATTCCATTCATTTAACATTTCATTTCTTCTTACCAAACGAACCCTAAACTTCTTATAGACATGGTTTTCCGGCATGTCTAATTTGGTCATTTTACGTGTTCTAAAGTTGAGTGCAGATTAAAAATTTAGCATTTTAGTGTGCTTATTTAAATATGTTCTTTTTTTCTAGATCAAATCTGTGTGATTTGCTTGTAATATAAGAGATGAAATACGAATAAAAGGTTTTTATAGATGAAATGAGTAAATACTTTATCTTAAGAATACAAGCACAAGACTATTTACATTTGTTATTTACCATGATATAAATGTACTTTGTATGTCACACTAAAACAACATAAATAAAACATTTAGGATATATTCTATGTATGTTATAACCTGGATATTAAACATTTAGGATATATTCTATATAACCTGGATGTAACCAAAAGTATAAATATTCTACACTTTTAATTTTGTACTGAAAATAACTTCTATATAATCAGATTTCATTCCTAAATCATTATAATGATTTGATCATGTGCTAACAAACAAACTTTTTTGTAAAGAAGTAAATCAAAGATATATACAGCACATAGGATGAATCGAAAGCAGTTTTTAAGATTGTATGGCTGATGTAGAATCTTTTAGGCCTGATTTTGATCTTTTTGTAGATGGTAAATCTCTTTTTTGTCTTGATTTCTTTTATCTTTTCGTTTAAAATGATTTTATCATTAAAGTTCTTTTCTTTAAGCGAAATTCCTTTCACATCCCCCCTCCAGTTTCTTTATTAGGACTAACGGTCTCACATCAACTCTTTCGACAAGAATTGGAGGCTCAAAACGAATCATGTACCTCGTTTCTAATAAAACTTATAAAACAAAAGAGAGAATATATTTCGAATTACCTCCTAAGCCGAATAATGTTTAGGCAAGGAGCAAGTGTAAGCCTCTTACACCTCATCATATAAAAGGCGAAAAAGATCTGTTATGTCTTTTTACATATACGAATAATACTTGAACAGTTGAACATCGATTGTACTTGAAGACAGTGACTTAAACCGAGAACCAGCACACAAACCTTGTACGCAACATTTTTCATGTACGCATAGATGGAAAAAGATTCTGAACAGCACATATGAATGACAAACTAATGTTTATAATGAAAAAAAAAAAAAAAAAAAAAAAAATGTGTAGTTCACAAGGTTTCCAGGTTTCCCTTAAATGAAAAACATTAACATATCTTTCAAACATTACTGACTCAGTAAACCCGATAATCAAACCAGCAAATGTCCCTACTAACAGTAAAGATGTCAAGCACGTATATGTATAGTTGAACATGCGTGTAACTTAATCAAACGCGTTGACTGAATTTTGCTTACTCTGAAGGCCTGGTGCCATGGCACCACTTGCACCACTAAAGCGCCAGTCGTGTTATACATGTTTACCTCTACATATAATCATCTCATCACTAATATCATGCAGATTAGGTGTCGATAACATCACAAGGTTATTCTCTTATTTAAATACATGTTAAAAATATGAGTAATTGTTTAAAAATAAAAACATTTCTCATTTGTTTTAAAACAGGAAAAAGGAATAAAATAAACTAATTTTTTTTTCCACACACAAACACAAAGATAGATTCTTTGGATGTCCCACAAACCATTGCCTATTATATATTCCCTCAATGCACAAATAATGTCACATATTATGATTCCTCATTCCCATCTTCTTTAGGACTTCCACATTTTCACCATCATCATGGTTCCTGAAATAGAGGTATTATTGTTTCACAATTTATACATGAATATGCTACCCTGTTTCATGTTCTAAATTCACATTTTAATATGCAGAAAGCTAGAGTCACCGAGATACAAGTTCGTATGGACTGTAATGGGTGCGTTCAAAAGATCAAGAAAGCTCTAAACGGCATCAATGGTAAGTTCTAACTTCTAAGTGACTTCTAGTGATCGTTTAATGTTTGTTTTTTTCTAGCTTGATGTTATAATTAGTTATGGGTTTCAGGTATTTATGATATATACATCGACATTCCTCAACAAAAGTTGACCATAGTCGGATGGGCGGATCCTGAGAAGATTGTTAAAGCTATTAAGAAAACAAGAAAAACCGCCATTATATGTTCGCATACTGAACCAATGGAGCCAGAGCAGCCGGCAGAAGGTGAAACATCAAACCCTCCGGAAGAAGAAGCTCCACCAGAAGAACAAGTTCCACCAACGGAACCACCACCGACACAAGAAAATCCACCACCAGATGCGGAAGCAACACCAGCTCAACCTACAGAATCTACATCAAACCAACCGCCACAATCTTCAGGACCAAAAGAGGTGGAAGAGGTTCATGTTGTATACCATTATCCACCAGACCATCAAAATGATGATCGTGTATATAGTGGTCGTGTGGATCATTATCTCGGGAGTCAAAGTGGTTCGGGATTTAAGCATCAGCCGCCACAACCTATCCATGTGAACCATAGTTATAACACATACAAGCCCACACCTTATGTCACTGAATACGAGCATATCCGTCCACCACCAGAATATGTGCCTTATAGTAGACCAGAGCCACCACGGCGATATGCCTCTTACACATGGCCAGAACCACCACGGGAGTACACACATTACAGCCGCCCAGAGCCACCACCACAACCTTACAGCCGCCCAGAACCGCCAACACAACCTTATGGCCGCCCAGAGCCACCACCACAACCTTATGGCCGCCCAGAGCCACAACCACAACCTTACGGCCGCCCAGATTCAACACCGCGCCATTACGGCCAACAAGAACCACCACTACAACCTTACAACCGCCCAGAACCACCACCACATCCTTATAACCGCCGAGAGCCGCCATCACAACGTTACAACCATCCAGGATCACCTCCACCTCAACGTTACAACCGACCAGCAACACCTCCACCTCAACGACCAAGGCCACCATCACCTCAACGTTACAGTCAGCAAGATCCACCACAACAGATCCAAACGGGTCCACCACAATATCACCGTCAACCAGAGGCGCCACCACAGTATCGTCAGCCAGAGGCACCACAAGAATACACGCATTACAATCGCACGGAACCACCACGACCATACTCACATTACAGTCATCCAGAGCCACGACAACAATATACACAACACAGTAGAGTGGAACCATCACCACTATACACATACTACAGAACTGAGCCACCAGAGTATAGACACTACAACGATGATTATTACAGCAGTAACAGGGATGGTGAAATTACCTCACCTTTTGGTGAAGAAGATCCTAACGGATGTCGAATTGTGTAAACAAAATGATTCGGGTAGCAATGGAATCTTTTGGTCCAATGACAACCTGCCTAGCAGGTTAATGGAGAATAACCAATCAATTAATTAGCACCACACAAGATAAAAGTATTCCCATAGACGCATGTGATGGTGATATGGAAGAACTAGATTCTTAGCTTGTGAGTGCAGAAAGAATATGTTCTTCATTCCTATTGAGGATGAGGAAGCTGCACGCCCATCCTTTCTTTATATCATATACTACTTTAATGTAATGAAAAGGAATATGAATTATAAACGTAAAAGTTTTAACTAAATGACAATATTTTATTATATTCTCTAAATTTGGTCAACCTAATGAGTCCCGTGTCCATTTGTTTAGCTCGTTTTACTCTAGTTTCAATTTCTTAATGTCAACAATTCTCATATGGACCTAACTTATAGTGTAATGAAAAGGAATATGAATTATAAATGTAAAAGTTTTAACTTAATGACGGATATTTTAATTATATTCTCTAAATTTGGTCAACCTAATGAGTCCCGTCTCCATTTGTTTAGCTCGTTTTACTCTAGTTTCAATTTCTTAATGTCAGCAATTCTCAGATGGACCTAACTTGCTGCCACATCAGAAAGTAAAGACTTGAAAGAATGTTTGACCATTGGTCGTCAAAAGCTAAATAACTTGCCTAAAAGTAAATGAATCTTGCAATAAAATGCAACGATGGTGATGGGATACTCAGCATGTGATATCCCAGCATATACACCATAGCAACTCTGGCACTTGACCAGTAGTAACTTTTTTTTCCAGTATCCATCAGCCAAAAGAGAGCCAAGACCTAGGAATGGGACCATTTCTAAGGTAACACCATTTATAGCATCAAACCTAACCGGTCTCTTCTGACCAGGTCCAGTCCTAACCAACTTGTGGCATATAAGTAGACCTCAGAAGGACCTATGTTCATAAAAGGATAAAATACTTACTTTCGCCAATCGCTAAGCAAATAAGGAATCAAACCAATTTCTAATAGTTGACAGGAAATTCTTAAGGAAACAAAAAAGAATGCTTGATATGTTAAAAAGCTGATGAATTGTAGACACCCCACTATCTCAGAGATGACAGAGGAACATTGACACCAAAACTGAAAATTTGAAACACAACTTCGAGTTTGCAGCCTGATTTAGAATGTGCCTTAATAACGCAGATATGGAAAAATTTCTTCAATACAAAATTATACTTCTAAAGTAATATCATTTCTACATGGGAAAAATGATCTTCAAAGATGAGCACAAAACACGTTTTTTGTCCAAAACTGACCTATTTATCTTCATCACTAGCATTATCAGATGAGTCATCTTCTTCATCGTATAGTACATCGTCTTCATCATCATCTTCAACTTCACTATCTTCTTCTTGTTTCAAACTTTGACTTTTATCAGCAGCTTTGTTGATCTAATCAGAATTGGATAACGAATTAGCATGAAAGCATTAACAGAATACGCAAAAGTGTTGATTTTTTATTTGAAAGGGAATTAACCTGTGCTGTTAAAAGTTGTAAGCGTCCCGACAACTGTTGTAAGGACTGAGTAACCTCCCCTTTTGACTTTGTAAGCTGAAACGGAAAAAAGAATTTGTTTAATCTGACAAAAAAGACTTCATTAATCTTTACACTGGTAGAAGCAACCACAAACAAAAAAACACTCTGCCAAGAGACAGAAGTCTACGGCTACTGCCTCATTCTAGTGACGAAGACAAAAAAATGGATGCAGAAATGAGACGTTACAGTAACAATGAATCAATATCAGTATACCTCCCACAGTGAATCACGTAGTTCTGATGATAATTCTTCAGACCTTAGATAGTTGTTGTGATGCGCTAATATGCAGCAAACCCATGGAAGAATGTATTGCCCATTCATCGATCTGACAAAATATGCAACACAAAAGTTGGAACACGATGTTTATTTAACCCGTAACTCTTCATGTGGGGATTCAGGGTGATTAAGAACATATATAAAGTGGAGAAGAATAACGAAACACACCTTGATTGCCACATGGTCCACAATGCTTTCAACAATGTATAGGCATCATCTTGTGTCATAGATGAAACAGCTGCTCTCATCTGTTGGAAACACAATCAGAAAACAGGTATTGAAAAGAGGCTACATGAAGAAAACTGAAATCCATTAACATATAGATAATAATAGTTGAATAGGTTAAATTTGTGAACAAAGATGTGAATGAACAAAACCTGTCTCTGTGGTACATGAGCTTCAAGATTGACACCCTTCAAAAGCTTGGATAACAGATTTCTGTTGGATGTAAGATCCTTATCAATGCTAAGGATGCCTTCCGCTCTCAGCCGGTCTTCCAGACATATGATCATTTCATCCGCTTCTGCATCATCTGATCACAGGAACATGCCAAGCACAGGGTTGGTAAAGCATAACATATATTGCTCCCAAAAAAAAAAAGATAGTAGAAAAGTAAAAAGCATGTAATCTACATGTTAGACAAATAACCCTAAACAACAATTCAAACTACCAACATCATCTGCTGCACAAAAGAAACTATTGTACCTTTAGTTGAAGAGATGGCTCTGCTATCAGTGTCCACAACATTATAAGTACTCGGAACTGGAAGCAACGCGCCTTCAGTATTTGCACGGTCCAAGGCAGTGACTGTTGAAAGTAGAAGATTGTTAATAAATTACAGATTAGAGAACAAACGGCAGCGTAGGGTTGTGTGCCAGTGAGAAGCTGAATTCTGACAAAAATGCTATTTGTCAAGAAGTCTGACAAAATAAAAGATAGAGACGTATTGTCATCCGGCTGGCCCTAATCAGCCAGCATATCATAAAATTATACAAAACAATATTGAATATACGTTAGGAGTTTTTTGTAAAAGCTGCCATACATTCAAATGATCAATTTATATAAATAAGCAAACAGCCCGATTTTGTGGGTAGAGATGTGCCTTCGAATAATATCTGACCGGGTAAGAAAGTGAAAAAATGCATGATGATGTCGTGACTATAAGAGAAAAGGGAACTTACTGTTTTTCTGATTTTCTGATCCTTTCTTGGACTTGCGAGATTGGGTCATAGGTAAAAGAATTCCATCCATGGAACTGGTTAGCTTTATGTCCGTTCCACATTGTATTGAGATTTTCTCGAAGGACGGCTTTATAAGCAAACCATGGGCAAGAAAAACATTCCCGGTCACGGGTTTTGAAAAACTCTGTAGTTTGGCTGAGAATATGGTGGGGACTGCACCCTTGTAATTCTTAGAGAGGACATCCTCCACAGAGACCGTGACTTTTGTGGACTTGGAATTGCGCAATTCCTCAATATCCTTCCCACTCCATAAGTAACAAACACCCATTTCTGAGATAGATAGAACAGATAGACCCGCATTACCAACACCAATGGACTTGCTATCTATAGAGATGGCGGGATGGTCCATTGCAAGAACACAGCAAGCCGACTTCTTTTTGCTACCATCTACTTCCCAAACAGCAACATATCGCTCACCAACAGCGGATGAAAGTACATATTTACCATCATCAGAGAAGGACATACACCGAACAGCCCCCTGTAATAATATATAGGATTACGCATAAAGCAAAAGAAAATGTAGAGATGCAAATTTATCAAGCTATTTGAAAATGTAAATAAGAATCAAATGAACTTACAGGGTGCCCAGAAAATTTCTGCATCTTTTTGCGGTCTGAACAATTGAAGATCTTTAATTGAGCTGCTGCTGTTGCTAAAAGCTTCCCATCTGATGTTAAGAGTTGGACATTAAAGTGTGTAGTACCACCAAACAAATTAAAGACCGCAAAAAAGCATATGCAAACATTCTTCATTACACGATGAAGTTTAATCAGTAAAGTTTAAAAGTGTTTTCTGCAGGTTTCAGAGAAGGTGGTATGCATGATATGAAATCATAAGCGACTGTTATCTCAAAACTACATATGATATATACCTGATGAAACAGACATTGAAGATATGGCTTTGGTAGAGGCTCTAAACTTTCCCAACAAGTTCCCTGTCATGGATTCAAGTTCACATACCATACCGTCAGCACCAGCAGTGTATACGCATGATCCATTTGCAGGAGATGAGATCGCAGTGACACCCCTGCACATTGTGTGTACATTTCATTGGTAAGAGAAGCTGATGTGAAAAATATTGATCCACGCCAAGAACTAAAAAAACAATAAGATATGTCTCTCTTGGTTTCTAAGAGTGATACTCGCAATTGAGTGCCCGTTTTAGAACTAAATGCATGATGAATCATACATGCATTGTTAAAAAGGATGAAATGGCATGCCTAAATCTATCAAGTCGTCTTTGTGGAGATCGTGTCAATACAAGATCTTTGTAAAAACGACACACAGAAAATAAAAAATAGGGACTCACCCAGGATGGCAATCACTAACTCTCCACTTTAATTGACCAGCAGACACATCCAAACCTAAAACATCACCACCTCCAGTTCCTAGAATAAGCAATGAACTTCGAAGCTTCCTTTTTTTCTGATCAAACACAAGCCACGTAATCAATAATTGTATACTCCGTACAGTAGGCAATAAAATCGACCAAACACTCCCATTGATTTTGTGTGATAGCTTAACCATTTTAATAAAAAAACAAACCTTTTTCTCCAACGACAGCCATTTCATGCAAGTGTAATCAACCGACAGATGTCCACCTTCAGGTTTAGCGAAAAAGTCTGTTTCATCGGTCGACACAATATTTGCAAAGTCAGTCTGCACTTGGCCCTTAATAGTATCCCAAATCTGAAAATACAAAAATAAATAATCGTCATTACCATTACCATATCCCCAAAATCTCTTAAATCCCTGTCAAATCAATGCTACAACTAAAACTATATTAAACAATATATAATGGTTTTTTTCCATAATCAACCTCCGTAACCAGCTTGTAAGTACACAAACCGAACAACTGCTATGAAGTAAGATTTTAGCACACATATAGCAACAAGATTAAACTACCAACAAAAATGTTCAAATTATATATTTTAGAGTCCATATTTTATAGAATATGTACGGCAGTCAGATTTTCAACGAGTAATTACAATAAACATCGACCAAATCTTTATTCCTAAAAATACTTTCACCCCTTCAACTAGCCTTTCAATATTTAACTAAGCAACATTCTTCACTCCAAATTTACATTTTTTTTTTCATTTTACTTTTAAAAAATATTATTACTCTTATAGCAGAACTACATTATTACTTTTTTATGCACAAAATGAAAAATTATTAGAAACTAGAACCTCAACACAATTATAACAACTATTTTAAATTGATTACCGCCTAGATACTTTTTATTTCGAAATAACTATAGCAGTCGGATTCTTCAATGAGTGATTACAACAAACACGGACAAAGTCATGAGCGATTACAACAAACACGGACAAAGTTTGTAGTGTAAATTTTCGAAAATATTTGGCTTTTTTCGTAACACCCCCCCCCCCCCCCCCCCCTTCCCCCAAAGTACCAATTTATAGTGTAGTTTCTAAAATTTATCAAAGTGTGCCCCCTCGACCAATAATTCCTGGCTCCGCACAGTCTTAACAAATTATAACTATGGCTAAGTTTAGCAAATCTAGCATTAGCTGCAAGCAGTTTGTATAAACCGTCTGGTAAAACGACGTAAATCTAAACGCTAAACGCTTCGTTTATTAGCGCCTCACATAAAAAGTGTAAACAAAATTATTAAAGAGCTAAACGCTCATTGCCAAACACAGCCTATGTTCCTAAACATACATCCTACTCTAACTTATCAGTAACACGTAATAAGCAGTTATTTACAGCAAATAATACAAACTTTTAAAAAATTGTAAAAAAAGATGAAAAAATTAGTATACCTTAATCCTTCCATCACCGGAACTGACAGCAAGGAAGTCAAAAGACGGACTGAATGACGTCAGCACGTCTCTTATATTCGTTGCCTCCATTTGTAAAACCCTAATGCTAGTTGTACCTGAGTTGAAGGTGGTGGTGGTTTGTGTTGTGTTGTTTAGCAGCGGCGCGTTATTTTCTGGTTATGGTTTTCAAAAGGAACCCTTTCTGATTTGTGTTAAGTTTGGGCCCTTGTGGTTTTCGTTTTTATAAAAAGGGATAGCTTATATAATCCTCAGCCAAAAATACACAAGAAATGATTCACCAACCCGCAAAAAGAACTCGGTGACCCTCACAAGGATTCAAGGACTCACAATTTGTAGCATAAAATTATAGTCAATTGGCCGCACAAAAATTATAGCTTATATATGTTGGTGATTTTAGTGTCATCACATTTTGTGTAATGGTGATTTACCCGAGACCAAATGGATTTCAAGTTAAGTTATAATACAAGCTTGGGGGTGCGGAGTGCACACTTATATAAACTAGTTAACTTGATTTCGGATATAATGAATGATAAAGTTTGTGACATAATCATTTCTTTTGACAATCCATTAAATCTTAGAGCATAGAGTACCGAAGGCGCCAACCCATTAGCCAAACTTATAACATACCACATCAGATCTCGTGCCATAAGGTCTGGCGTCGTACGAACCTACCAACCCACACCGCGGTTTTTATTTATTTTTATTTTTTTATTATTTTTTATTTTGTTGTTGTTGTTGTTGTTGTTCTTGTTGTTGTTGTTGTTGTTGTTGTTGTTGTATTTTCCTATCTTTTCTCACTTCTCCTCACTCATCTTTCACCTTTCACCCGTAGTAGTCACATTCCCGTCACATTTTATTAAAAATACCCACTTTATATAGATATACACCACTAAATACCCCACACACACTAAAAAAACAAAAAACAAACAAAAAATAAAAAAATAAAAAATCACCAAAGGTGATCCGGTCACCCTTCATTGCACAAACCAACGGTGAAGGGGTGGGGCTGTTATGGTGTTCACGCGTAAGGTGAGGGCTTACATTGCCTCCCTCATGCCCATTACCACGAGCCTTACTTTTAGCCTAAAACCTTGCCACATAGGGGCGTTACAGATGCCCTTACATTTCATGTGTTCTCACTTTGGGTCATCGGTGGGGAACAACAAGGTCTTAGAGATTGCTTATTTTTTCTGCTCTTGTTTCCTCTTAAAAATAATTATTCATAAACTGTTTAGAAATAAGTGATTTTAAAGCTAGTGTTTGATTTGCTTATTTTGTAAAAAATGCAAAACAATTTATGCAAACTAGGCGACTGCTCGTACATAGCAACTGAGTTTTATAGCGGCAGAACAATTATAGTTGCGATATTATGGTTAAGTGTTCATGTAACATTTATGGATACAATGTAAAATGATCAAAATGTAATTGAAAATGATTATAACATGTGATAATTCATCTTCATCAACTATGAATTAACACAATAACAAAAAAAAGTTGTAATATGGTGTCTTGTATAATAAAATCTATGGATATATTCTTTTTTAAAATGGTGGGATTAAGTATCAACTATGACCAATCTTATTGATGTCACTAGATTTATATAGTGACTCAAACAAAATATACCTTACTATTTTATTTTTTCTTAACAGTGTTTAACTTTTAAATTTCAACTAATTAAAATACTTTTTATAAAGTAAATTTGAGAATTTATTAGACGGAAGTGGAATAAAACCGCGCGATAAATTAACACAACACATGAGATATATGAAGTATTTTATTTATAAAAACCTTTTTGCTAATGACATCCTTAACACTGTATTCTAAAGTTGAGTAAAAAAAGATGCAATAAAAAGAAAGTGATATAATGAAAAAATAAAAAAAATAATAAAAAAATAAAAAATAAAAAAAACTCATGTTCATAAGTTTTTTTTTAAGAAGGAAAGTGAAAGTGAATGGGTGAAAGGAGATGGTTTTATTTTCAAAGCTTTCACCCCACTTTTGGGCTGAAACACTACTTTTCTTCTTCTCCATTTCTTTACTCAGTATCTCTTTACTTTACTTTTCCTTTCTTCTTATTTTTCTTTCACGAACACATCGTAATGGTTGTGCACAAATGATTTCTATTACACTACCACCTATGAAGTATGAACGATTATAATTTGATGAAAATCTCAATAAATAAGGACAATGTAGCAAAAGATGAACACACTGTCAACACTTGATTTTTCTAAATGAATTATTTTCTTACATGTAATGGTAATTAAATACACTTTTTAACGATAACCTTTAAAAAACACTTTTTAACGATAGTCTTTAAGCTTTATGTTAGATTGGTTTTTATACGGGGTAACCCTCACCATTATCGCCCCTTCACTATTGCCTCACGCTTGACCTTCATAAAAAATTTCCTGTCACTGTTAAATTTTGCACATAGTGGTGACTACCATAACCATTATATTTGTTTTGGTTTTGTGGGTGTGTGTGGGGTATTTTGTGAGGTATGTTTGTATAAAGTGAGTAATTTTAATGACGATGATCATAAAAGGTAAAATGTTATTATAGTGGTGATGTGCTAATTGGTAACATGACGCTGACTTGAAAGTCATAAAAACTGGTATTAGCTAAAGTCTTATCTATATCTATACTACATATAATAGGTGTATTTAATTTTGCTTAATTCCTTAATCCTTAATTTAAACATGGCAACTATGTTAGTTTGACGGATGATAAATTAATATATCATGACCGGACTCGAACTCGAGACTTCGGGATTGCACACTTTACGTATGAGTTTCAATTAATTAATAATTATTGTTTTAGTGACGAATAATTATTAAATTCACGAAATGAGCATTTAATGGTACCTAACGACCGTTAGACGAAAGATGAAGGACTAGATTTGGAAAAGAGTAAAAGTTCGGTTCGGGTTGGGCTTTTTGTACCCAAGGCCGGCCACCCTCCCTCCCATAGGGTTTGGGATGGCTTTTGCTCCAAGTTTATTGAATGCTATATAATGAGACCTCCTCTCATTCATTCATTCATCCCTTGGTTCACTTGCAAACCAAATCTCTTTCTCTTTCTCCTCTTGAGTTAGAAATCGAACTACACCCTTATAGGGTTCCTACTAGATTTCTAAGCTCAAACCATTCTTGTTTAGTTGATCAACTACACCCTTCTAGGGTTCCTACGCGATCTTCTAAACATTGTGTTTGGATTGCTTGTGAATTAAGAACCTAGCTTTTCTTATTGAAACGCTACTAATACGTGTGTTCAAGAACGAAGTGTTGGCATACTTTTGCTAACAAGGTGATTTGCCCTATTCGACTAACCCTAGTCGATCCACCATTAAACCCAATTAGGGTTTATAGTTCTTGTTCCATTGGTTTCTTGTTCTTGCTAGAAATCACAAAGAGGTACGCATCCATTTATATTCGGTTAATTTATTATTTGTATTTGATCTATTCCGCTGCGTACTCTTTGATGTTTATATGTTTATTGTTTTACATTATTCATATATTCCAACAGTGGCATCAAGAGCCGTTAATACATTATAATGAATTACCGAAACACATAAAAATTGAATCGTATGATTAATCACATGCTTGGTGTTCTTATGTTTTTATATTTTTCATAAACCCTAGATTTTATTTTTTTTATAAATGTCGAAATTTTTTTTTTATTTAAAAAAGGAAATTAGGGTTTGATGAATTATGTGATAAAAACTTGTAGAAACCCTAGGTTGCATGTAATTTATGTGTATATAAATGGATATTTGTGATATGCCGTTTAGTTGCGTTCCTTGATTGACATGATTATTTGCTATAATATGTGCAATATGGGCATCCATGACAAACCATGCATGTGTTGTCTTGGATTATGATGATTTGGTTTTAAGATTTCATGCTTATTTATACGATTTTATTATAATTGATAAATTGTTTAGTAAATATTATGTATAAAGATTACTAAAATTTGATTAATTATAATATTAGGGAAGACCCTATTAATCGTGTATTAAATCAATAGTGTGTTTTATATTGATTTTGATTTGCATGACCATTATTATTGTTGTTGTTTGTTTATTTTATTTTATTACTTTTGTTTTATATGTTTTTAACATGATAGTAACAAAGGGTAATTTCAATAAAATATTAAACGGACTTAATAATGGTGAAATCTTGTTTTGAGCTTACTTAATAAATCTTGGACTTTTGGTTGATTGATCGCGACTGTATTAAGTGGTTGAAAGGTGGAACTAATTATGACAAACTATTAAAGTGGGTATAAGGATGGCTACGCATTAAATTGCGGCCTTAGTGAGCCTCCATTCTGGCTTACCGCTCGCCTGTGAGTCATATTTTAGTCTTTACCTAACATCCATGATAACTACGAAGCACTTAAGGCAAAGTTGTAAGTTTCTCAACGCCTCAATCAAAAGTTTGGAGATTTAAGCTCGTAAAGAAACTTATGAGTAAAAGTTTTTTTTTACATGAAACATATGCTACAAGATGAATGCATGACATCTTTGTACATATATTTTGATTACACACATCAAAAATACTACCCTTAAATTTAAGTTATATGCCATCCAATGAAACGGAAACACCTGAAATTGGATCTACGCCAGGGCGTAACCTGACTAGATTGCAATGGAAGGGCAAATTACATGATTTCATCACTAGCAGATCAACTGGTGTGGTGTCATTATGTAAGTTTGTTGTTTCTTAAATTGGTTAACTTAATTGAGTTGATAGTGGGAACTGATCACTCAAGGCATAAGAAGATGGGGATAAAACATGCTTACATTGCAACTGCGGTTGGCAATTAATGTAAATCCCATCGATTCTAGGAATTGCAATTGAATATTGGCAATTGGGACACGTCTCGTACCTTATTGAATAACGTCATCACTAGCAGATCAACTGATGTGATGAACTTATGTCAATTTGGATCCTAGTTTTTCAGTGAAAATTAAATGGTTATTTGATTATGAACCATGGGTATTTAATTTTCTTGAAAATTTAATTATCAAAATACTAAAATTGAATTTTGTAATTCTTTTTAACGTATTAATGCAACATTAAAGCCGTAAACGTGGTTTGGTCTTAAATTGGTAAATTGATATAATTCTGCTTTCAAACATAATGTTTGATTGAGAAAAATTTACCGAAATGTAAGAGTCTATTTTCCATGAGAAAAGAATAAGACTCAATCCTATTCCTTTTCATTATTGAGAAAGGTATGATATGAACATAAGAATAAGACTCAATCCTAAGTCTATTTTCCATGAGAAAAGAATAAGACTCAATCCTATCCCTTTTCATGATTGAGAAATGTATGATAGGAACATTAGAATTGTCTACATTCTAATATATAACTCAAAGCAATCTTTAATATTTAAGGATATATCACATCTTATTTTCCATAGAAATTTCATTACTTTTATTTGGTAAATGAATTCTTCTATAACAAACAAGGCATTTGGTTAAATGGAAAATATGAGTTATTAGAAGCTGGACAAATTACCGCAAAATTGGTAAAAGGCAAAGCTAGTATTTTATCTAGTTGTTGTACTTTAAAGGTGCTACATACCATTATGGGGATGGTAGGCCTATTAAGGAAGAAGCTGCATGCTCAAATTCTTCAAGTTAATATCATTGATGGATAATCCATCATAAACATAGTAGAATACACATTTTAGAACCTGAGTAATTATTACGTATGGGTTTTTCTAAATGTGTAGGAAAGTAAAAACAAGCAAATTGTTTTCACTGGTTATGAAACACGTACAATGTTGTCAAATCCAGTGGGAGCTTTGTGTTGTTTACTGAATATAGAGTTATTGTTATGTTCTCTAATTCAGTGGGAGCTACAAGAATTAATTTCTGTGTAGTAGCCCAAATTATCTTCAAGATAATTACTTTCAAATTGTAGACACTCATGTTCTTAGGATAGCCATATGCGTTTCCTGATAAGACAAAGTAGTCCTACATCTACTTATGACACAAATCATATTGAAATCAAATAAACAAACTTATGTTGTGTTGTTTATATACTACATGATATTGTTCAATGCACAAGTGGGAGAATTGTTCATTGTGTGCAAAGGAACAATACATAGAAATATGATGATAGGATTCTCTTAATTGCAAGGTAAGAGATCAATGTTCTAATAGGACTTATACAATTAATGTGTAAGATTATCTTATGTAGAACATGTGTCATGATTATAAGACTACTTTTACGTCTTATGATATTCAAATTAAAAGAAACACTTGAATTTACAATTTACGTCAGGGTGTAACCTGCCTAGATTGCAATAGAAAGGTAAACTACTTGATTTCATTACTAGCAGATCAACTGATGTAATGGAATTATGTGAGTTTGCAGTTTCTTAAATTGGATAGTTCATAAAATGACATAAGCAAATGAAGTAGTAAATTAACTTGAAATTACTATTGAAACCAAGTGATGGTGTTCACAAATACTTTAGTTATTTATGTTTATATCTTCTTATAAACATGAAGTCTTTTAACTATTACAAGACTTATAATAAAGTAAGACGTTAAACTTGTTGAGTTGATCAATGATGTACAAGGTAAAGTGGGAATATAACAGTTTATGTCTTCTTAAGACATGAACATAAAGTAACTTGTTCAAAAGGTACTTATGTTATATAGCATGCAATTGGCTTGGAAATTCTATTGTACCATTAAGTTGACTTAGTTGGTAAATAGGTAAGCCAAAGGGAATAAGTTTATCTTACATATTGTTAGTTTGTTTCACAATTTTAATTCTAATGAAACATCGCAAGTTGGTGGTGTGTTCAGTTAGGAAAAATCAAACTCTTGTTATATTGTTTGATTAAAAGATAAATATGACTTCTTTTCTTCCAAAAGTTGTCAAGGTTAGAAAATTGAGTATGGATTGAATATACTCAATAAGACTCCAACCTAGAAGATTAAATAAGACATTATGGAATGTGATGAATCACATTAAAGTCTTAAAATGAAGTTCTGATTTTGTTAATAAGTAGTTTTAACAAACAAGAGTCAGGAACTGTAAAATATTTTTGTAATATCCCAAATGAGAACGATTTAGTGTTGCTCATCTTGCTAAAGTATTTATAAAATACAAAAGGCAAGTGGGAGTTTTTGTTTAGATCTTGAAAGATCAAAATTACAAAATATATAATCTTCTAAAAACACACTAGTGAAAATCATGATGAAGTTTGAAATGTAAAGGTTAAATCTCAACATGATGAAACTTTCATTCATAGATCCGTAGGGATGTCTCAGATATTTAATTAATATGCTGAGAATTATGAATTACAAGATCAAAGTAAGCCTGTTAATCATAATGATGCATCTACTAATTATGGTAAATTGCTCATACTATGAATGTTAAGATGCTATCCATAAAGATAAGTCAACTTTGAAAATTTGGTTTATCTTAATGAAGATGAGTTTCTGCAAGAGAAGAAAAACCCTAGAGGTTTAAATCTTTGCATAAAGAAACATATGGACAAAATTGTATACATATTTTAATGTATGTCTTATGACAAGATTATTAATCATACTTAAGTAATTAACTATGATTGAATACTCTTTCCTAAGCACATTAAAAAATTCAAAGATGGTAATTGTCATACTCATTTTTATGAATATGAAATTTGACAATGGATTATAAAACCTCTTTCTTATATAATTACTTAAGCGAGGACGATGAGTAATTAAGAGTTTTATGAATTCATTTAATCTTTGAAAGTATACAAAATGCAAGAATCCAAGTATGGATAGATGCATGCATCAAGGAGATAAATCTTATGTTTAAATATTAAATCTATGTTTTGATTTATAATTTAAAATAAGATAACTCCTAAGTAATTCTGAAAGCTAGTGGGAGTATTATGTTTACTTATTTAAATCATATATGTTGTATAACATATAAGAAGTAACATTCTATATAAGTTAAATGGTAAGTCATAACTTGGAATGAAACTTTACTTGAAAGATTTAATAAGTAAAACATACAACCTTGAATATATGTTTATTGATGTAAACATGTGCGGTAAATGAATCTAATAGAACATGATATATCATTTAGAAAGTTTAAATGGATATGTAGTACATGAATGAAATTAAGTTGGACACGAGAATTTTTCATGTACATCATGTTGTTGTTAATCATGCTTTGATAAAAGATGATTTGACAACATTGATATCTAATGAAAGATATTAGATAAGTTGTGTAATGAATATTCTAAATGAATATATTTGGATATAGAATCACATCCTCAGCCTGGAACAATTTCTAGATTCTATAAATGAACAATTTGTAAAATTGTCATAGCCAACAAACTTGAAAGTTTGGAAGGAATAAAACATTACACATTGAAGTTTACGGAAAAGAACATATTGTTGTTTGCATACAATGATGCTAATATAAAATTGAGATGACACTCAATACTAGTCATGGAAGGATTTCATCCTTGTTAATAGCCATGTGTACTAGTTATGCTTAATGAAAAGCATAGTTGCATTATACGTTAAAGAATAAGAATACTTTAAACTTTAAAGATTTGGAAGTTTAATTATCATAAATTGTATGTTGAGGATGTCATACACATTTTATGATGTATTATGTGGTTATATCAAATTATTTGAATGCACATATACAAGAACTTCATTATTGAAATAAGTATTCTCAAAATTCCGATAGATCAAAGTTAGTTGAATAATGCCTTGTCAACAAGTATGATTACTTGAGGCATAATTGTCAACAAGTATGATTGGTATTACTTGAGACAATAATTCATTAACGAGAATTTTCATGCATTGATCTATTTAGTATTTGGATAAGGGATGTTAAGCAATTATTATTTAATAATGAATTAAAGTACTGAGTACGTTTGTTTTCATTAATAATAGATTGTATCCCATATTTGCATGTTTAATCCATGAGTAACTTAAGTTATTCTAAATTGTCCGTTGTCAATTAATGATATGGGAGTATCATTGAACTAAGAAAAATGTGAGATTTGGTATAATATATAAATTATATTGGTGCGTAGACATGCCAAATTCACATGATATTCAATGATTGAAAAATTGAATATAGGACAAAATCCCAATGCATGATTGTACTTATGGATGTTGTCATTATAGTAAATCATGAATATTTATCCTCAGACTTGAGATACCAGGTAACTACTGTGGATGTAGCTCATTTTCTGTGAGATAATCTAACGCTATCCGTAACTGGTAGTTATAAGGATTATTTTCAGAGGTGATGCGAAGTTCATAGGTTATGCTTGTAGTCAATACGGGATTTGGTTCCTTCAAATTTGTTTTGAAGTTTAATACTGTTTGGCCGCTCGTAGGATTAACAAGATGTTTGCATGGCCATGCCCAAGGTCTATCTGGAATGCGTTCAGATGAATTGGTAATCTTGCTTGATCATAAATAACGAGAAACACTAGTTAATTATGGAATGACTTCGATCCATATCCATATTAACATAGTATTAGAATCAAAAGGATAAGTATGATGATGAATCATAAAAGGTGGTTTTTTCCAGGAAACCATACTCGAGATCGTTCTGGGGACATTGGCGTGTTATGCTAGACTAACCATTGTCATTGTTACATTAATCTATATCCGAGTGGGAGCTGTTAGTTTGACGGATGATAAATTAATATATCATGACCGGACTCGAACTCGAGACTTCGGGATTGCACACTTTACGTATGAGTTTCAATTAATTAATAATTATTGTTTTAGTGACGAATAATTATTAAATTCACGAAATGAGCATTTAACGGTACCTAACGACCGTTAGACGAAAGATGAAGGACCAGATTTGGAAAAGAGTAAAAGTTCGGTTCGGGTTGGGCTTTTTGTACCCAAGGCCGGCCACCCTCCCTCCCATAGGGTTTGGGATGGCTTTTGCTCCAAGTTTATTGAATGCTATATAATGAGACCTCCTCTCATTCATTCATTCATCCCTTGGTTCACTTGCAAACCAAATCTCTTTCTCTTTCTCCTCTTGAGTTTGAAATCGAACTACACCCTTATAGGGTTCCTACTAGATTTCTAAGCTCAAACCATTCTTGTTTAGTTGATCAACTACACCCTTCTAGGGTTCCTACGCGATCTTCTAAACATTGTGTTTGGATTGCTTGTGAATTAAGAACCTAGCTTTTCTTATTGAAACGCTACTAATACGTGTGTTCAAGAACGAAGTGTTGGCATACTTTTGCTAACAAGGTGATTTGCCCTATTCGACTAACCCTAGTCGATCCACCATTAAACCCAATTAGGGTTTATAGTTCTTGTTCCATTGGTTTCTTGTTCTTGCTAGAAATCACAAAGAGGTACGCATCCATTTATATTCGGTTAATTTATTATTTGTATTTGATCTATTCCGCTGCGTACTCTTTGATGTTTATATGTTTATTGTTTTACATTATTCATATATTCCAACAAACTAGGGGTGTCATAAAAGTGGACCCGACCCGAACCCGAATATGGCTATTCGGGTAGGGTCAATAGGGTTCAAATTTATATTCGGATCAACCCGAATTGACCCAAGTTCTAAATAAGGTCGGATAGAGTCAATAGGGTTCAAATTTATATTCGGATCAACCGAATTGACCCAAGTTCTAAACAAGGTCGGGTTCGGATTTAATATATGTATCTTACTCGGGTTCGGGCCAACCCGAATGACCCGAGTTAGATTTTTTTCTTTCTAATTTTTATGTAATTCAAGTTTGAACACTAAAACTATATCATTTTTAAACTGCCTAGACCCGAACCCGAGTTGACCCGACCCGAGTGACCCGAGTTCTAAACAAGGTCGGGTTCAGGTATATTTTTTTGAGCTTTGATCCGACTTGACCCGACTCCGACCGGGTTAACCCAAATAACACCCATAATGGCAACACATTTAATCCTTAATCCTTAACTTAAAACTAATTAAGGATCAATCTTATAAGTTTGACTTCATACCTTTTACCAATGTTTTAAACACATAGTTTTATAATCGACACAGTAAAGTTGCCGGTTCATCGGTTCGACCACCGGGTCAAACCGGTTTTCTACGAATATAAAAACCAGTAATATAGATACTTTTCAACTATCTGGTTATGTAGATTTAATCATCATCAAATATCCACATAAGATCTTAAATATGTCGTTTATACACAACATTTCCTCACGGATTCAACAACTTGATTAAAAACATACATGTGAAAACAAGTTGATTCAACTTCGGTAAACCAAATATCACTATAATATTTGCTTTTATAAAACCCCGTTGCTATGCACGGATTCATAAAAAAACATAAGAAAAATATAAAAAACAT
The DNA here is from genome assembly GCA_030686995.1 of Artemisia argyi. NCBI lineage: Eukaryota > Viridiplantae > Streptophyta > Magnoliopsida > Asterales > Asteraceae > Artemisia > Artemisia argyi. Next base: position 173,292,854 of record CM060687.1, on the reverse strand, counting down.
AAAACATAAGCAAAAGAGAAAATATCTCCAAGTTAAGTTGCCCTAAAACCCAAACTCCAAACCAGCCTCCGTCAATACATAAAACCCTAACAAAACCCTACCAACAGTTACCTCCCAACCGTTAACCATCAATGGCGTTCAAGAACAAACAAGACAACAACAACAACAACAACAACAACAACAACAAACGAAAGACATTTTCAAAAGGCGGCGGGGGCGGAGAAGGAGGTGGCAACGGCAAATTTGATGGTCCAAAAAAGAAACTTAAATCATCAAACGACCAACCAAACAAAGGGTTCAAGAAACCCTTTGATGGTAAACCCAAGTTTAGTAAACCTGATACTGGTAACGATGGGCCCAAAACTAAACGAGAGCTTCGTATTCAATCTAAGGTAAAATGTTATGTGGGCTTATGAGCTTATTTGATTTCGGCTTATGTTTCATAAGTCACGTTTCTTTTTCTCACTTAATCTATATAAGAGTCTTGTTCCAGAGGAGGTTGAAAATGGCAGTCTCCCCACCCAGACACAACAACACTCTCTAATGACCTCACTTTGACAAATCTACCCCAATTACTTTTGGCGCTAAACTTTTTATTTTTTCCCTCCTTCACCAATATAAGACAACATATCTTCCTCTTTCTCACATCATCATCAATCCCTCACTTGTTCTTTCCATAAAAAAAGGTACGGTACTATTTTTGGTTCATTCTTCAAATTTTTACAACATCACTCAAATAATAAAGTTTGAATTTTTTATGTTACCTTGGTAGGTATAATTTTTTATGTGTCATTTAGTAAGAGGTTTCATGGCATTAAATTACATATATTTGCTTTGCACCAAAAACAAATTACATATATTTGCTAGTTGTTGTTGAGGGTTAAAACCTGTTATTTGGCATATCATGCTAGATTTCGAGAGCTCATGTTTTAGTTTTGACAAAACATATTACTTTTTGTTTTATGGGTAGTGATTATGAACAAGAAAAACCAGTGTTCATTATTTTATATATCTAGCCTTTTTTCCTTTTTGGAGCAAATGACTAATTTTGGGTACATTTTTAAGGTATGGAAGACAATAGTAATTCAAGCAAAACAAAAAGAATCAGGGTTAGTTGGAAGCCCGTTAGCATAGTGAAAACCTTTCTTGAAGCATGTCTTCACGAGATTGCTATTAACGGGAGAGAAGGTGTGGGTTTAAAAGTACTTTCATGGAAGAAAGTTACGCAAGTTCTTAAGGATAACCATCATTTTGAGGTTGACCAAAAACAGATGAAAAATCACTTTGATTATCTCAAGATTAAGTACACAGCATGGTTATCGCTAAGAAACAAGACGGGCAACATCTATGATGAATCAACAAACACATTTAACCTTTCAGAAGAGGAATGGAAGATAGAAATTCTGGTTAGTTTATATATTCTTAAATCTGTACCTAGCTTGTTTGTTAATTTATTTATATGATAATAGCTTATTTATTACAGAAAAATAAGAATGTCGAATCACTAAAAACTACGACATTACCATTTCCGGAACTTTGTGCACCACTTTTTGATGGAACTTTGTCTACCGGTATAAAAAGTAATGGCCCGAGCTCAACAGATTCTAGGCGGGTTGTTGAGCCCCATGTAGTAGAAGATGGTGAAGATACTGAGGCTGTGAATATCGAGTCTCCAACACCCCCATGTTCCTCTCGCCTTCCTGGTCGTTCGGGTAAAAAAAAAAGATGTAAACAAATGGATGTAATGGAAAAAGAAATCCTGAGTGTTCTAAAAGTGATAACTGATAAGATAATTCAGCCTGGACCGTCTCCAACATCTGAATCACCTCCAAAACCACCTTCAATTGAAGATTCTGAAAATAAGTTGAATGGCCTTGAGTGGGATGAAACCGACCCATTGTACGAAACCGCGCTTGCAATATTTTGTGACCCAAATGACCACTACAGGGAAGGTTGGATGAAACTAAAGCCTGAGAGGTGTATCAATTGGGTAAAAATGATTGGACGTAGTAAAGGGTTCATCGAGTAATATAAACATGTATTTCGTATTATGGTATTTTGTTAGAAATCTGTAGACTTTTAAACATGTCTATATGGATGTTATAGTTATGGTCTGTATTTTGGGTAGATGTCCTATGAACATGTATTTTGGGTAGATGTCCTATGTTAAAGCTTTTGATGAATGTATGATTGTTATGTTATGTTGTATGTACTGGTGCTTTTTTCTTTGACATGTATGCGTTTAAAGTTTATGGAGGATAAAAATGTCAATTGTTGTTATAAGAGGTTCATAGCGAAAAAGAAAAAGAAACAAGATTTTATGTACTAGCACTTGTTTCAGCCAACCATGTCATATGTAGAAAGATGCCTTATCTAGAGAGAGAGAAAAAAAAAAAAAAAAACAACAACACCTAAGTAAGAATGATTATTATTTGATAAAAATCTCAAAATAAATAAAGACAATCTTGCAAAAGGTTAACACACTATCAACACTTGATTTTGTCCGAACGAAATTTTATTACATGAAACAAGTAATAAAATACACTTTTTTAAACATAGCCTTTAAACTTATGTTATGTTGAGTCCTTGAGTTGTTTGAGTAAAGAAAAGTAAATAAATAGAAAGTAAACATTTTCAGTCTAATTTTGAGAGGAAATAATTTACTTCAAAATAAATCAAATCACATTTTTTAAAGTTATTATAATTTTCTTTTTATCTTTAAATAATATTTGAGAATACAACTTTTTTTATTTTTTATTAATTTCATTTAATTTTCTTTACTACAATAATAAATTTATATTAAGTAAAAGTGTTTTAAAACATAAAAAATTAAAAAGAACAAAAAAAAGCAAAAGAGAAGAAATATCTCCCGTTGCCCTAAAACCCAAAATCCAAACCCGCCTCCTCTGTCACCAATTACCCTTACATAAAACCCTAACAAAACCCTACCAACAGTAACCTACCTCCCAACTGTTAACCATCAATGGCGTTCAAGAACAAACCAGACAACAACAACAACAAGAACAACAAACGAAAGACATTTTCAAAAGGCGGCGGCGGCGGAGGAGGAGATGGAGGTGGCAACGGCAAATTCGATGGTCCAAAAAAGAAGCTTAAATCATCAAACGACCAACCAAACAAAGGGTTCAAGAAACCCTTTGATGGTAAACCCAAGTTTAGTAAACCTGATACGAGTAACGATGGGCCCAAAACTAAACGAGAGCTTCGTATTCAATCTAAGGTAAAATGTTATGGGCCCTAAATTTGATATTTTTATGGTTATTGTTTGTTGTGTGGGAAAATGTTATGGAAATGAAGATAATATATGGCGTTAGGAGAAGCCGGATATTGGAAAGTTATGTTAGGGTTGTTTGTTTAAGCTTATTTGATTTTGGCTTATATTTTTTATAAGCTCAAATTTTCTGGCTTATTTTGAGACTTGTAAGATTATATAAAGTATGATATCACAATAAGGTTATATAAGCCAATAAGTCTCGAAATAAGATTGAAAATCAGGGCTTATGAAATATAAACCGAAGTCAAATAATTCTGGCTTAGTTGCGATTTATAACAACTTTAGATTAGATTTAGAGAGGCTGCCATTGAGGTTATGTTTTCAACTTTAAGGGGGTGTTTGTTTAAGCTTTTTTTGTGGGCTTATTAGTTTATGTGATTTCGGCTATATTTCGTTAGCCACAATTTTCCGGCTTATTTTGAGACTTATGGGCTTATATAAACTTATTATGATATAACATGCATATATAAGCCCACATGTCTCAAAGTAAGCCAACAAAATTGGGGCTTATGAAATATAAGCCGAAATAAAATATGTTCATGAACTCATATATAAGCTTAAACAAACACCCCCCCCCCTTAGAGGGTGTTTGTTTAAGCTTATTTGTGGGCTTATGAGCTTTTGTGATATCGGCTATATGTCATAAGCTCAAAATTTTTGGCTTATTTTAAGACTTATTATATAAGGCTATAAGCTTATATAATCCCGTAAGTCTTAAAATAAGGCGAAAAATTTAGGCTTATGAAATATAAGCCGAAATCAAATAAGCTTGTAAGCCCACATATAAGCTTAAGCGGACACCCCCTAATACTGATGTGCAATTTGACTTTTTTTTGGTTGCTACTTGGTTCTATTGAATTCGCAAAGAAGTACTTTTGACATTAGACTACTAGAGACTAATTGTCTGCTGCACAAAAACACAATAGTAAGATAATCACTTCCAATACGCGTTGCCAAACACCGTTAAAATTGAAATGTGGCTTGTTTTAGATGATGTGGTATTCACTTGTTGTTGCTTAATTTTTCATATTTCATTGGAGTTTGTTTACTGTCACCAATTGTGAGGTCAGTGTTTTAACAGCAGAATAGCTTTTTTTGTCATTTCTAACGGGGCTATTATTATTTATGCTATGGCAGGAACTTGCTGAAGCTAGGAAGAAAAAGAGAAGGCCTCATTACACACTTGAGCAAGTGCGTACTTTACTAAATCTATCTATTTCCATATAGTAGTACAGTTCATCTTGCCTTATGACTCATATCAATATTATTATTCAACACAGGAGCTTGCTTTACTATGGGAAAAGATGAGGCGTCGCAATATTGGAAAGGAAGATAGATCCAAGTATGTATATTGATGCACGTTTTACGTGGGGCACATTTCTTTATTAAAGTTTTAATCTTTTGTTAACAAGTTTTTGAATATGTTTTAAGGTTGGTGAGTCAGGCTCTAACGAAGATGAAGGGCAAAATTCATGAAATTGCCGGCTCCCATGTTTCTTGTCGCGTGCTTCAGGTTAATAATAAAGATTTATTATGTTTAGCCTTTTGACATGTCTTTCTTTTACACATGTACTAATATAACCTTTTTTCTGCTTTAGACTTGTGCTAAGTATTGTTCACAAGACGAAAGAAATGCTGTTTATCTGGAGCTGAAGCCACATTTTCTCACCCTAGCTTGCAACACTTACGCAGTGCATCTCATTACAAAGATGTTGGATAATGGTTCGTATTAGACTTTATATAATTCTGTTTAGCTGAAATATGGTTCGTTGCTTATTGTACTATACCCTCGCTTTTGCAGCCTCAAAGGAACAAGTGGCGGAATTCATATCTTCTCTCCATGGGCATGTTGCTTCTCTTCTACGACATATGGTCGGTTCAGTTGGTATGACACTTCACTTTCATTTTACAATGGTCTTGTATTTTGTCATTTATCCATTGATCCTTTACACCCTTTCCCTAGTTCCTCATTAAAGATCAGTAAACTACTATTCTTTATTAACCTTTGTATCGTACACCCCACTGTTCTGCTTTATCTATATGTTGTTCTGAAGACACTATTGTTGAATTTAATCTCGTCACTTTCTTTTCTAGTTGTTGAACATGCTTATCAACTGGGAAATGCCACTCAAAAGCAATCTCTTTTAATGGAACTCTATTCTACTGAGCTTCAGTTGTTTAAGGATTTAGGTCAAGTGAAAGAGCGCAGGTAAATGCACCTCTTTTTTGTTACATTTATGGTTGTTACTATGTTCTACATACCCGTGTGTCTCATATATGTCTTTTGTATTAACAGATTGGTTGATATTATTGCAAAGCTGAATTTGCAAAAATCAGCAGTAGTGAGGCATATGTCGGCTGTTTTACAACCAATTTTAGAAAAAGGGATAGTCGATCATTCCATCTTACACAAGGTTCTTGTGGAGTACTTTACAATTGCTGATAAGGTATTTAAATTTTTGATTTTCGTTATTTCCTTTTGTTTCATTAGTCATGTTTCTAAAACCAAGTGTATGGATAGACCTCTGCAGCAGACGTTATTCAACATGTATCGAGTGCACTTCTTGTGCGGATGATCCATACAAAAGATGGATCCAAGGTTGGGATTATTTGCATCAAGCATGGCAGTGCCCAGGTTTGTTAAAATATATTCCTCTCTTTTATGTTATCATGATAAGTGTGAGCTGTTTATTTATGTGTTAAATTATTGCAGGAGAGAAAGAAAATTATTAAAGGAATGAAGGATCACGTCAGTAAGATAGCTTTAGATAGATTTGGCAGTATGGTAAGGATGAACTGACTCTGCGTTAAGATGTATCATCTATGTTGTGGCCATATATTTGATCCAATTATTATAAAATAATTGGAATGTTGTCTTTTGCCTAAGTTCTTTTTTTTTTCTTGTTTAATAGGTGCTCGCATGTATTCTTTCTGTCGTTGATGACACACAGTTAGTAAAAAAGGCCATCCTTCGCGAACTCCAAACAGTACTAAAGGATTTGATTCTAGATAAGGTTATCTTTTAATAAATTTAAATGATTCAAACTTCAATACGATGTAATATCTTTCTAATCCTTTTATTGAAAGTAATGTTACTAATTGTTATTTTCAATGTAATTTCAGAATGGAAGACGCCCTTTATTGCAGCTTCTTCATCCAAATTGCTCACGTTATCTTAGCCCAGATGATTTGTCTTTGTTGGATTCATCTGTACCTTCTTTAATGACGACGGTAATTTTTATGTTTGACTTTTTGGTCTTTTTTGTAAAACAAAATGATGTAATATTCTCTGAATTACATTCTTTTTGCATCAGAGTGGCACAGAAGCAGAAACCGAAGCTAAGTCTTCAGATGCTGAAGGTGATGAGGACATGAATGATGCTGATGAAACTGTAAAATCTGTAACTGGTGGGAAAAAGGATCCTGCTTTACGAAGACGAGAGTTGTTGGTTGATAGTGGACTTGCTGAGGTTCGGATAATAATTATTTTAGGGTCAAATATGCAGTTTCATACAAGCTGCAACTAAACTGATTATTCAAGGATAAACTAAAGTTTACTTATTACATTTTTTATTAAATCTGATCTGACAAACTTCTACTCCTATTTCTCAAAAAGACAAATCTTTTAAAATAAATATTATATTTTTTGATATCCTATTTTGACAGTTTGAAACAAACAACTCACACAATCAATGTTTACATTTGCTTATTTGTACAGAGTCTCATTGATGCATGTACCGAGAGTGCTGAGGAATTGCTTAGATCAAATCATGGAAGAGAGGTCTTGTTTGAGGTAATAAACTAATAATATCAACAGCTAGCTACATATATAAAAAAGAGATGTATGTGCTTATTTGCATATGTCTCTTGACAATTTTTCTTTCACGCCATATGTGATTGTATCAACGTGGTTTGAATGTAGGTTGCTTCAGGGGGCGCAGACAACATTCTTAGCCCACATTTGGATGAAAAGTTGGCTTCTTTGCACGAAGCTATAGCATCTGTCGTAGCAACCCCTAAATCAGAAGAGGAAGAAACAGAACACCTTCTAGAAAACTTCCATTCAAGCAGGACAATAAGAAAATTAATACTAGAATCACCTTCCTTTGCATCTACTTTATGGGAGAAAGTTTTCAAAGGGAAGTGTAAGACATGGGCCCGAGGTCACAGGTAACTTAACCATATTTATTTTTCTGAGAGCCTTTATATTTTTCTCTCTTTCTGGTGTATCGTAATGGCCGATTCCATCGGTTATAATCGAAAAAAAAGTCGAAAAGATTTGTTGTCAACGAAAAAGTAATCATGTTTTAAGGTTATTCAAACGCAATATGTTTACTTATTGCAACAAGTGTTTCATTTCAATCTGACCCACACACTAATTGTTGATCCGTTACCCCAACTGTTTTACAGTGCCAAGGTAGTATGTGCATACTTGGAAACCACCGATCCTAAGGTGCTTAAGTTAGCAAAGAAAGAATTGCAGCCTTTACTGAAAGAAGGTGTCCTCAAGTTGCCCGAGCATAATCAACCAAAAAAATCAGGCTAAACAACCTAGCCAGATGAGTCCAGAACTAGGCGTTTATTGCGGTTTTACTTGCTTCACAGAATTATAGTATGAACTATATGCCATAAGAAGATGGTAGTTTAAGTTTGTAAACAACATGTTTATGCTATAATTTGCAAGTCAAAGTTTTGTTTTTCCTTGATCATTATTTCGATATGACCTTATTCCATGTACTGAACATTTAACGCTATACATGGTTTTTGTAGACAAGTTACCTCGCTTTGGCGGGATTTGCTATTCTTCTTGTTGTAGTCATGGACTAGCAACTGTCTACTATTTATCTTTTTTTGAAAAACGTTTTGGTTGTTCGAAACTTAGAAGTAGACGCTTGGGGCATGTTTGGTGTGTGGGAATTGGAATCAAGGAATAGTTTCCTCCCCTATAATGATGTTTGTCTAGTCCTAAATGATTTTGGAATAGATATCATATACAAATGAAGTTTGTAACGGACATATATATAAGCTTGTACATGAAGGTAAGAAGAAAAGGAATGCAAGAATGGACATATCATAAGTGCTTTCTATCGGGCAGCTATCTCGGTAAAAGTTAAGCCATTGCTTGAACTTGTTGGATAAGAGATTGAAGAGAAACCAGTACCAGGTAAGTTCCTATCTGTGAAAAATGCTGGCTGTTTAGGTTTTGGCAATGCACCTTCATTGCCTAACATGAGAACCACCGACGACATTTTTGGCCTGTCTTCTGGACTTTGTTGTACACATAATAAGCCAACTTCTATTGATCTTAAAACTTCCGATGGATTGCTTGCCTCAGCAAAACTTGAATCCAGGAGTTCCATTGACTTTCCTTCACTATGCATCCTCCATGCCTAAATATAAATGCGGATTTAATTATTAGGCGGTAGAGTTATGCTGGATAAATTTGAAAATCAAGCAACTTACATGTCCAATAAGGTTATTGTTATGCTCAGAATGAACAAATCCCCTGTTTCTCTTCCCACTCACAATCTCCAGCACTAATACACCAAAGCTGAAAACATCTGACTTTATTGAGAAAAGACCATCTAGCATATACTCTGGTGACATGTAACCGCTATACATAGAACAATGTTTACAAGTCTTAAATAACGAACTTAACAAAAAGCGAATGAAGATAATCAGAATGTTGTATCTTACTAGGTACCAACAACCCTCTCGGTGTTAGCTTCAGTTTCATTTCCTCCAAATCTTCTAGCTATCCCAAAGTCTGATATTTTTGGGTTCATATCCACATCTAATAGAATATTGCTAGCTTTAAGATCTCTGTGAATGATTCTTAATCGTGAATCTTGATGAAGATAAAGAAGTCCTCTCGCAATTCCTTTGACGATGTTGAATCTCTTTGTCCAATCAAGGAGTGTGCTTTGCCTTTTATCTGCACATCATGTAGGTTTAGTTGTTCAAAGTATCTTACTGTAGTAGTTACTATTGTCGATTTAATAAAAATTATATGACACTAACCAAATATAAACTCGTCTAAGCTTCTGTTTGGCATGTATTCGTATATCAGTAACTTCTCGTCCCCCTCGATGCTACATCCGAGGAGCTTGACAAGATTCCGGTGCTGAAGTTTTGAAATGCATATAACTTCATTCATGAACTCATTAATTCCTTGACTGGAAGTCTTTGAGAGACGTTTAACCGCAATTTCTTGCCCATCTTCTAGCATACCCTGAAGATTACCAATTTTATGTGAAAACTGTACGAAATTCAAAGGTAACTATCATTCATATTTTTTTGTATCAATGGCACGCTTAAACATTTTAGCTTCATAATTTTGTTACCTATAATGAATTAGAATGTTTCACTAACAATTATAGTCAAATGGACGAATCATATTGTGACGCTTTACTCAGCAAACTGAATTCAAATAAATAAGATTCTTCATTAACCTTATAGACCGGTCCAAATCCGCCCTCTCCAAGTTTATTATCGAGTGAAAAATCAGCAGCAGCTTTAGCTACTCTAGAGAAGCTAAACAATGGTAGCTCCATGGCTTCTCTCCTGCTTTCACCTACATTTAGTGACCCCCCTGTGCGTTAATAATATAAAACCCGTCAAACAGATTGAACCTGCTCACAGAATAGAGACTATTCTGAACCATTTAACATACTTATTACTTTAGGTTTAATTTTTAAATCGATTCTGATCACTATATCGCTAAAACTCTACAAATATCTTACCTTCCTCAGTTTGTGGTGAAATATGTCTTTTTCTCCAGGCATACCACAACCATGTGCTCAAACTTATCACAAAAACCACCGAAAAGACTCCAATCAAGATGATTTTGATGTTTGTTCCTCCGCCCTTTTTGAAAATCGATGGAGCAAGTGCATGATCTTATCACGAAAAGTCGAAAACAACATCATTAATCAACTTACAGACTCTTAACAACCATGAAAGTAACCAGAAAGATTACATGATAGTATATGTATATATATTTCTTTTCATTATTTGAAACAAAGATGAACAAAGCATAACATATTCAAGTAGTTACCTAATTCAGAGGAAGCCATTCTCACGAATATATCTTGACCACCCTTCGAGGATGCGCTGATATCTAATAGGTCATTGAACCAAAGCAAGCAACCACTGCCTTTGCCTCTGATATCAGTATTTGCATATGCTGTACAATTGCAGTTCTGTAGGCATATTGCTTTACATTCCGTTAAAGACATTGTATTGTTAAACCACGAAGTCTGTGTATCTGGCAATTTTACATTAGAATACTTGATAAACCCATCTGTTCCATTTTTGCAATCCAACGGTATTCTCCTGACACAACCACCTGACCAATCTCCTATTACCCAACCCTTTTTGTTTATCGGCTCAAATTTTGCCTCATCTAAGCACGAACATTTCTGCGCGTCTTCAGTGTTGCAGCTTCCATAAGGGCCGCAGATTTTGTACTTGTCACAAATATCTTTCGGTAGTGTATCAATAACCTCCCATATTTTCTTATCTTCTTGCCAGAATGATAGTTCTATATTCCCAGAAATAGTCAAGGTGAACTTCGATATGACAGAAATGTTTACCATAATATAAGAAACAACCGCCTCTTTTTCATTAATAACCATATTGTATGGAAAGTACGGGTTGATGGCTGGCCAGCCCCCACTAAACCCTTCACCATTCCATGGTCCGAGCTGAAACTTGACCACCAAACCATCTCTTAGTACTAAGTGAGGATAACCACGTGTGTCAATGCTATAGGTGAATTCCCCTGTAGCTGGATCATGAATACTCTTCCATGATGTTAAATGCCATTCGGTGCCTGTTATATAATTTTTTCCAAGCTTCATGCCAGGTAGATAAGTATCCGTTGGATAGTCAAAACTCTCCCACAGAATCTTCATTCTGTTTCCATCCGTGATGACTAGATTTCCAGAGTCATCAAGCTGTGCTGTTGCATTTCCTGATGATGTTGAGTTGGATGACCACACTACATGATCGGTATAGTTCTTGAGAACAAGATTTCCCACACTGTCAATCCTTAACATGCTTGATGATATATTGGTGAGGGGGTAGTCTCTGTTGGCAACCCAAAGCACTGTTTTAACAGAATTTTTCTTATACCAAATACCAACGTAAGTGTTATCCGAGCTATCTGGCTTGAAGAATCCTAGTTCAAATGTTCTAGCAGGAGATACCAGCGTGTCATTTTCTGTCAAGAAGCTTGAGCCTGAGATGATGTCAATTTCGGCTGTGTATACTTTTTGCATGCGGAGTGAAAAAACTAGAAGAACAAGTATGGTTGCTTCCTCCATTAAAATCATTTCCTTCAAGCTTTTTTTTTTTTTTTTTTTTTTTTTTTTTTTTTTTTTTTTTTTTTTTCTTTTTCTTTTTAAATCTTATCTTTAGAATGGAATCAAAGTCTTATTATCACCTACCTATGCTTTGGGGTTAACAAGTCTTCTTGACAAAATGTCAATGTTTATACTATGTAAATAGCTTTCAGTCAATATCCACATTCAGTGTATGTATATGCGAACCATAGTCAATTAGTCATCAAGTATGTATATGGTTGTGTTATGAATATTTCTTATAATGATTGTAACGTGAGACACACCAATAACAAGTTCCATCTTTCCTTTTCATACTCACTTACATTCTCTTGCTTATTGTTCTTATTGTGCTACTAGCTAGGCTCGTTGTTATACAACACATTATCAGCACGCTCGATCTTTTAAGTTTTATTTCCTTGCAAGTAAGTTTACTTTAAATATCAAGTTTTCAAAACTCCGAAGATATGAAATACATGCCGTGTTTATGTGTATTCCATGATTAGATTATATGTTGAATTGTCCCTATTGCTTTACAAACTTCAAAGACATAAAATTTCTCTTGATTGTATAATATAGTCAAATTTATTGTCATCTGAATTATTATTATTATTACTTCTTTGTATTATTTGTTTACCCCTCTGTTTTTCATTTGAAGAAAAAAAAGGTGCTTGTCCAACATTTTATAATTATTTACGATATTGACTACAGTATATACATTTTAGCTCATTGCAATACATGGGCTCTTGCTAGTATAATTTTCCTCTACGGTTTGATCATTTAGAAAGAAACAAAAATTAAAAAGTTTAAAAAGTATTCTCCACCGTTGGATGAGATTTAGTCAAAATCATTTATTTATTTTTTTTATTATTTTCAGTCAAAGGGTGTTTTTGTCCTTTAACTCGTTTTTTCTTTTTTACCCTTGAACTAAAACGCATATAACTCACAAACGACTAACTTTTAGAAAAAACCGATTTCACCACAATTTTTAAAATTTAATTCTATTTAATTTGGTATAAATCATGTTAATTATTTTGAAACTTTTTTTTTTTTTTTTTTTTTTTTTTTTAATATTTATTGGATCTTGATTTTCTTGATATTTTTTTTGTCATTTTCGACCCTATTTTTTACCTTCAAAATTGTTGAATCATTAAATACTTAAAACACGAAAGTTGTAGACTTTGGTTCACTCTTAACCCAGAAGTTTGAATCACCCAAATCCGATATGATATGAGTGAGATATCACACGTTAAAGATGACATTTTAGTCATATTTGTTGCACACACGATGTTTGATGAAATATTTAGCTTAGATTTTTGTGTTAAAATTGCATTTAATGCATTAATTTTTGTACTACAATGAATCATTAATCATTTTATTAATGAGGCATCATGGCCCGTGCGATGCACGGGCTTTGTTCATCATGATTAAATCATACTTGTATTTCAGATAAAAAGTGTTCGGGTTATGTAGACACGTTGATTTCTTTTGTATACAACATTATGCATCAGTTTACTCATTATAGTACGTTACCTTGTGATAGACAATACATCTCAACAAAGTTATAACTCATAATTTTGAAACGACAATTTATTCTCTGAGGTCTTACATAGCGAAAGCTTGATAGTCATTGTTATTGAAAGATAATTTTGTTGTCAGCATTAGTAATTAGTAAATATTAATAAAAGTGAGTTATGATCTGAGATGAAGTTGAAAAGGTTGCAGAAAGTTTAAAGCGTTAATTAAAAGAGAAAAACAAAAGTTTCATCTAGTTCATTATACGCTGGCACGATGAAAAAATTAAACATGCATGTTAAAGAAATTGGAAATGATGGATGCTTATAAAAAGAAAAAGATTGAGAGACCTAAAAATCATTACTCATTTTGTGCCTAACATATGTGTCATTAGCTTAGTGGGTTGTGCAAGAGTGGACCTGGTTGCTACAATCAATAAATGTGTAATGGAAAGACGATTGCTATAGTTTTATTTATAGGTATAATCTAAACTCGATATATTAGAAGCTTGTATTTATGTCAACATTTTATTTAAAAAACTCAAATTTTAACAAATTAAGTATTTGGATTCTTTAACTATTTTTTATGTTTAAAGTGTGATTTTTACATCATTTTATGCAATACTTATTTTAGAACCCAACTTATTACTTTTTTTTTGACAGTCCCAACTTATTACTTATTATTATGATTTTAATAATCACCTGAACGTAAGTTTATTGTTGTTACTATCTAAAAAGGCTTTCTTTTTGTATTTTATTATATATAATAACAACATATTATCAAATAAAGTAAACTTAAGTTTAGGGATTAAATTAAATTGAGATAATAATAATAGTACCATGTATAATTTCATGACTTTAGAAATTACCTCAAGCATCTAACTATATTCCTTGAAGCATGACTTTTAGATGAGTAAATAAATATCATACTAAACTTTTAGACATAGTTAGAAGATTAGAAGATAACAAATGGTGGCCCGTAACTAACCCACAATCATCTTTAAATGAATATATTGTCCTCGCTAATTGAAAAGTGATAAGCTCTTTGTTAAAGAAAAGTCTACTAAATTTTTCTGTTCATACGATTCATTTGACGAACCATAAGCAAATTAAGTAGGGTTCTATTGGGATTATTTTATTTTCAAGTGGATTATGTGACGGTTTTTTCTTTTGCATGTTACGTAACTGATTTTTATTGATTCTTAACCAAAAAAAAAAAAAAAAAAAAAAAAAAAATCATTTGTTCACTGAAATTGATTTCTAAAAAAAAATGTGTCCTTTTAATTTGAGCATAATATCAAAAAATGTGTACTTTAAATCATTTATACAAAAAAGAAACATAAATACAAATTAACATTCATAAACGATGAGTCTTCTGGTAAGAAATTAAAACTAAGAAAGGTACATTATCTAAACTTCTCATACATTATAGAAATAAATTACATGTCCAATTGTCGTGTGAACTTCTCATGCATAAAATCTTGTCTTGCATTATGAAGTTTCTAATATAATTTCGTAACAATGTGTTGCAACTTGCAAGGGTATATCTAACTATCTAAGTCATTGTTATTGTAATCAAGGCTTACAAATAACAATGTTTATGAATCATAGAGCAGAGTAAGTAAAGAAGTACTTTTTTTTCGACTGGTGCGTCATAGCGAAATAACGTTAAACTAAAAGTTTTTGATGAGTGTCAAGTGTGACCGTTATCTTAGGAGTCCACATCGTGATGAGTATGTCTTAAGTGTGTATCCACATATAGCTGAGCATAAAGTTTTTTTTGTATCATTCACCTTTCACCTGTTCATGTAAAAAAATATAAAAGTTAGTTTATTAGTTTTCCTTAGCTTGCAAAGGATATAGTTTCCGTAATGCCTCAATTCCCCTCATTTCTCTCAAACAAACGAACATTGAGTCAACATATAATTGTCCGTGACTCAATATAGGCCTCTATAGATAAACCGTACGCCAATTTTGTGATGTAATGTGATATAGGGGTTTGCATTACTTGAATGTGCTATTTATAGTTTTTTTCTTAAGTAGACACATGAAAACATTATTATTCTTTATTAGTTGATTATTCATTAAACATTAGACATACCTCAAAGAAGAAGTTGAAATGGTAGATATTAAACATGCTTTGTGTGGTTAATAGTTCGTTTCATGACTTTAGAAATTCTTAACATTTAATTTATGTATTTAAGTTCAAGTCTTTAGGAACTCAATTTTTATAGCATTAGTTCAATTATTAAGACTCTCATTCAAAGCATCAAAACTAACTTTTAGATAGTTAAATCATTAAGACCCACTTATGTTCACTTCTAACCTTTTCATGTATAAACTAAAGAATTATGAGAAAACTAGTCATTCAGACCCGTGCGTTGCACACGGGCGCTATCTAATTGGTCATAGTGTAATGTGTGATATTTATTTTTGTCATTAGGTTTGTAAGTTGTGATGGTATCACAACTTTTGTAAGCATCACATGAGTTTATGAATGAGTTTAATTAGTTGTTTGGTGACTTTTATATTTAGACCGAGTCATTCATACCCGTGCGATGCACACGGGCTTAATCTAAATGTTCGTTAGTGTATTGTTCAACACTAATTTTCGTCATTACATGGGCTGTATATAAGTGTTCATAGCGTAATCTTTGGCTTATTTTCGTCATTATATATCTAAGTTGTGATGTTATCACACATTTTCTAAGCATGACACACATTTAAATAGTTTATTGACATTAAAATAGTATATGTGAAGAGACTTTTTCAAGATGCTACATTTAAAAGAGTCTCTTCACATGTAATTTTTTAATATATATAAGTTACATGCTAAATGTCAAAGGGAGGTTAAACGCATACGGTTCTTTCAAAATAAATGTAACCCTTATATAAAATCATAACAAAGTGATATTCTCTATATTTTTAGATCTAACTTGTGACAATGAATTATCCTTTTGGTTTATCATATCAAATACGGTAACTCAAAATTACTATGCTTAGTTACTCGAACTTTATTTTATCCACAAAAACCATTTAAGTTTCAATATTTTTTTTATTGTTGTGAAAATCGGTCAAATATTGTTAGTATATTTAATTTGTAGCATATTGCATATATAAATATATTTGAAGACATCAATCTCAACATATAAATTTTCTACTCTTAATAACTAATATAACAATTTTATTTTGCCAAATTTGTTTGTCATTCTACAAATGAAACTAAAATCATATTAAGATAATCAATTAATCTCCATAGTGATATTAACACACCGCAAGACAAAAAACTACATTAAGAGCAAAAATATTAAAATGCACCAACAAAGTGTAGTAATAATTATTAATTAAAAATTAAATGCTCGTCACATTATTTTCAAGAAACTTACTTGTTAACGAATCAATAGTATTAGCCCGTTTATCGGTATTACATGAAGTAAAATATTGTATGTTTAATTTGTAACGTACAATTAATATGAATGCTAAGTATTCATTCTACCGATGGCCGTGACGTTGTTCTTGTTTTTGTTGTTGTTCTTGTTGTTGTTGTTGTCTTTATCGTTGTTCGTTGGCCTTTTGCATGTTTTGCTCTTGATACAATTTTTGTGACTTCTCGATCTCTTTCTTTAATGATTCTTGACGTGCTACAAAAAACAATTAGATATAGTTGATCGTTAGTAACTTAAATACAATTAATCAATATATTGCATTTTCGATCAAAGTAAAAATGTCCGTGCATGTTTCACTCAATTGATAAGACAACGATGTGTAGGATCTCTTAAACAATTAGAGAAGATAATGTTACTACCAAACCTCCTAAGCGCCCATCTTTATATCCTACATTGTTACACACACAAAACACACGTGAAATTTACATGAAACAATATAAATCAATATGCTAAATAAGTAAGACGATATGATGCTTACTTTACCACTATAATAAGTTGTAGCCCAATGTGCACGCGGTGTGGAGGAAGTTGTGGTTTGTTGTGTGTGATTTTTGACACATTATATAGTTGATAAAATATCTGTAACTCATGGACGAGAATGTAAAAAGACTAACAACTAATTGGTGTGTTTAATTTATGCATTCATGGCACCAAACACTTCATCTCCTATGTACTTATGCTTATGCATGACTATTAAATCAATGTACTAACACATGAAACATCCACATTTCACTTTCAATTCATGAGCCATTTATTATGACCACTTACATTTATAAAGCTACTTAAGCTTTTAATATACTAGTTATTTGGACCCGTGCGTTGCACACGGGCTCTATCTAATTAGTCATAGTGTAATGTGTGGTATTTATTTGCGTCATTAGGTTTGTAAGTTGTGATGGTATCACAACTTTTGTAAGCATCGCATGAGTTTATGAATGAGTTTAATTAGTTGTTTGGTGACTTTTATATTTAGACCGAGTCATTCATACCCGTGCGATGCACACGGGCTTGATCTAAATGTTCGTTAGTGTATTGTTCAAAACTAATTTTCGTCATTACATGAGCTGTATATAAGTGTTCATAGTGTAATCTTTGACTTATTTTCGTCATTATATATCTAAGTTGTGATGTTATCACACATTTTCTAAGCATGATATGCATTTAAATAGTTTATTGACATTAAAATAGTATATGTGAAGAGACTTTTTTCAAGATGTTACATTTAAAAGAGTCTCTTTACATGTAATTTTTTAATATGTATAAGTTACATGCTAAATGTCAAAGGGAGTTTAAACGAATACGGTTCTTTTAAAATAAATGTAAACCTTATATAAAATTATAACAAAGTGATATTCTCTATATTTTGAGATCTAACTTGATCAATGAATTATCCTTTTGGTTTATCATATCAAATACGGTAACTCAAAATTACTATGCTTAGTTATTCGAACTTTATTTTATCCACATAAACCATTTAAGTTTCAATTTTTTTTATTGTTGTGAAAATCGGTCCAATATTGTTAGTATATTTAATTTGTAGCATATTGCATATATAAATATATTTGAAGACATCAATCTCAACATATAATTTTTCTACTCTTAATAACTAATATAACAATTTCATTTTGCCAAATTTGTTTGTCATTCTACAAATGAAACTAAAATCATATTAAGATAATCAATTAATCTCCATAGTGATATTAACACACCGCAAGACAAAAAACTACATTAAGAGCAAAAATATTAAAATGCACCAACAAAGTGTAGTAATAATTATTGATTAAAAATTAAATGCTCGTCACATTATTTTCAAGAAACTTACTTGTTAACGAATCAATAGTATTAGCCCGTTTATCGGTATTACATTAAGTAAAATATTGTATGTTTAATTTGTTACGTACAATTAATATGAATGCTAAGTATTCATTCCACCAATGGTCGTGGCGTTGTTCTTGTTTTTGTTGTTGTTGTCTTTGTCATTGTTGTTCGTTGGCCTTTTGCATGTTTTGTTCTTGATACAATTTTTGTGACTTCTCGATCTCTTTCTTTAATGATTCTTAACGTGCTACAGAAAACAATTAGATATAGTTGATCGTTAGTAACTTAAATACAATTAATCAATATATTGCATTTTCGATCAAAGTAAAAATGTTTGTGCATGTTTCACTTAATTGATAAGACAACGATGTGTAGGATCTCTTAAACCATTAGAGAAGATGATGTTACTACCAAACCTCCTAAGCGCCATCTTTATGTCCTACATTGTTACACATACAAAACACACGTGAAATTTACATGAAACAATATATAAATCAATATGCTAAATAAGTAAGACAATATGATGCTTGCTTTACCACCATAATAAGTTGTAGCCCAATGTGCACACGGTGTGGAGGAAGTTATGGTTTGTTGTGTGTGATTTTTGACACATTATATAGTTGATAAAATATTTGTAACTCATGGACGGGAAGGTAAAAAGACTAACCACTAATTCGTGTGTTTAATTTATACATTCATGGCACCAAACACTTCATCTCCTATGTACTTATGCTTATGCATGAATATTAAATTAATGTACTAACAAATGAAGCATCCACATTTCACTTTCAATTCATGAGACATTTATTATGACCACTTACATTTATAAGGCTACTTAAGCTTTTAGTATATAAGATAAGATTATCATACTCTAAAGATATGGGCTCTATACAACCTTATCACAACATATTCTGTCATGAAATATGTCCTTGATGTAGTTCTTGCTAGCCCAAAGTCACAAATTGCTTGGTTTCAAATCACCGTGTAAAACATTTGTTGTTTCAATCCATGGAATAACTGATCCACTTACTTCAACAAAAAACCCCAAAAACAAAATTAAAAGCCTTTGATAATAATCATATTTTATCAGTTTAATATATGACTTAATTTATGCTTACCTCACAGTGGTCATCTGTTAGTAACTAAGAAGAACATATAATATGGTGCAGATCTATGTCCATTAATACAGACATCCTTAAACTTATGTTTATCTGGTGGTCATATAATGCACATGTCCTTAATTTTGACAATCTACAAAGTATTGGTTCATTAGACTCTTAACTTCGTAGCGTTGAAAAATAAAGCGCAGTTTAGTAAACAACTGCATAATGATCAATGACACGATGAACATATATTGCCATGATCAATATGGCAGAGAAGTTTGATTTCCCGCAGTGTCCTCTTAGGATCGATACTATTATCAAATGCCATAAAAATCTTCTTGGTTACAAAGTCTTCTTTTGTTAAGGCATTTTTAGCCCAATTGCGGTGTAAGCAAGAGGCAACAAATGGTTATGATAATAGTAACATAAAATAAAATTCCAGTGATTAAATTATGGAAATTAATTGCTAACGCTTTGAAAGATGCAATAAGCAAAAGTAAACTTACTTAAATGGCAAAAATTTCTAATAGGTTCATGATCTCTTCATCAAGTCTTTCAATTAATCAAAGCGATGCAATAAGCAAAAGTAAACTTACTTAAATGGCAAAAATTTCTAATAGGTTCATGATCTCTTCATCAAGTCTTTCAATTAAAAGACCCTGCAATGTGAAAATAGTTGGTATTAAGACACTCTTATAATAAACTTCAAAAAGACCTTAGCTCTAAAAATATTGTATATGCAGCTATAACAAAAGGATGAAAATCAATAGGTCATTTAATCAATTTTTTAGGTTCCTCCACAGTTTCCTCTTGAACCTTAGGCATTAGGCTTTCCCTTATCACCAAAGCAAAGCCTATTCTTCTTCTCCGCTGTTAGGACCCCAGCCACATGCAGATAGACCTGAGCCCTAGCTGTTTTAGATGTTGATCCGGAAACAGGATTGGTAGAGGATAATAATAAGAGGGTTCCAAACCTATAGACCCATAAAACCTCAGCAACCTTTAAACAGCCTTAGAAAGCCATAAAGCAACGACTCTATCCAGGCTTAGTGCCGAAGCAGAAGACACTCGCCTTTACTACCTTTGCACTTTTATTTCTTACTTGCTACGCGATCTAGCGGTGCCATTTCGCTATCAATTTCTCCGGCTCTGTTCTAATGCTAGCCTTACACACTTGGCAACCAATCCTGTGCAATAAATCAAGTTAAGCAAAATAATAGATGTAACATGCTGTGGATATATATATCAGATGTTGATCAGAGTAAAAAGATCATTAAGAAGTTCATATGGAGGTTGCAAAATGGCCAAGGGTTGGTTAATAAGAAGTAGCTTAAAACCCATGAAGATAAAAGAACTATAGAATAGATGTAGCTTCCTTGGCAGGGAAAATGATTATACCTTTTTTACCACACTATCAATGATTAGAGAGAAATATGGAAAACGTTGTTGTGAGGAGGGAAGAATAAGGTGGTGGTCTTTATATAGAGGAGTGAAGGCAAGATGTTGTGTAACTTGTAGCAAGTGAAAAGACCAAAACATTAAATAAGGGAGACTTGAAAAGGACTTGGTTATTGTGAAGTTTAATTCATATTTATGCATCATTCCTTAAAAGCTCTTAAAAGACTTCAAATAAGCTCCACATGTACGAAATTTCTTAGCGTAAACTACATATTAGAGTTTCTTAGTTTGTGACATTAATACTCACATTCAATAGGGGAACTCATTCTTTATAGATATATAGATGTAAGATTCAAAAAGTGATATTTTTTAATTGTTAATTTTTTGGTTCATTAATTATAGGTTCATCAGTTATTGACTAACTGATGAACCTATAATTATAGGTTCATCAGTTAGGTTCATTAATTATAGGTTCATCAGTTAGTTTACAGTTATTGACTAACTGATAAAATGAACATATAATTAATGAACCAAAAAATTAATGAACCTAACTGATGAACCTATAATTATAGGTCTAATTATAGGTTCATCAGTTAGGTTCATTAATTTTTTGGTTAATTAATTTTTGTGGTTCATCAGTTATTGACTTTTAGTTATTATGTTATCATAGGTTCATCAGTTTGTCTATTTTATCTATTATGTTATCATAGGTTCATCAGTTAGTTTATTTGTGTTATCATAGGTTATATGTTCATCAGTTTGTCTATTTTAACTATTATGTTATCATAGGTTCATCAGTTAGCTCATGTTTTTTTGGGTCATCAATTATTGACTTTTAACTAGTATGTTATCATAGGTTCATCAGTTAGCTATTAATGTTATCATAGGTTTACCAATTTGTTTATTTTAGCTATTATGTTATCATAGGTTCATCAGTTAGTTTATTTATTTATTTGTGTTATCATATGTTATATGTTCATCATTTAGTTTATGCTTTTTTAGTTGATGAGCATTAGTTATTTTTGGTTCATCAGTTATTGTCATATGTTCATCAGTTTTCTAGGAAAGCACGTTTTCATTAGTTCATCAATTTTCTAATAAAATCATAAAGTTCATCATTTCGCCAGTGTATTTTTTTTAATAGACATAATGTTCATCAGTTTCTTTAAAAAAAAAATCATAAAGTTCACCAGTTCACCAGTGTATTCTTTTAATAGACATAAAGTTCATCAGTTTCTATAAAAAAATCACGATGTTCATCAGTTGGTTGTTCATCAGTTAAAAAAAAGCTAAAAATAACAAAAATAACAAAGATATATTGTGGTACACCAATTAGTGAATTTAAATGTACTTTTATAAGAAAAATCTCTTTCAATCATTTTATCAAACACTTTGTGTGCACTAAATATGAATAAGGTGTTATCTTTAATGTGCGATATCTCACTCATATCATATCGGATTTGAGTGATTCAAATTTCTGAGTAAAGAATGCCCAAAAGGCTAGAACTTTCGTATTTTAAGTTTTGCAAAATTCGGTCTTTAAACTAGACAAACTTAGAGCCGAAAATGCCGAAAATTTCAAAAAAATCAACACACACTTAAAAAGTTGAAAAAAAAAGTTGCGATTAACATATCATAATGGATACCAAATTAAAGAGAATTAAATTTTAGAAATTATAGTGAAATCGGTTTTTCATAAAATTTTATCATTTGAAAGTTATTTACGTTTGAAGTTTTGAGGTGGATAAAAAAATGGGTTAAAAGGACCAAAATACCTCTAACCAAAATTAATAAGAAAAAAGGGCGGGAGTGGGTGAAAGACACATGCCACTAGATGATAGGCTTTCTACACTTTTTAATCTTTTTCACTTTTCAAAGGATCGCAACTCTCATTAATAGGGATGACAAAAGCACCCGAAACCGACGGGGAAAACCGAAACCCAAACCGGTTGGGTCGGGTTCGGGTGCGGGTTGGCGGGTTTGGATGTGAGTTTGGGTATTGATATAATTTTTTAGCTGGGTACGGGTTCTGGTAATACCCGCCCGATTACCCGTACCCGTACCCGTACCCGTTTCCGTTTACCCGAATCTATACCCGCTTTATTGATATTATACTTAACTAGAATATATATATACATTATATGTAATTTCTTCCATTATATTTTTTATATACGTATCTCTATTACATAACATATTTTATTCTGTACATGAATTATTCAAAAGCGTTAAGTCTACGATATTCATTTGCTTTAACTTATAAAAAAAAATGAATATATTAAGGTGTTTTCCTTTATTTTTTCGGTGGGTTTTATATGACTTAATATTAATACCGCCATTTTGTCCATATCATATTTAATTGGGGATAACCGAAATCCGCGGGGAAACCCGAAAAACCGATGGATAGTATTAATCGGGTATCCGGCGGGTAATGGAGCGGATACGGGTTTGGATATTATAAACGGGTGCGGGTACGGGTACACTCCGCCCCGAACCCGACCGTTGCCATCCCTACTCATTAACATTAAAATGCGTTTGTAAGTGAAATTGTTATGAAGCAAATATTTTTATTTTTTTAAATCGTATCATTTATATTGCGTGTGCACTATAAATAATTAATAAATTTATATGAACGGTATGTATACCAATTATTAATTATTGGTTAGTTGCCATTCATGATATATTAAAAATAGATATATGTTTGTTAATTACATGTATGGTATATATAAATGTTTAATCTAATTCATTGATTAAACTCGATAAATTTTTGCATGTCTCAATCACGAATTCGTTTTGCAAATCGTAACACTCAACTTACCTTTTTATTTCTTTTAATAATATTATTAACATAATAATATTAATGTTTTCAAATATGGTAACCGTTACTCGTTATATAAATTTATTATCCCCCAACAACCTTATAGTCGTAACCATTAGATTTATTACAAACAAAAAACATAATATAATACACAAATTTTTATATAAAATGAAATACAAAATGTATCATTTTGAATATACATATGCACGCCTTCTAAGAACATATGTGCACAAAACATATGTGTTTGAAGTTTTTCATCAGATTCTTTCGAACATGGGTGCACGTCTTTCAAGAACATACATTCACGCCTTCCAAGAACATATATGTACTTCCAGTTTCTCATCAAATTCGTTAAAGCATATGTGCACGCCTAGAAAAAATAAGAGTCAAGATTAAATGCGTTTAAAATAAAACTCAAGATAACATAACAAACATGCGCAAGCTTAAACTCGCAAACACAAATAAACAAGAGACCATTTTTTTTAATGTATGCAAAACATATATAATCCAAACACAAAACATATATGTTTATACGTAAACATATAAATCCAAACACAAAACATATATGTTTTATACGTAAACATATATGTATCTTTCCAAAACCCATTCAAGAATGTAAATTTGGCTTGTGATTTATTTCAAAATTACTAGTTTGACTTGACCTTAGGAGGTCACTGTTCCATGAAAATAACACATTGATTTTCCACAACATAATACCAATCCTTGTGTTAAGCTTATAAATAAAAAATTGATTCTAGCAATTAAATATATCTAGTGACTTGAATCCTAATTTCTTAAAGATAACAGTTTTAAAAGTACTAAATAAAGTACTCCTATGTAACAAATCCGATCTCATGTAACAAATATGAGATTATAAAATAAGAAGAAATGAAAACCAATGTTGGGACCCAAGTAAAAGATATAATTGAAACTATAATACCATACTAGACTAAGGATCAAATGAGAAGAATTCTTAAAATAAGAAGGATGAGAAATAATTATAATTACACATTAGAGATGCATCAAATTAAATTAGATGCATCCTTAATCTTTTAGATGCATCATAATATATTTTATATCTAAAAATTAGATGCATATACATACATTAGATGCATTTCATCAAGTTACACGAATCCTATACATTTTTCGTCCTCTGCGTGCCAAATTTGTTGCTAGTACTACTTTGTATCGTTTTCACTTCAAAATCACTTTCGAAACTAATTGTGATGCATCTAAATGAATAGAGATGCATCTAATTCAAGTCGATGCATCTCAAATATGCGGTTATAGTTATTTCTCATTCTTCTCATTTTAAGTTTTCTTCTTACTAGATCCTTACCCTACCATACTAATCGTAAAAGATGATTTTGAAGTTAAACCATAGACAACCATTTAAAACAAAATATACATAAACAAAGGCATGTTATATTTACCTTCGAATCTTTATTAACCACTTCTCATTCTTTAATATTATCTCTGATTATTCTAATAAGAACCTCTTACCATTTGATTGACTTAAAATAAAACTTAAATCATGACAAAGAACCAAGATCTGTAGAAAAAAAATCTTCATTAATCAACATCAAGTTATGTAGAAAAAAATTCAAAATATAGTAAGTTACCTGATGTTCTTCGCATTGTCTTCGTGATTATACATGAGTTTTTTTTTAACCCTTTTATGATATTAGCCCGAGATGTAAACCATAACATCAGATGATTGTAGGGTCGGCATCAGCAGATGATGGTTACGAGGAAGAATCAAAGAGGCTACGTTAGTGAGGACATCGTGGATGATTGAATAGATTAAAACATCATCAAAACCAATATAATTTTTCGTGATAGATGAAGTTTTAATGGTATCTAGTCTTTTTTTTTTTTTTTTTTTTTTTTTTTTTTTTTTTTTTTTAAATAAAGAGAGATGATGGTGGTGGCTAGGGTTTGAGGGGAGATAAGTATTTGTGAGAGAAGGAGGTTAAAATGTAACTGATGCTTTTGAATCAGTTTCTAAAATGATGGACGAATTTCAAATATGATATTCCATTAAAATTATTTTTAAAAGACCAAAATACCCTTTTTCTCCTTATCAGATGTTCAACCTTTTATATTTAATTACAAGAGTGCCACAATCATTTTTAACCATTGATCAATTAATCCAATGGCTAAAAATGAGTTCTCACACTTAACAGGGTTCTGAAAATAAAGTTACACTATATATATATATATATATATATATATATATATATATATATATATATATATATATATATATATATATATTAAATTCAAATTTATTTAAAATGGATAAATATTAATGGGCCCCCTAAATAAACCCATATTTTTCATTAAATAAACCCTCACTAATATATCAATCATTAAATTTACTACTTTTAAAATTAAATATACACTAATGATGATATAATCATTAAAATATTTTAATTAATCATTTAAGCACTTTAATTATTATTATCAGTACTTACATTTAATTTTTCTTTTTTTCCTTATCCTATATATATATATATATATATATATATATATATATATATATATACACACACACACTAGCGGGGTGAGCCCGCCCGATGGACGGGCATGTTTTCTGATTCTCTTATTTTGTTTGTGTTGTTTGTATATATTAGGATTATTTGTTAGATCGTCGGAAAACATTTGAAATACGTATTTTTTTTAATTTGTATATTCTTGTATTTTGTTTAAATTATTTGTATATATTTTAGGATTATTTGTTACATCGTCGGAAACATGAGAATATATGTTAACACAATTCTTGAAAAGTGTACATGGTGAAAGAAAGGGCTGTACCTGTATTGCTATCAAGTTAATGAGAACAATATCTGAAAGGAAGGGAATTACATGTGCACTTACATATGCCAAACGAAGAACACTTGATCCATTACAAATCAAATTTTATGTAGGTGCTTATCGGTTCATTGTTTTGTCCAAACACATCATGATTAATTGCGTACCATTTTTTGTAAGTATGCTCGTATTAAGGAGTGTTTGAGTTATAAGTCTGCCCGATTGCCGAGCATGACTTATATGCCCTTTACCTTTCTTACCCATGTATTTAACTTGTCCATTTTTCTCGGTTACATTTACACCTAAAGACACTGAATAAACAAATAAAAAACACCTTGCCGGGCACTACTTTTGAATCTCGTTTTTTCTTTATGTTGTTTGAATATAATAGGATTTAGGATTTACATATCCGGAAACATTTTGAAAATTTTAATTTTTTATTTTATTTTTATAAATTTTATTGTTGCCTATTATGTATGAACCTTATTAAGGAAGCCGTGGTGTGAACATTAGTGTCGATGTCGGTATGTTGTAAAAATCTTAACTTAAATAATCTATAATTATTTTGACAATTATTGTTTAATGTTAACAACTTTAGTTAAGCATTTTACAACAAATAACAATATAGCATGTTACAAGTAAATAACCTATCATTTTTATAAATGTTGACATAAATAATGTCTAAAAACATTGTTAGCATATTAACAATGTCTCTATGTTTTGATAATTACAAAGCATAAACTCATTAATCTAAAACTTATGACGTAAACAAGTTTTTAGTGCTTAATATTTGTCTTTGCATCCATATCACTTAAGGTATGAGTAAACAAAGTGTTTATTGTATTTCATAATCAAAGGAAATTTTTCTAATCTCTAGAATTTTTATAAAATGTATTAAACATTCTATATCTTTTACAAAATTAATTTTGGAATTAAAAGAATATGTTTAATTCATTATAAATATATAATTTCAAATTTTCAACCAAAAATGGCAAATTTTATCCAGAAAAATATTTCCCACTAAAAGACAAGAAAAACCAACGTTCTGAAGGGGCGGCCCCCTTAATTCCTTAGGCGGCCTACTTAATCATTAAGGGGACCGGCCATTAATTAAGGGGACCGACCACGCTCTAGAACAGTAAATTTTTCCCTATAAATACTGGTTCATCCCACAGAATTTTCTTGCCTTTTGCACTCCTAAACTTTCTGTTCTAGATCCACATTTCTATTCTCTTAATCCTTTGATCATAAGTACATAATTC
The DNA here is from genome assembly GCA_030686995.1 of Artemisia argyi. Lineage (NCBI taxonomy): Eukaryota > Viridiplantae > Streptophyta > Magnoliopsida > Asterales > Asteraceae > Artemisia > Artemisia argyi. Next base: position 173,265,047 of record CM060687.1, on the reverse strand, counting down.
TTTGTTTCAAAGTGATTCAAACATCATCCTCTCAAATGCAAGAGAAGAATACTTCTATCCCCCAAGACAAGAAGTATTACAACTTGTTGTGACCTCCACGTACAAGTTGTTGGTGCATCATCAAGATTATTTACATAATTCTTTGTGAAGATTGTTGTGAATATTTGATTGTAGATAGTTGTGCTAGGTATATAGATTGTGTGAATAGTTAGTTGTTTGGTGTGAAGAAGAAAATTTAGGAATTAGATTATAGTGAAGAAGCTAGGTGTGAAGTAAATTGGTGTGAAGAAGATAGGCGTGAAGTAGTTAGTTGTGAAATAGATTGGTGTGAAGAAGTTGTGTAGAAGCTGTGATTTAGGTGTGAAGAAGTTGTGGTGTGTAAATTGGTGTGTAAGGTTTTCTCCGCCATAAGGGAGCTTGTTGATATAGTGAAGAAAACTCTCGAGTTAGGTGCTCGGGGAGTGGTGTAGGGCAAGGAAGGTGTCCTTGTAGCCGAACCACTATAAATCTCTTGTCTCGCGGTTTGATCTTTCCATCTCTTACTTATTTCATTACTTATCATTGTTATATCTTACTCATTGATAGTTGTTTATATTGTGCAAGACTTGAGATCACATATTATCGAATCTAAATTTTAAAAATTAAGAAAACACTAAAGCTATCTTTTATAACAAATTAAAAAGACGTAAAACTATTCAACCCCCCTTCTAGTTTTCCACAATTGGTATCAAGAGCCACGTCGAGCAAGATTTTTAAAATATATTGTATTTTAAAACTTGTAACGATCTATGGAATCTGAAAAATATTTAGAAGGGCAATCTATGCAAAGACTACCACTATTTGAAAGTGATGGATTTTTATATTGGAAAAATAGATTCGAAACGTATGTGAAATCAAAAGATCTTGATCTTTGGCATATTATTACCTTTGGTTATTTTCCTCCTATTCAATATAATGTTGAAACTAAGATGGATGAAATTGTATCTTTTGAAAAACAAAATGATGATTTGAAAAAGAAACTAGTAAAAAATAATGAGGCTAAAATGGTCATTTATAATGCGTTACCACGTAAAGAATATGAAAGAATTTTTATGTGTAAAACCACCAAAGAAATTTTGGATTCTTTACTAATTACTCACCAAGGTAATAGCCAAGTCAAAGATAATAAAATAGATCTTCTTGTACAACAATATGAACAATTTACGATTCCGGAAGAGGAATCAATTGATAATGCTTTTGCTAAATTTAACACTATTATCACAAGTTTAAAAGCACTTGATGAGACATTTTCTAGTAAAAATTGTGTTAGGAAATTTCTTAGGGCATTGCATCCGAAATGGCGAGCTAAGGTCACGGCAATTGAAGAATCAAAGAACTTGATGACGTTATCACTAGATGAACTAATTGGCAACTTGAAGGTTCATGAAGAAATTATAAGAAGAGATTCGGAAACGGTCAAAGTCAAGAAAGAACAAACCAAATCCATTGCTCTAAAAGCCAAAAAGGAACATAGTGATGATGATGATTCAAGTGACGAAAGTGAAGACGAAGAATATGCAATGGCCGTAAGAGAATTCAAGAAATTCTTCAAGAGACGAGGAAGATTCACTAGATCATCACGAGACGAAAGAAAATCATTCCAAATAAATAGAAGTGACAACTACGGGAAAAGAAAGTGCTTTAGATGTGGAAGTCCAAATCATCTCATTGGCGAATGTCTAAAGCCGCCGGGTTATGAAAATCAAGGCGCATTTGTTAGTGGAACATGGAGTGAAAGTGACAAAGAAGAAGTTGAAAAGCCAAGAGACGAAAAGTGTTTTATGGCAAAAGAAACCGACGAAATATGTTTAGGAATTGACTTGGAGCCTGACGAATGGATCAAAGATAGCGGATGTTCGAGGCACATGACGGGGAACCGCAAGCTATTCTCTACATACAAGGCATACAATGGAGGTAACGTTATTTTCGGTAGTGACTTACATGGAAAAATCATTGGCAAAGGTACGATTTCTCAAGACTCACTTACTATTGAAAATGTAGAGCATGTAGATAATTTAACATATAACTTGCTTAGTATAGGACAAATATGTGATAATAAATGTAGAGTCACTTTTACCGAAGAGGATAGCGAAATAGTTAAGAATGGAAAAATCATAGGTAGAGGAATTAGGAAAGGTGGCATATATGTTATGAAACTAGGAAACAAGCCTGAGGATAGGATATGCCTAACGACCCTAGATGAAAACTCTACATTGTGGCATAGGAGATTAGGACATGCTAACATGCAACAAATACAATCTTTGGCCTCTAAGGAATTAGTTAGAAATTTGCCTAATCTAAAATATGACGAACATTTTTGTGATGCATGTAAAATTGGAAAACAAGCTCATGCTAGTCACAAGGCTAAGAATATAGTATCCAATACTAGGTGCCTAGAATTATTACATATGGATCTTTTCGGTCCATCCGCTATGCGGAGCTATGGAGGAAACAAATATACCTTAGTAATAGTAGATGACTATTCACGATACACGTGGACTAGGTTTTTAAGTGACAAAACCCAAGCCTTTGAAAAATTCAAAATATTTAGTAAAATGATTCAAAATAAATTAGGATGCACAATAGTTGCCATTAGGACGGACCATGGTAGGGAATTTGATAATGAAGTACAATTCGGAAAATATTGTGATTTAAATGGAATATCTCACAATTTCTCCGCTCCTCGTACTCCTCAATCAAATGGCGTAGTAGAAAGAAAAAATAGATCACTACAAGAAATGAGTAGAACAATGTTAAATGAACAATCCATCCCACAAAAATTTTGGTGTCACGCCGTAGATGCATCGACATATATTTTAAATAGGGTATCAATTAAGAGAATTCTAGGAAAAACTCCTTATAGTTACTAAGAGGTAGAAAACCAAACTTAAGTTACTTTAGGGTATTTGGAAGTAAATGTTATATTCTAAACACTAGGGATTACCTCACTAAGTTTGATCCAAAATCATATGAAGGAATATTTTTAGGATACTCACAAAATAGCAAAGCATATATAATACTTAACAAACACTCCATGAAAGTAGAAGAATCACTAAATGTAACATTTGATGAAACACCACCACCTCCTAAAACATTACCTTTAGAAGATGATGACTTAGTCGAAGATGAAGCTATTGAGGTTAGTAAAACAAAACCCATAGGAAATGATAATGAAGACATTCACTTAGAAAATAACAAAATTTTTAATATTAAAGAATCTAGATCACATCCATTAAATAATATAATAGGACATCTTAACCAAAGAACCCTTAGGTCACAAGCCCAAGATAAAAACAATTTCTTTTGTTTCCTCTCAGCAATAGAACCTAAGAATATTAATGAGGCTTTAAAAGATGAAAGTTGGGTTATAGCTATGCAAGAAGAATTAAATCAATTTAAGGCAAATGATGTTTGGGAATTAGTCCAAAATCCAATGGATATGACCATCATAGGAACTAAATGGGTATATAGGAACAAATTAGATGAAAATGGAGTAGTTACTAGGAATAAAGCTAGGTTAGTTGCCCAAGGTTATAATCAACAAGAAGGAATTGATTATGACGAAACTTATGCCCCCGTAGCTAGATTAGAATCAATTAGGATACTACTTGCCTATGCATGCGCCCTAGATTTTAAGTTATTCCAAATGGACGTGAAAAGTGCATTCCTTAACGGTTTTATCAATAAGGAGGTATATGTGGCACAACCTCCAGGATTCATTGACTTCGCAAAACCTGATTATGTTTATAAGTTAAAGAAAGCTTTTTATGGACTCAAACAAGCTCCCAAAGCTTGGTATGATCGATTAAAAGCTTTTCTTATTAAACATGATTATTCCATAGGAATGGTAGATAACACTCTTTTCACTAAAAGGAAAGACCCAAATCTCATCATTGTCCAAATATATGTTGATGACATTATATTTGGATCGACTTGTCAAGACATGTGTGATGAATTTGCCAAAATCATGCATGATGAGTTTGAGATGAGTATGATGGGTGAACTTAACTTCTTCCTAGGATTACAAATAAAACAATTAGAAGATGGAATATTTTTTAACCAATCTAAGTACATTAAGGAAATGCTTAAGAAATTTGGCCTAGAAGACTCAAAACCCATGAAAACTCCCATGTCTACGGAAGTAAAGCTCACAAAGGATGATGAAGGTGAGTCTGTAGATAACACCAAGTATAGAGGAATGATAGGTAGTTTACTATACTTGGCAGCAAGTAGACCCGATATCATGTTTAGTGTCTGCCTTTGTGCCCGTTTTCAAGAGGATCCCGAAACCTCTCACCTAGAAGCGGTTAAGCGTATCTTCCGATACATTAAAGGCACTATACACTTAGGATTATGGTATCCTAAGGGATCCGGCATAGAAACCATCGTCTATGCGGATTCGGATCATGCGGGAGACTACGTAGATAGAAAAAGCACTAGCGGTATTTGCACGTTTATGGGATGTTGTCTAACATCTTGGTTTTCGAAGAAGCAAACCGCTCTTGCTATTTCTACCACCGAAGCCGAATATGTAAGCGCTGGAAAGGCATGTCAACAAGCACTATGGATGAAACAAGCTCTCGTAGACTATGGCATTAGGTTAGAAAATGTTCCCATTATGTGTGATAACAAAGGTGCGATAGATTTAAGTAAAAATCCGGTGCAACACTCTAGGACTAAACACATAGAAATACGTCACCATTTTCTTAGGGATAATGTACAAAAAGGAAATATATCTATAGAAAAGGTTGCATCGAAAGACAACATTGTGGATATATTCACAAAACCCCTTAAGCGTGAATTATTCAACCACTTGCGTTTAGGATTAGGAATGATGGAACAAGTTGACTAAATTATATTGAACTAATACAAATTTATACTTGCATAAAATTTACTTTTTGGCCACTTCTTTATTTCTGAGTCTAGGAATCTATTTCGCACAAAATTAAAGATTGGGAAAGTTTATTTTCTTTGCATAAACTCTTTTGTAAAACCCAATCAATTTTCTTTAAAAATTATTCTCATGATTGTTGCTAAACCACCTAACTTATATTGACCAAGGAATGGTCAACTAAGTCAAATAGCCTAGATCAATACTCCGGGTAATATAATGTATCACCGGGTCGTTAAATCCCGTTGAGGTGTGAAATATAACTTTAGCGTGCTTTGTGATCGGGAGTTATTCACAGAAAGGGTTTGTTGTGAGAATTATTTGGAAATTATTAACAGAAATAGCTTAGAAAAGCTATTTGAATGGTTACTGGTATTGAGATCGAGAAGAAATCACCTAAAACTTAAAACCGTACGTTTGCCGAAGACGTGGACAAACGTACAAAAACGTGAATACGGTGATCTGGAAAGGCTACTGGTATGAAAATTACTTTTTTACAAACCTAATGATAAGAGAAAATTTTTGGAAATTTAAAATTAAGTTTTACACTAATTTAATAATTACTATTAATTAAATACTATTTTTCTAATTACTTTTAATTAACTAAATTAACCTAAATTATAAATAATTATGAAATTAACTTGGAAAAATAAAAACTAAACTTAGAAAAATCTAAAATACTATAAAACTATTTTTAGAAATGAAAATATAATTTTAAGACTATTAAATTAATTATTACTAATTATTAACTAATTATTAATTACTTTTTAATTATTTAAAATACCCTAAATTCTAATTAATTATTAAATTACACTAGAAAAGTGAAAATAAAATTTGGAAAACTTAAAAATAACTAAAAACTAATTTTAAAATTTAAATTATATTTTTCTGATTTACTAATTAATTATTAACTATTTATTAATTACTAAAATCTATTTTAAATTTAGAAAAGTAGTAAATGATAAAAGAAAAATCTGAAAAATTTACAGAAATAGTTTTTACACACCAGAAGCCTAAGAAAATTATAAAAATGGAATTTGCTTATAAATAAGCTGATGAATAAGCCAAATGACTTAAATAGAAGCTATCACTTCTATTAAAGTGGGCTTATTTGAGATTTTCCTTTTCCAAACTGCTTATTACAACTTTTTAGACAACTTTTGTGAAGTGAGATTGACTAAGTGCTTAAAGCCTCAATAGTTGACTTTTATTGACCAGAAGTGAAATAAGTTCAAATGAGCTTATGTAGGGTCCACTTTGGTGAAAACAGATATAAACAAGTACTATGAACAACTTAAAGCAAGTATTACACAAATAAGCCAAGAAAATAAGCTAAAATACCAAAATAAGCACTTGGCTTGTTTGGTTCTGAGTCAGTTCTGGGGACAGACTTTGGGGGCCAAATAAGGTGGGGTCCACTGGTCTTAAGGTCAAATAAGAGGTCAACCCTTGATCCTGGGTAGGAGGGGGGTTGAATGGTGCAAAGTAGGAGCTGTGGGACCCACTGGGTCAATAAAAAAACACCACCAAAGGTGGGGGTGTGAAACAAGTCTGCATAGACAGGGCAAGGTCTTTGCCCTGCAGTCAACTTCAAAGGGTAATTTAGTCCAACAGAAAAAATCATAAAAATCAAACAATGGTGTGAATCAAAAGCTCTATTGGTATACTATGATCACAACAAGTTTCAGAATCTAAAACCACCCACAAAAATCAAGAAAATTCATCCAATATTGGGAAAAATCTGAGTTTTAGCTTTTTGACTTTTTAGAAAAACTTGAGATTTGACTTTAGGGAACTTTGATTGCTGATTTAGTGGCTTAAATTGTTATAATAAGCTGTATAAAAGTTAACTTAAGTAACAAAACACCTTGTGAAATGGTGTGATGAGTTTTGCACTTAAAAACTCACCACAGTTGACTGTGGTGAGTATTTCTTTGTGATCTTGACTTTGGTTGAGTTTGAGACTCAGATTGTGGTCAGTTAGACTCTAACACAACCCAAACAACTAAAAGAAACAAAGAGATGCACAAATGAACTAGTGAAACTATGTAAACACCCTTCAACCAAACACCCCTTTAACAGATGTTAATGATGAAATCTAGGTTCAAACAAGCATATAAGACACCCTACTGATTACAACTACTAGATTAAGCAATAATTAAGTAAATTAAACAGTAACAAGCAACTAAACTACTGAGAGAGTAAAAATTAAAGAAAAGGCTTACATAAGCCTTCCAAGCAACTGATAAGGATCAAAGAACCAAGTAAACCAATCCTAATGCCCTCCCATGAGGTACCTAACCCACAGCCATCCTAAATACACTGTGCTCCAAGCTCAATCAGTACATGATCAACAATTTTTTATTTATTTTTGATTTTTCTTATTTTTTAGTAATTATTGAAAATTGAAGTAGGATTGTTCACACAAGCTTATAAAGCTTTAAAAACCTTGTTTCTGAGTTTTTGAGAGCTTATGAATAAATTAAACACACATTAGAAGCTTTGATTAGAACTTGCAACTTTGAAATGGAACTTGAAAAGTTGAAAATGAGACTTAACTTAAAACCAGACTTTCATTGATAATAAAAGGTACAATACATGAAAAATAAACTTAAAAACATTAAAACTAAAGAAAAATTACACACTAGAAAGCTTCTATGAGCTATACTATATATAACGAAGCAATAATACACCCTAGGATCTCCCACATGGCTCCAATTTGAAATTTGAGAGCCCCACATGCTTCCTGCTGACCTCTTGACCAAATCCTCAACTTCCAATTGAATTCTGATTAATCTCAGCCCTAGATTAGGATTTGGCGCCAAAACTTTATATGGGCAAGGATGAGTGGTACTGGTGGGTGTTGGTGAGGAGAATTAATGGTGGTGGGTTTGTTTGGTGAGGGGAATTTATTGTGGGGGGCTGAGTTGGTGAAAAGGTGAGGAGGGGGGGGGGAAGGTATCTCCCTGGTTTTGCGCGGCCATGTTGGGGGGAAGAAGGAGTTGACCGGGGTTTGACCCGGTTGACTGTTTGACCCAGGCTTTTATATCAAAAAGGGTTGGGCTGGACTGGGCTTAGGGGTGGGTTTGTGTTTGGGTTTGTTTTGGTTTTGGTAAATAACATAAGGGTCCGGTTTGTTTAGTTTAGGCACAAGGACCAATTTTGCAAATCCTTCAAAGTTGAGGGGCTGAAGTGCAAACTTATCCAAAGTAACCATAAGGACCAATGTTGCCAATAACCATAACTCCAAGAACCATTTTTTGTATTTTTCCAATTTTTAAAATTTCAAAACTTCCCAGGGACTTATTTTGCCATATTTGGATTTTCAGGGACTAAACTTGTAATTTTAGAAAACTTGCAACCCAAGTGTAATATTTTGTGATTATTTGACTTTTAAAACCTTGGGTTGACTTTTCCTTTCAAAATAAATGCATATGGACTAAAGTTGACAATTTTTGAAACTTGGGGGACTGAAACTGCCAATACTGCAAACTTTGTACATTTTTTCTTTGTTTTTGCACATTTTGCTTTTAAAACACATAAAACACAATCCCTGGGATAATTTAAGTATTTTGATATCTTTTTGATTGTTTTTGTGCGTTTTGGCAGTTTAAATATATCAAAAACGATGAGTGTTTGAGCACTCATCAATCCCCCACACTGAACTATTGCTAGTCCCTAGAAATCTTTTTAGAAAACTTGATGGATTTTAAACTCTTTACCAAAAGCCATCACTTCTGGAGTAGCCAGGTGTAAGAACTGTGGCACACCTGATAACCGTGTGATTTTGAGCAACCCACCAGCTTTCAACGGATTTGTTAAGTCTTTACCAAGAGCCGTTTGCTCCTGGACTAGCCAACATCTTGATGGACCTAGTCAACATCTTGGTGAGCTGATTACCAATTATGGATTTTCCACTGCCTTTACCACAAGCCATAATCTTGCGGGCTAGCCAACTTATTCACTTTATGGGATATGGGGAGCTGAGGAACCATACAATTTTGGGCAAATTGCAAGCCGCCAACGGATTTGATTTATCTTTACCAAGAGCCATTTGCTCCTGGATTAGCCAATCCCTTTGTCGGTTAGACCTGGCGGACTGATTACCACACAAATTTTGAAATAAAGTGAAAAAATTTTTGAAAATTTTGGCAAAAAACGGGGGTACTTGGAAGATATTTTGATAAAATTCGTTAGAATTTCCCCCCCACACTTAGAAATGAATATTGTCCTCAATATTCAAAGTCCCGGCTATTATGCCGAAGCTATGAATGTAAAAAGCCAAGATTCGAATCTAACTGCGGAAATACCAATTTTCACTTTATTTCTTATATATATACAACTTTTTTTTTTTTTTTTTTTTTTTTTTTTTTTTTTTTTTGAGAACTTAATATACATATATACATTTTTTTCAAACAGCGGGGGGTTGGCCATTCCCCCACACTAGGTGGTAGAAAATAGAAAGAATCAGAGATACGGGTGAAAACCCGTATTGTTGCTAGTTTTTGTTCATCGAGTCGCTAGCTTGACTCGATCCCCGAATTCAATTGTCCTTGGGGAAAGTTTGGAGATCCGGGACGACCATGGATGGTACGTCCTCTCCAAAGTAGTGCTTTAACCGATGTCCATTCACTTTGAAGTTAGGACCGTCATTTTGAGATAATTCGACGGTACCATAAGGATAAACTTTTGTGATAGTGAATGGACCAGTCCATCGGGTTTTGAGCTTTACTGAGTAGATCTTGAGTCTAGAGTTGAAAAGAAGGACTCGATCACCAACGTTAAAAACGCGGTTTTTTATTTTTGAGTCATGGATCTTCTTTATCTTTTGTTTATAGATCAAAGAGTTCTCGTAAGCTTGATCACGAAGTTCGTTTAATTCATTTAGTTGAACTTTTCTGTGATCACCCGCCGTTCTGAGGTCGAAATTGGCATGCTTGAGGGCCCAATAGGCTTTATGCTCAAGCTCGATCGGAAGATGGCACGCTTTCCCGTACACAAGCTTATAAGGCGTACACCCAATAGGTGTTTTGTAAGCCGTACGGAAAGCCCAAAGTGCATCATCTAATTTGTCCGACCACGATGCACGATTCTCACCTACAGTTCTTTCCAAGATTCTTTTAATGCCCCGATTGGAAACCTCGACTTGTCCACTCGTTTGAGGGTGGTACACAGTGGAAAGACGGTGAGTTACACCGTACTTTTGCATGACTTTGTCGAATTTGTCATTACAGAAGTGCGTACCACGATCACTAATAATAGCACGTGGAGTTCCGAATCGGGCAAAAAGAGCTTTTAAAAATTTCACAACTACTCGGGCATCATTTGTGGGTAAAGCTTTCGCTTCAACCCATTTTGACAAGTAGTCAACTGCCACGAGTATGTATTTGTTGCCGTGAGAGGATGGAAATGGCCCATAAAGTCGATGCCCCAGATATCAAAGATTTCACAAACTTGAATTGCATTCTGAGGCATTTCATTCTTTTGTGAAATATTCCCGTGACGTTGACAAGCGTCACAGGACTTGACCAAATCTTGGGCATCCTTGTAGATCGAGGGCCAATAAAAGCCGGAATCAAACACCTTTTTGGCGGTGTAGTTAGGATTGTGGTGGCCCCCCGTGGGACCAGCATGGCAAGCCTTTAGGATTTCAACGGCTTCCTGACCATATACACACCGCTGGATGACTTGATCCGCGCATATCTTGAACAAGTAGGGGTCGTCCCAAAAGTAATGTTTTACATCTTTGAAAAATTTATTTTTTTTGTTGGGACGACATCCCTTTCACAATGAAGTTACCCGCAAGATAGTTTGCAAAGTCGGCAAACCATGGGGTAATCGAGTCTCCACGAAATGAAACCACATTGAGGGTCTCGAGAGGAAATGTTTCATTTATTTCCTTTTTCTCGAAAGCATCTTGGTGAGGGTTTTCAAGACGGGAGAGATTATCAGCAGCTAGGTTCTCAGCTCCTTTTTTATCACGAATAATGATATCAAATTCCTGAAGGAGGAGAACCCATCGGAGGAGTCTCGGCTTTGCATCTTGTTTTGCAAATAGATACTTCAAAGCCGAATGATCCGTATACACTATGCTTTTGGTCATACTCAAGTATGGCCGGAATTTTTCAAAAGCATACACCACAGCTAATAATTTTTTTTCAGTGGTGGTGTAATGACTTTGAGCCTCGGTCATAGTCTTGCTGGCATAGTGTATAGGCTGAAAATGTTTTGTTCTGCGTTGCCCCAAGACTGCCCCCATAGCATAATCACTAGCATCACACATGAGCTCGAAGGGCAAGTCCCAATCGGGGGAAACAAGAATCGGTGCCTCGGTAAGCCTTTTCTTTAATGTTTCAAAGGCTTCGATGCACTCAGGGGAGAAGATAAAAGGAGCATCCTTCTCGAGGAGATGGGTCATAGGCCGGGCGATTTTAGAAAAATCTTGAATAAACCTACGGTAGAAACCGGCGTGACCCAAAAAGCTCCTAACACCTTTCACAGTCGTGGGATGAGGCAATTTTGCAATGACGTCCACTTTGGCACGGTCAACCTCAATCCCGTTTTTTGAAATTTTATGGCCGAGGACAATGCCCTCTTTGACCATAAAGTGACTTTTCTCCCAATTTAGACATAACTTTGTGTCTTCACAACGTTTTAGCATGCTGTCTAAATAGGAGAGACATGTTTTAAACGAATCCCCAATGACCGAGAAATCGTCCATAAAGACTTCCATACTTTTCCCGATCATGTCGGAAAAAATGGCCATCATACATCTTTGAAACGTGCCCGGAGCATTACATAGGCCAAATGGCATACGTTTATTTGCGAAGGTTCCATAGGGGCATGTAAAAGTGGTCTTTTCTTGGTCTTGAGGGTCAATGGGAATCTGAAAGTAACCCGAGAAGCCATCGAGGAAGCAATAGTACTCATTCCCCGCTAATCTCTCGAGCATCTGATCCATAAAGAGCAGAGGAAAATGATCCTTACGGGTGGCGTCATTCAATTTACGATAATCAATGCAGACGCGCCAACCCGTAACCAAACGAGTTAGAATCAACTCATTCTCCTCATTTGTGACAATGGTAATGCCACCCTTTTTTGGAACACAATGGATTGGGCTGACCCAAGGACTGTCCGAGATAGGGTAAATCAATCCGGCATCAAGAAGTTTTAAAACCTCTTGTTTGATAACCTCGTGAATTTTTGGAGTCACCCTTCTTTGATGTTGGATCGCAGGTTTGAAGTCATCCTCCATTAATATCTTGTGAGTACAAAACTCAGGGTCGATGCCCTTGATGTCGGAGAGACGCCAAGCAATTGCTCGCTTATGAGACTTCAAAACCTGTATAAGAGCAGCCTTTTCTTCAACACTTAAGTCTTTAGCAATTATGACGGGCAATTTATCATTACCCTCCAGAAATGCATATTCAAGATGAGGCAGCAAGTCCTTAAGTTCAACCGCGGGAAGGTCATCAGTTTTCTCAACATTTTTGACTTCCTCCTTATGAAGTGTTTGTGGTAGAACAGGAAGATGAGAGGGATCTTCGTTTAATAACTTTTCAAGTGTGAGAATATCCCCCTCGAGGTTAATCTCTTGGTTATCGATTCCATCGGGAGTCGAATCACTGTTGAGATAAGCCTCAATTTCTTCTAAGATGAAGTCACTTCCCTCAAACGGAGTGAGGGAAGGAGAAGAATTGGCAATAATGGGGTGAGAAGATGGAGTGAAGTTTTCACTCGGAGAATCATCGACAAAACCTAAAACCTCTTGAGCGTACTCCTCAGACGTAACATCAATGACATCAATTCGGTTAACCGTTTCGGCGTCATAATTAGAGGAGTACCTCAAAGTTTGATCGAGGTTGAAGGTTACAGCTTCATTACCAACACGAAGAGTTATTTCCTCTTCGTGCACATCAATTAATGCACGACCCGTCCTTAAGAATCCTCTCCCAAGAATGAGAGGAACTCGTGGGTCAACATCGAACTTAACAACAACGAAGGCAGCGGGGAAATGGAAGTTTCCTACTTTCACGAATACATCTTCGGCAATGCCGAGAGGATGAGAGATTGAACGGTCGGCAAGCTCGAGAGTCATGCACGTAGGAGTAAGTTGAGGAAGAGAGAGTTTCTCCCACACTGAGTAAGGCATCAGGTTGATGCTAGCGCCAAGATCAGCTAAGGCAAAGCATTCAACCATCCCAGGGAAAACACATGGAATGAGAAATCTCCCAGGGTCTCCAAGCTTCTTAGGAAGCTTCTTTAAGATAACTGCTGAGTAGTTTTCGTTCAATGGAGTCTTTGCCATTTCGTACAATTTTTCCTTGTTGCTTAACAAGTTCTTGATCATCGATGCGAATTTGGGCATCAGGATGATAGCATCCGCAAGGCTAATGTCAAAATGCAAATCTTGAAAGATTTGATAAAACTTATCCATTTGGTGACTAGCCTTTTCGCGGAGCTTTTGCTCATTAAGTCTTGACGGGTATGGTAGTGAAGGTTTGGATTTAGGGTTCTCTCCAGGAGTTGTTGATGGTTCAAATACAACTCCCAGTTTTGGTACAAGTCCAGATCTTGGTACAATTTCTGGAACAACCTGAGGGTGGACATGTGCGGTACTTCGTGGGCTAGTAAATTGCACCTTGTCCGTGGTTGTCTCAGGCTCAATTTCTACTTTCTCGGAATAAAGAGGAGGAGGAATAGGAGGAACTAGCGGCTCTTCATACGCTTTACCACTGCGTGTAGTAATAGCTTTGAGTTCACCCTTAGGGTTAACAACTGTATTAGCCGGGAGACCTCCTGATGTAGAGGGTGGAGTGAGATGATTCATAAGACTGGCAAGCATATTTTCAATCTTGCCTTGATTTTGATCAATTTTGTTGTTTGTTTGCATCAACTCACTCTTCAGCTCTTGACCCTGTTTGGCTATTGATGATTGGAAATCATTCTTCAAATTTGAGATTTGATTTTGCATTGCCCTCATTTTGGTCTCATTAACTTTGATGTAGTTATTGAGCTCGTTTGGGAGGGGATCTTGATAATTTGGAGCTGAATACCCTTGATTACCCCTTTGGGGCGGGTACTGATTGACGGGGGCAGGATTTTGATTTTGCATATTAGCCCCCCTTGGTGGATTAGGATTAAACCTATTTGAATTTTGAGGAAACCCGGGTGGTCCACCCTGGTTGCTAGCCCGGTAATTTGGTTCCACTTGAGGACGGTATTGGTTACCTCCTTGATTGGAATTGCCGGCTATTGCATTTACTTCGAATGGATTGCCTTCGGTGGCAGTGCAATTATAATATGAATGTGGACCACCACAAGTGACACAAACTTCTATCTTTTTGATTTCAGCTTGTGGAGAAGGAGAAGAATCTTTCTTGCCTTGGGCGAGAACAAATGCATGGACAGCTTCCGTGAGTTTGTCAAGTCTAGCATCGGTGCTAGACTGAGCCACGGGTGATGAAGAAGAAGGAACAACATCCCTTTGGGAAACAACCGATCTGCTTCGGGGAATGCGGACCTTAGATTTATTCTCAATGATCGCTAAAGCTTCCTTTGTGGTGCGATTCAAGAAGTTACCTCCAGCGGAGGCATTTAGAGAGTCTTGATCGGGTTGGCTTACACCATTGTAGAAAGTATCAAGTGTCATGAGATCGGAGAAACCGTGGTGAGGGCATTTTCGGAGCAATTCCTTGTAACGATCCCATGCCTCACTAAAGGATTCATCAAATTTTTGCGTGAATTTCATGATCTCGTTCTTGAGACTCGTGGTTTTAGAAGGAGGAAAGAATTCATTCACGAACTTTTTCACAAGATCTTCCCATGTCTCAATAGATCGTGGAGGTTGTTTTTCAAGCCAAATCCGGGCTTGTCCCTCCAGGGAGAATGGGAAGAGAAGAAGTTTGATTGCTTCACAGGGGACATCTTTGCATTTGATGGTGTATGTGATTTTATTGAACCATCGAATGTGATCTTGAGGATCGTCCCTCTCATAACCGTAGAATTGACGTGATGTGGCCAGGTTTATCAACCCTGTTTTAAGCTCAAAATTATCGGCCATGATTGTCGGAACAACGATAGCATCTCCGTAACCCTCGACGGGTGCTTGGAGAAGCTCGTTCATAGTGGGTTCAGCCGCCATGATGACAGCTGGAGGTGGAACAGCTTGGATCTCAGATCCGACTGTTGGTGCAGAACGTCTACGAGGTCTTCGAGGTTTCCGGACAAGCTCACGTAATGGGCTAGTGGACCTTGAAGAACGAGTGCGCATGCACTAGGGATAAAAACTTTTTGGACAATATTTTTGTTATCGTCCCGTAATCCAGAATCGTTTCTCCTTAAGAATCACCTTAAAGGAAAACCGAATCAGAAAACGTTACGATATGGTTTTGTTGTTTTTTACTTTTTTTTGGTGTTTCAACACTTTAGGAAAAGTGTCAATGACTTTTTTATGTGTTTTGATTTTGAAAATATTCACAAGTGATGGTATTTGTACAGTGAGTGAAGTGAGATAACACTAATCTCGAAAGATGCTACAGAAACGCGCACATCTCCCCGGCAGCGGCGCCATAAATTGATTGTTGCTAAACCACCTAACTTATATTGACCAAGGAATGGTCAACTAAGTCAAATAGCCTAGATCAATACTCCGGGTAATATAATGTATCACCGGGTCGTTAAATCCCGTTGAGGTGTGAAATGTAACTTTAGCGTGCTTTGTGATCGGGAGTTATTCACAGAAAGGGTTTGTTGTGAGAATTATTTGGAAATTATTAACAGAAATAGCTTAGGAAAGCTATTTGAATGGTTACTGGTATTGAGATCGAGAAGAAATCACCTAAAACTTAAAACCGTACGTTTGCCGAAGACGTGGACAAACATACAAAAACGTGAATACGGTGATCTGGAAAGGCTACTGGTATGAAAATTACTTTTTTACAAACCTAATGATAAGAGAAAATTTTTGGAAATTTAAAATTAATTTTTACACTAATTTAATAATTACTATTAATTAAATACTATTTTTCTAATTACTTTTAATTAACTAAATTAACCTAAATTATAAATAATTATGAAATTAACTTGGAAAAATAAAAATTAAACTTAGAAAAATCTAAAATACTATAAAACTATTTTTAGAAATGAAAATATAATTTTAAGACTATTAAATTAATTATTACTAATTATTAACTAATTATTAATTACTTTTTAATTATTTAAAATACCCTAAATTCTAATTAATTATTAAATTACACTAGAAAAGTGAAAATAAAATTTGGAAAACTTAAAAATAACTAAAAACTAATTTTAAAATTTAAATTATATTTTTCTGATTTACTAATTAATTATTATTAATTATTAACTATTTATTAATTACTAAAATCTATTTTAAATTAAGAAAAGTAGTAAATGATAAAAGAAAAATCTGAAAAATTTACAGAAATAGTTTTTACACACTAGAAGCCTAAGAAAATTGTAAAAATGGAATTTGCTTATAAATAAGCTGATGAATAAGCCAAATGACTTAAATAGAAGCTATCACTTCTATTAAAGTGGGCTTATTTGAGATTTTCCTTTTCCAAACTGCTTATTACAACTTTTTAGACAACTTTTTAGACAACTTTTGTGAAGTGAGATTGACTGAGGTCAAGGAAATAAGCACTTCAAGTGCTTAAAGACTCAACAGTTGACTTTTATTGACCAGAAGTGAAATAAGTTCAAATGAACTTATGTGGGGTCCACTTTGGTGAAAACAGATATAAACAAGTACTATGAACAACTTAAAGCAAGTATTACACAAATAAGCCAAGAAAATAAGCTAAAATACCAAAATAAGCACTTGGCTTGTTTGGTTCTGAGTCAGTTCTGGGGACAGACTTTGGGGGCCAAATAAGGTGGGGTCCACTGGTCTTAAGGTCAAATAAGAGGTCAACCCTTGATCCTGGGTAGGAGGGGGGTTGAATGGTGCAAAGTAGGAGCTGTGGGACCCACTGGGTCAATCACAAAACACCACCAAAGGTGGGGGTGTGAAACAAGTCTGCTGAGACAGGGCAAGGTCTTTGCCCTGCAGTCAACTTCAAAGGGTAATTTAGTCCAACAGAAAAAATCATAAAAATCAAACAATGGTGTGAATCAAAAGCTCTACTAGTATACTATGATCACAACAAGTTTCAAAATCTAAAACCACCCACAAAAATCAAGAAAATTCATCCCATATTGGGAAAAATCTGAGTTTTAGCTTTTTGACTTTTTAGAAAAACTTGAGATTTGACTTTAGGGAACTTTGATTGCTGATTTAGTGGCTTAAATTGTTATAATAAGCTGTATAAAAGTTAACTTAAGTAACAAAACACCTTGTGAAATGGTGTGATGAGTTTTGCACTTAAAAACTCACCACAGTTGACTGTAGTGAGTATTTCTTTGTGATCTTGACTTTGGTTGAGTTTGAGACTCAGATTGTGGTCAGTTAGACTCTAACACAACCCAAACAACTAAAAGAAACACAGAGATGCACAAATGAACTAGTGAAACTATGTAAACACCCTTCAACCAAACACCCCTTTAACAGATGTTAATGATGAAATCTAGGTTCAAACAAGCATATAAGACACCCTACTGATTACAACTACTAGATTAAGAAATAATTAAGTAAATTAAACAGTAACAAGCAACTAAACTACTGAGAGAGTAAAAATTAAAGAAAAGGCTTACATAAGCCTTCCAAGCAACTGATAAGGATCAAAGAACCAAGTAAACCAATCCTAATGCCCTCCCATGAGGTACCTAACCCACAGCCATCCTAAATACACTGTGCTCCAAGCTCAATCAGTACATGATCAACAATTTTTTATTTATTTTTGATTTTTCTTATTTTTTTAGTAATTATTGAAAACTGAAGTAGGATTGTTCACACAAGCTTATAAAGCTTTAAAAACCTTGTTTCCGAGTTTTTGAGAGCTTATGAATAAATTAAACACACATTAGAAGCTTTGATTAGAACTTGCAACTTTGAAATGGAACTTGAAAAGTTGAAAATGAGACTTAACTTAAAACCAGACTTTCATTGATAATAAAAGGTACAATACATGAAAAATAAACTTAAAAACATTAAAACTAAAGAAAAATTACACACTAGAAAGCTTCTATGAGCTATACTATATATAACGAAGCAATAATACACCCTAGGATCTCCCACATGGCTCCAATTTGAAATCTGAGAGCCCCACATGCTTCCTGCTGACCTCTTGACCAAATCCTCACCTTCCAATTGAATTCTGATTAATCTCAGCCCTAGATTAGGATTTGGCGTCAAAACTTTATATGGGCAAGGATGAGTGGTACTGGTGGGTATTGGTGAGGAGAATTAATGGTGGTGGGTTTGTTTGGTGAGGGGAATTTATTGTGGGGGGCTGAGTTGGTGAAAAGGTGAGGAGGGGGGGAAGGTATCTCCCTGGTTTTGCGCGGCCATGTTGGGGGGAAGAAGGAGTTAA
Organism: Artemisia argyi; assembly: GCA_030686995.1. Taxonomy (NCBI): domain Eukaryota; kingdom Viridiplantae; phylum Streptophyta; class Magnoliopsida; order Asterales; family Asteraceae; genus Artemisia; species Artemisia argyi. Next base: position 173,246,624 of record CM060687.1, on the reverse strand, counting down.
CCGGGGTTTGACCCGGTTGACTGTTTGACCCAGGCTTTTATATCAAAAAGGGTTGGGCTGGACTGGGCTTAAGGGTGGGTTTGTGTTTAGGTTTGTTTTGGTTTTGGTAAATAACATAAGGGTCCGGTTTGTTTAGTTTAGGCACAAGGACCAATTTTGCAAATCCTTCAAAGTTGAGGGGCTGAAGTGCAAACTTATCCAAAGTAACCATAAGGACCAATGTTGCCAATAACCATAACTCCAAGAACCATTTTTTGTATTTTTCCAATTTTCAAAATTTCAAAACTTCCTAGGGACTTATTTTGCCATATTTGGATTTTCAGGGACTAAACTTGTAATTTTAGAAAACTTGCAACCCAAGTGTAATATTTTGTGATTATTTGACTTTTAAAACCTTGGGTTGACTTTTCCTTTCAAAATAAATGCATAGGGACTAAAGTTGACAAGTTTTGAAACTTGGGGGACTGAAACTGCCAATACTGCAAACTTTGTACATTTTTTCTTTGTTTTTGCACATTTTGCTTTTAAAACACATAAAACACAATCCCTGGGATAATTTAAGTATTTTGATATCTTTTTGATTGTTTTTGTGCGTTTTGGCAGTTTAAATATATCAAAAACGATGAGTGTTTGAGCACTCATCATCTCACATCTAGGAATCACATGAACATCATTTTTCTTGCATTGTTGACTAATGCGAAAAACATTGTCTTCCAAAAATCATGCATAAACTCTCACATAAATAGTCAAGGTATATAATCTAATATGTATCTTTGACATTCATGATCGAGCAAAAATTGAATCACGGAGATCTTTTGGATTGTTTCTTAGGACCATTATCTCTCTTTGCATTTAGGAGTCGAAACAATCACAACTCCACATTTATTGCATATAGACACACACTAGGACAAAGTCACTAATAATGTTGTCATCTTGCTCCATCACTAGTTCTCCACTCACTAGTTACCTTTACCTTTGATCTAAGATAGGTGCCTTAGGAAGTTTAAGTGCTCTTGCCTTTACTTATCTCCTCTTGCTTATTATGTGATTGCTTAATTGCTCTTTTGCTTATGTGTTTTTGCATGCATGCTATATCTTGATTAGATTAGATGCTATATTGCCTAAAGGAATTGAACTTGCTTGAATTCTAATCCAAACACACAACCTTTATGCAAATTTTCTGCCAAAAACCCAATTCTGGCAACCTGGAAATCACCAGATGGGCGGCCCCCTTAATTTTGTAAGGCGGCCCCCTTAATCATTAAGGGGACCGGCCCTCTGATGGTCGGGTTTACAGAATCTTTTCTGCTTTTTAACCCTTTTCCACCTACATTTCCCATTTTTCACCAACATATTTTGTCCTAGGCTCCCAAACAAACCTTATCCATCCTTAAACACACAAATCTTACACTATAAATACCCCAAATCTTCCACACTCTCCATTCATCCCTTCATGACTTCTCCAAACAAACCAAAACCAAAAGCCTCAAGGCTTGCAAGAATGACGGAAAAACCCGTTTGCCGAAGAAAAAGCCCTCGAAACAAATCCATCATAACCAATGAAGTTGGAAATCACTCAACACCTCTAACCACTTACTTCCCAAACTTTACACCAAATTCACAAGGACATTCATTTGATCCTGTTTACAAACCATACAACATTGGCCAAACATCTTCCTTCATGCCAAACCACTCATCTCATCCTCCAACCATTTGTAATGATCAATACAAGTTTGATCAACCATCCCACTACAATTCCAACTACACAAACCCAATTCATCCATATCAACACAATGACTTTCTCCGCATTGCCTCAGAAAAGCAAAAGTTCCGTGATGAAATATCACAAATCCATGATCTTAGTGATCTCAATGCCATCCATCTTGCACAACGCAACAAAGGGCAACCTCCATCATCACCCTACAACAATTGCGTTCCTCACTCTCTCAACTTGGATCAAGTTACAAACCACACTCACTATTGCCCTTGTTGCATCTTCCTTCAAAAACAAATCCTATACTTGAGTGAAGATATTTCTTGGATTGAATATCTCCTCACCCGTCCTCATCCCATACCACCCTTAACACGATACAATATCGTAAGATCCACCTCTTCCGCTCCATACCCCACTCCATATCCCTCTCCATCTAACAACTATGCTTTATGCTTATGTTCCCCTTCAAGCAAATAAAACAATCAACCATGGGTTGCAAGCAAGTCCAAGTGCTCTCTTAGGCAATATAGGGCTATGTCTATTCTTTTGTTTATTTGTGATCAATATGCCTTAAGCATATTGAATGTTGTAATACTTTCTATGATGCTTGAATGAATCTATTTTTATTTGCATAATTATTGCTTTGCATGTATATGTGTCTTGTTCTCTTCTAATATTTTGTGTAGCCAAGATTTCCATAGCTCATTCCCTTGGTGTTCTCAAATGAGGGGGAGCATACATCAAGGGGGAGCATTAACCTTTTTGATTTTACAAAAAGGGGGAGAAGAGAATGTTAAACTCTAATAATACTTGTCTAAAAATTATTTTTTAGACCAAATGAGTTTAAGGTTTTGTAATCATCAAAAAGGGGGAGATTGTTGACATAAATAATGTCTAAAAACATTGTTAGCATATTAACAATGTCTCTATGTTTTGATAATTACAAAGCATAAACTCATTAATCTAAAACTTATGACGTAAACAAGTTTTTAGTGCTTAATATTTGTCTTTGCATCCATATCACTTAAGGTATGAATAAACAAAGTGTTTATTGTATTTCATGATCAAAGGAAATTTTTATAATCTCTAGAATTTTTATAAAATGTATTAAACATTCTATATCTTTTACAAAATTAATTTTGGAATTAAAAGAATATGTTTAATTCATTATAAATATATAATTTCAAATTTCCAACCAAAAATGGCAAATTTTATCCAGAAAAATATTCCCCACTAAAAGACAAGAAAAACCAACGTTCTGAAGGGGCGGCCCCCTTAATTCCTTAGGCGGCCCCCTTAATCATTAAGGTGACCGGCCATTAATTAAGGGGACCGGCCACGCTCCAGAACAGTAAATTTTTCCCCTATAAATACTGGTTCATCCCACAAAATTTTCTTGCCTTTTGCACTCCTAAACTTTCTGTTCTAGATCCACATTTCTTTTCTCTTAATCCTTTGATCATAAGTACATAATTCTTTGTTTCAAAGTGATTCAAACATCATCCTCTCAAGTGCAAGAGAAGAATACTTCTATCCCCCAAGACAAGAAGTATTACAACTTGTTGTGACCTCCACATACAAGTTGTTGGTGCATCATCAAGATTATTTACATAATTCTTTGTGAAGATTGTTGTGAATATTTGATTGTAGATAGTTGTGCTAGGTATATAGATTGTGTGAATAGTTAGTTGTTTGGTGTGAAGAAGAAAAGTTAGGAATTAGATTGTAGTGAAGAAGCTAGGTGTGAAGTTGTTAGTGGTGAAGAAAATTGGTGTGAAGAAGATAGGCGTGAAGTAGTTAGTTGTGAAATAGATTGGTGTGAAGAAGTTGTGTAGAAGTTGTGATTTAGGTGTGTAGAAGTTGTGGTGTGTAAATTGGTGTGTAAGGTTTTCTCCGCCATAAGGGAGCTTGTCGATATAGTGAAGAAAACTCTCGAGTTAGGTGCTCGGGGAGTGGAGTAGGGCAAGGAAGGTGTCCTTGTAGCCGAACCACTATAAATCTCTTGTCTCGCGGTCCGATCTTTCCATCTCTTACTTATTTCATTACTTATCATTGTTATATCTTACTCATTGATAGTTGTTTATATTGTGCAAGACTTGAGATCACATATTATCGAATCTAAAATTTAAAAACTAAGAAAACACTAAAACTATCTTTTATAACAAATTAAAAAGACGTAAAACTATTCAACCCCCGTTCTAGTTTTCCACAATAAAGATGTAAATAATAGTTTGATGCTGGTCCTACAAAATCTCACTTACTATTATTCTTTTTGTTAAGTTTACTTGGCCCTACAAAATCTATACTACCTCCCATACTGATAGAAGCCACTTTGGAAGAAAAAAAAAAACGGTAATCATTACATTACTGGATATATTTGCCGTTTCATTTATTGACATTAATCTTCTTCATCATCTCCTCTCACAGTTGCAGTTAGAATCTCTGGTTTTTGTCTATCCTTCCAATCGAATTAATATCAGGTTGTTAAATAGGTGACATAAGAAGAACATTTTTTTTGAAATTCTCTGTTCTTTTTCATGTTGATCTTGGTGGATCTGCAATCTTATGATGTCACCGACCAAAAGCTTAGTGTTATTGTTTATAATCTGATAAAAGATTGCGTGTATTGTTGTTATCAAGTTTTAGATTTTGTTGCATGTACCATTTTCAGGAAATTTATGTCTGTATTTGGTTTATTACTATGGTTTTTTTGATATTGTTTTATTTTATTTGCGTTTAACTGGGCTATGAGTATTTGTTGATATAAATAATGTCTTAAAACATTGTTAGCATAATTAACAACGTCTCTATGTTTTGATAATTACAAAGCATAAACTCAGTAATCTAAAACTTATGACGTAAACAAGTTTTTAGTGCTTAATACTTGTCTTTGATTCCATATCACTTAAGGTATGAATAAACAAAGGGTTTATTACATTTCATGATCAAAGGAAATTTCTTTAATCACTAGATTTTTTTTTAAAAATGCATTAAACATCTTATATCTTTTACAAAATTATTTTTGGAATTAAAAGAATATGTTTAATTCATTATAAATATTTGATTTCAAATTTCCAACCAAAAATGGCAAATTCTATCCAGAAAAATATTCCCCACTAAAAGACAAGAAAAACCAACGTTCTGAAGGGGCGACCCCCTTAATTCCTTAGGCGGTCCCCTTAATCATTAAGGGGACCGGCCACTAATTAAGGGGACCGGCCACGCTCCAGAACAGTATTTTCCCCCCGTATAAATACTGGTTCATCCCTCAGAATTTTCTCACCTTTTGCACTTCTAAACTTTCTGATCTAAATCCATATCTCTATTCTCTTATCCTTTGATCATAAGTGTATAATTCTTTGTTTCAAAGTGATCCAAACTTCATCCTCTCAAGTGCAAGAGAAGAATACTTCTATCCCTCAAGACAAGAAGTATTACAACTTGTTGTGATCTCCACATCCAAGTTGTTGGTGCATCATCAAAGATCATTTACATTATTCTTTGTGAAGATTGTTGTGAATATTTGATTGTAGATAGTTGTGCTAGATATAGATTGTGTGATTAGTTAGTAGCTTGGTGTGAAGAAGAAAAGTTAGGAACTAGATTGGTGTGAAGAAGATAGGTGTGGAGTAGTTAGTTGTGAAGTAGATTGATTTGAAGAAGTTGTGTAGAAGTTGTGACTTAGGTGTGACGAAGTTGTGGTGTGAAAATTGGTATGTAAATTGGTGTGTACGGTTTTCTCCGCCATAAGGGAGTTTGTTGATATAGTGAAGAAAACTCTCGAGTTAGGTGCTCGGGGAGTGGAGTAGGGCAAGGAAGGTGTCCTTGTAGCCGAACCACTATAAATCTCTTGTCTCGTGGTTCGATCTTTCCATCTCTTACTTATTTCATTACTTATCATTGTTATATATTGTGTATTGTTAATTGTTTATATTGTACAAGACTTGAGATCACATATTATCGAATCTAAGTTTTTAAAAGCTAAGAAAACACTAAAACTATCTTTTATAACAAATTAAAAAGACGTAAAACTATTCAACCCCCCTTCTAGTTTTCCACAATTGGTATTACAGCCACGTCTAGCAAGATTTTTAAAATATATTGTATTTTAAAACTTGTAACGATCTATGGAATCTGAAAAATATTTAGAAGGGCAATCTATGCGAAGACCACCACTATTTGAAAGTGATGGATTTTTATATTGGAAAAATAGATTCGAAACTTATGTGAAATCAAAAGATCTTGATCTTTGAAACTAAAATGAATGAAATTGTATCTTTCAAAGAACAAAATGATGATTTGAAAAAGAAATTAGCAAAAAATAATGAGGCTAAAATGGTAATTTACAATGCGTTACCACGCAAAGAATATGAAAGAATTTTTATGTATAAAACCGCCAAAGAAATTTGGGATTCTTTACTAATTACTCACCAAGGTAATAACCAAGTCAAAGATAATAAAATAGATCTTCTTGTACAACAATATGAACAATTTACGATTCCGGAAGAGGAATCAATTGATAATGCTTTTGCTAAGTTTAACACTATCATCACAAGTTTAAAAGCACTTGATGAGACATTTTCTAGTAAAAATTGTGTTAGGAAATTTCTTAGGGCATTGCATCCAAAATGGCGAGCTAAGGTCACGGCAATTGAAGAATCAAAGAACTTGATGACGTTATCACTAGATGAACTAATTGGCAACTTGAAGGTTCATGAAGAAATCATAAGAAGAGATTCGGAAACGGTCAAAGTCAAGAAAGAACAAACCAAATCCATTGCTCTAAAAGCCAAAAATGAACCTAGTGATGATGATGATTCAAGTGACGAAAGTGAAGACGAAGAATATGCAATGGCCGTAAGAGCTTCAAGAGACGAGGAAGATTCACTAGATCATCACGAGACGAAAGAAAAGCATTCCAAAGGAATAGAAGTGACAACTACGGGAAAAGAAAGTGCTTTAGATGTGGAAGTCCAAATCATCTCATTGGCGAATGTCTAAAGCCACCGGGTTATGAAAATCAAGGTGCTTTTGTTAGTGGAACATGGAGTGATAGTGACAAAGAAGAAGTTGAAAAGCCAAGAGACGAAAGGTGTTTCATGGCAAAAGAAACCGACGAAATATGTTTAGGAATTGACTTGGAACCTGACAAATGGATCAAAGATAGCGGATGTTCGAGGCACATGACGGGGAACCGCAAGCTATTCTCTACATACAAGGCATACAATAGAGGTAACGTTATTTTTGGTAGTGACTTACGTGGAAAAATCATTGGCAAAGGTACGATTTCTCAAGACTCTCTTACTATTGAAAATGTAGAGCATGTAGATAATTTAACATATAACTTGCTTAGTGTAGGTCAAATATATGATAATAAATGTAGAGTCACATTTACTGAAGAGGATAGCGAAATAGTTAAGAATGAAAAAATTATAGGTAGAGGAATTAGGAAAGGTGGCATATATGTTATGAAACTAGGAAACAAACCTGAGGATAGGATATGCCTAACGACCCTAGATGAAAACTCTACATTGTGGCATAGGAGATTAGGACATGCTAACATGCAACAAATACAATCTTTGGCCTCTAAGGAATTAGTTAGAAATTTGCCTAATCTAAAATATGACAAGCATTTTTGTGATGCATGTAAAATTGGAAAACAAGCTCATGCTAGTCACAATGCTAAGAATATAGTATCCACTACTAGGTACCTAGAATTATTACATATGGATCTTTTTGGTCCATCCGCTGTGCGGAGCTATGGAGGAAACAAATATACCTTAGTTATAGTAGATGACTAGTCACGATACACGTGGACTAGGTTTTTAAGTGACAAAATCCAAGCCTTTGAAAAATTCGAAATATTTAGTAAAATGATTCAAAATAAATTAGGATGCTCAATAGTTGCCATTAGGACGGACCATGGTAGGGAATTTGATAACGAAGTACAATTCGGAAAATATTGTGAGTTAAATGGAATATCTCACAATTTCTCCGCTCCTCGTACTCCTCAATCAAATGGCGTAGTAGAAAGAAAAAATAGGTCACTACAAGAAATGAGTAGAACTATGTTAAATGAACAATCCATCCCACAAAAATTTTGGTGTCACGCCGTAGATACATCAACTTATATTTTAAATAGGATATCAATTAGAAGAATTCTAGGAAAAACTCCTTATGAGTTATTAAGAGGTAGAAAACCAAACTTAAGCTACTTTAGGGTATTTGGAAGTAAATGCTATATTTTAAACACTAAGGATTACCTCACTAAGTTTGATCCAAAATCATATGAAGGAATATTTTTAGGATACTCACAAAATAGCAAAGCATATATAAAACTTAACAAACACTCCATGAAAGTAGAGGAATCACTAAATGTAACATTTGATGAAACACCACCACCTCCTAAAACATTACCTTTAGAAGATGATGATTTAGTCGAAGATGAAGCTATTGAGGTTAGTAAAACAAAACCCATAGGAAATGATAATGAAGACATTCACTTAGAAAATAACGAAACTGTTAATATTAAAGAATCTAGATCACATCCATTAGATAATATAATAGGACATCTTAACCAAAGAACCCTTAGGTCACAAGCCCAAGATAAAAACAATTTCTTTTGTTTCCTCTCAGCAATAGAACCTAAGAATATTAGCGAGGCCTTAAAGGATGAAAGTTAGGTTATAGCTATGCAAGAAGAATTAAATCAATTTAAGGCAAATGATGTTTGGGAATTAGTCCCAAATCCAAAGAATATGACCATCATAGCAACCAAATGGGTATATAGGAATAAGTTAGACGAGAATGGAATAGTTACTAGGAATAAAGCTAGGTTAGTTGCCCAAGGTTATAATCAACAAGAAGGAATTGATTATGACGAAACTTATGCCCCCGTAGCTAGACTAGAATCGATTAGGATATTACTTGCCTATGCTTGCGCCCTAGATTTTAAGTTATTCCAAATGGACGTAAAAAGTGCATTCCTTAACGGTTTTATCAATGAGGAGGTATATGTGGCACAACCTCCAGGATTTATTGACTTCGCAAAACCTGATTATGTTTATAAGTTAAAGAAAGCTTTGTATGGACTCAAACAAGCTCCCAAAGCTTGGTATGATCGATTAAAAGCTTTTCTTATTAAACATGATTATTCCATGGGAATGGTAGATAACATTCTTTTCACTAAAAGGAAAGACCCAAATCTCATCATTGTCCAAATATATGTTGATGACATTATATTTGGATCGACTTGTCAAGACATATGTGATGAATTTGCCAAAATCATGCATGATGTGTTTGAGATGAGTATGATGGGTGAACTTAACTTCTTCCTAGGATTACAAATAAAACAATTAGAAGATGGAATATTTTTTAACCAATCTAAGTACATTAAGGAAATGCTTAAGAAATTTGGCCTAGAAGACTCAAAACCCATGAAAACTCCCATGTCTACGGAGGTAAAGCTCACAAAGGACGATGAAGGTAAGTCCGTAGATAACACCAAGTATAGAGGAATGATAGGTAGTTTACTATACTTGATGGCAAGTAGACCCGACATCATGTTTAGTGTCTGCCTTTGTGCCCGTTTTCAAGAGGATCCCAAAACCTCTCACCTAGAAGTGGTTAAGCGTATCTTTCGATATGTTAAAGGCACTATACACTTAGGATTATGGTATCCTAAGGGATCCGGCATAGAAACCATCGTCTATGCGGATTCGGATCATGCGGGAGACTACGTAGATAGAAAGAGCACTAGCGGTATTTGCACGTTTATGGGATGTTGTCTAACGTCTTGGTTTTCGAAGAAGCAAACCGCTCTTGCTATTTCTACCACCGAAGCCGAATATGTAAGCGCCGGAAAGACATGTCAACAAGCACTATGGATGAAACAAGCTCTCGTAGACTATGGCATTAGGTTAGAAAATGTTCCCATTATGTGTGATAACAAAGGTGCGATAGATTTAAGTAAAAATCCGGTGCAACACTCTAGGACTAAACACATAGAAATACGTCACCATTTTCTTAGGGATAATGTACAAAAAGGAAATATATCTATAGAAAAGGTTGCATCGGAAGACAACATTGCGGATATATTAAAAAAACCCCTTAAGCGTGAATTATTCAACCACTTGCGTTTAGGATTAGGAATGATGGAACAAGTTGACTAAATTATATTGAATTAATACAAATTTATACTTGCATAAACTTTATTTTTCTTCCATTTCATCTTTTCTGAGTCTAGGAATCTATTTCGCACAAAACTAAAGATTGAGAAGATTTATTTTCTTTGCATAAACCTTTTTGTAAAACTCAATCAATTTTCTCTAAAAATTATTCTCACAATCTAGGAATCACATAAAGATCATTTTCCTTGCATTGTTGACTAATTCTAAAAACATTGTCTTTCAAAATCATGCATAAACTCTCACATAAATTGTCAAGGTATATAACCTAATATATGTCTTTGACATTCATGATCGAGCAAAAATTGAATCAAGGAGATCATTTGGATTGTTTCTTAGGATCGTTATTTCTTTTTGCATCTAGGAGTCGAAACAATCACAACTCCACATTTGTGGCATATAGACACTCACTAGGACAAATTCACTAATAATGGTGTCATCTCAATCCATCACTAGCTTTTCACTCACTAATTGCCTTTGCCTTTAATCTAAGATAGGTGCCTTAGGAAGTTTAAGTGATCTTGCCCTTACTTACCTCCCATTGCTTATTATGTGTTGATTAATTGCTCTTTTGCCTATGTGTTATTGCATGCATGTTATATCTTGATTAGATTAGATTCTATATTGCCTAAGAGAATTGAACTTGCTTGAACTCTAATCCAAACACACAACCTTTCTGCAAATTTTCTGCCAAAAACCCAATTCTGGCAACCTGGAAATCACCAGATGGGCGGCCCCCTTAATTTTGTAAGGCAGCCCCCTTAATCATTAAGGGGACCGCCCCCTAATTAAGGGGACCATCCATCTGATGGTCGGGTTTACAGAATCTTTTCTGCTTTTTAGCCCATTTCAACCTACATTTCCAAATTTTCACCAACACATTTTGTCCTAATCTCCCAAACAAACTTTATCCATCCATAAACACACAAATCTTACACTATAAATACCCCCAATCCTCAAAACTCTTCACTCATCCCTTCATGACTTCTCCAAACAAACCCAAACCAAAAGCCTCAAGGCTTGCAAAAATGACGGAAAAACCCGTTTGGCGAAGAAAAAGTCCTCGAAACAAATCCATCATAACACATGAAGTTGGAAGTCATTCAACACCACCAACCACTTACTTCCCAAACTTTCCACCAAATCCACAAGGACATTCATTTGATCCTACTTACAAACCATACAACATTGGCCAAACATCTTCCTTCATGCCAAATCACTCACCTCATCCTCCAATCACTTGTAATGATCCATACAAGTTTGATCAACCATCCCACTACAACTCCAATTATCCAAACCCAATTCATCCATATCAACACAATGACTTTCTCTACATTACCACGGAAAAGCAAAAGTTCCGTGATGAAATATCAGAAATCCATGATCTTCGTGATCTCAATGCCATGCATCTTGCACAACGCAACAAAGGGCAACCTCCATCATCACCCTATAACAATTGCCTTCCTCACTCTCTCAACTTGGATCAAGTTACAAACCACACTCACTATTGCCCTTGTTGCATCTTTCTCCAAAAACAAATCCTTTACTTGAGTGAAGATATTTCTTGGATTGAATATCTACTCACGCGATCTCATGCCATTCCACCCCTAACATGATACAATATCGTAAGGGCCACCTCTTCCGCTCCATACCCCACTCCATATCCTTCTCCATCTAACAACTAAGCTTTATGCTTATGTTATCCTTCAAGCAAATAAATCAATCAACCATGAGTTGCAAGCAAGTCCAAGTGTTCCTTCTAGGCAATATAGGACTATGTCTTTTCTTTTGTTTTATTATGATTAATATGTCTTAAGCATATTAAATGTTGTAATGCTTTCTATGATGCTTGAATGAATCTATTTTTGTTTGCTTTGCATGTATATGTGCCTTGTTCTCTTATAATATTTTGTGTAGCCAAGATTTCCATAGCTCATTCCCTTGGTGCTCTCAAATGAGGGGGAGTACACATCAAGGGGGAGCTTTAACCTTTTTGATTTTACAAAAAGGGGGAGAAGAGAATGTTAAACTCTAAATTCTTGTCTAAAAATTATTTTTTAGGCCTAATGAGTTTAAGGTTTTGTAGTCATCAAAAAGGGGGAGATTGTTGACATAAATAATGTCTTAAAACATTGTTAGCATAATTAACAATGTCTCTATGTTTTGATAATTACAAAGCATTAACTCATTAATCTAAAACTTATGACGTAAACAAGTTTTTAGTGCTTAATACTTGTCTTTGATTCCATATCACTTAAGGTATGAATAAACAAAGGGTTTATTACATTTCTTGATCAAAGGAAATTTCTCTAATCACTAGATTTTTAAAAAAAAAATGCATTAAACATCTTATATCTTTTACAAAATTATTTTTGGAATTAAAAGAATATGTTTAATTCATTATAAATATTTGATTTCAAATTTCTAACCAAAAATGACAAATTCTATCCAGAAAAATATTCCCCACTAAAAGACAAGAAAAACCAACGTTCTGAAAGGGTGGCCCCCTTAATTCCTTAGGCGGTCCCCTTAATCATTAAGTGGACCGGCCACTAATTAAGGGGACCGGCCACGCTCCAGAACAATATTTCCCCCCCTATAAATACTGGTTCATCCCTCAGAATTTTCTCACCTTTTGCACTTCTAAACTTTCTGATCTAGATCCATATCTCTATTCTCTTATCCTTTGATCATAAGTGTATAATTCTTTGTTTCAAAGTGATCCAAACTTCATCCTCTCAAGTGCAAGAGAAGAATACTTCTATCCCTCAAGACAAGAAGTATTACAACTTGTTGTGATCTCTACATCCAAGTTGTTGGTGCACCATCAAAGATCATTTACATTATTCTTTGTGAAGATTGTTGTGAATATTTAATTGTAGATAGTTGTGCTAGATATAGATTGTGTGATTAGTTAGTAGCTTGGTGTGAAGAAGAAAAGTTAGGAACTAGATTGGTGTGAAGAAGATAGGTGTGGAGTAGTTAGTTGTGAAGTAGATTGATTTGAAGAAGTTGTGTAGAAGTTGTGACTTAGGTGTGACGAAGTTGTGGTGTGAAAATTGGTGTGTAAATTGGTGTGTACGGTTTTCTCCGCCATAAGGGATCTTGTTGATATAGTGAAGAAAACTCTTGAGTTAGGTGCTCGGGGAGTGGAGTAGGGCAAGGAAGGTGTCCTTGTAGCCGAACCACTATAAATCTCTTGTCTCGCGGTTCGATCTTTCCATCTCTTACTTATTTCATTACTTATCATTGTTATATATTGTGTATTGTTAATTGTTTATATTGTACAAGACTTGAGATCACATATTATCGAATCTAAGTTTTTAAAAGCTAAGAAAACACTAAAACTATCTTTTATAACAAATTAAAAAGACGTAAAACTATTCAACCCCCTTCTAGTTTTCCACAGTATTGGTTATTATAATAGTAGGTTCCCATTGTTTAAAGTTTGTGGTTTGTATTGTTTAAAACTTGTTGGTTATTATAAGAGTGGATTAGTTGATCAAAGGCTGGTTGTCGTCTGTGATAGTTGGATAAAGTGCACAGTCAGGGCTTAATGATTTGATCAAATGCGTGTTCCTGTTTGTGTTACGATCCTAAAATGTATAATTAGGGGTTAAGACTAAAGCTGTGTTGTTAAAAGGTTGTGCGGGTTCATGTATGTGTTAGTATTGAAACTACAGTGTTGTGCCTTAACGGTTTTGATTATAATAGCTTATTATAGATGGCAAACAAAGGCGTTATTGTTCTATTGTGTGGAATATGCCGGGTTAACCCAAAAACATGTATGCAGGTTATTTTAACCGGTTATTTGTAATGTTTGTTTCTTGATATGAATCTCTTGTTGAAATTTACGTACTTGTAGATATTGTGTATAGCAATTTATAGGCCTAAACACGCCCTTATTTTCTGTGTCAAACAATATTCAATGCAAAGTGGTCAGGGTAAAAGGTTAAAAAGCTGATTAAGAATTAAGTGAATGTTGTTCTTGGTATCAAGTATTTTATTATATTTTTAATAATTTTGTATTTGTGTACAGTCAAAGATGCCTATCGAATTTATTACTGAGCAAGATCCAGAACACTTTGGTGAATTTCAGGTAGCTGAAATATTGATATTAAAATCGCGTTTTTGTCATGTCTAATTGTTCTGTACACAACAATTTACTTATATTTGCACATTTTTATGTAGGTTTTACCGGATGTGTACAATTATGAAGCGTACAACGGTAATTTTAAAATATACATCATATCTGCAGATGGTTATCATTTCAAAGTGGAGTTAGTCAGGCCTCGATACGGCTTATGGTATCTAACCAGGCCAAAATGGACAACATTTTGCAACCGAAGCTTGAATGAAGATGTAGAATTATTGCATTTTGTAGAAGAAGGTGAAGACTGTTTCTATGTGACCGGGTACCTGGCAAATGGCCATGAAGTCGAAGGCTATGAAGGAAACAGATCTACTCTTGCAAGGTTCAAGACGGTTGTTTTGCCCGACCCTCGCTTGCCTCAGGTATTGAAGTGTCAATTACTTTAATTGTGCTATTCATAAAGTTGACATATCCTGTTAGTGATAGTTTTGCAATAAAAACTTTTAAACATTTTATCCTATAAATTGTGATACAGTCCTTACCTGCTGAAATACTACCGGGATTTGAATAGCTTGATGAGGTCACCATGGAAGCAGACAGAGAAGACTACCCTTGTCATGTGAGGCGTCTTGCCGTCTTAGGGGACGTGGGCACTTACAGATATCAGTTGTTGGGTGATGCCTGGAGTACTTTGGTGGATGATATTGATTTGGAACCTGGAACAACAGTTGTATTTACAAAGAACAGGGGACACAGGTTGTGGGTCGATGCCTTTGATGATGATGGAAGCATGGTAACGGATTTCATGTTCAAAGGTACAGCTACTTTGAACAGGGTGAAACTACCATTGGAATGGCATGAAGAGAGTAAGTGTTATAGTATTTTTATTATGATTGTCTGGTAGTGTGCTTGTAGTCAATTCCAAGTCTTATTAAAGCTTATTAGGTATGTATTTTTATGCAAGAATGTTAACACATAAAATAATGAATTGTGATTTGTAGATGACGATAGAATGAAGCATATCTGTTACTGCCCATCTCACAGGGATCATTTTGGAGAAAACAACAGAGTTTTCTATAAAAGCTATGCACAGATCCAGTGTTACAACAGATTGGTAAGAATTCATAGTTTTTTTTATACATAATTATTGATTGAAAAAAATTTGCTTAATAGTGATTACACTTTCAATTATTGTAGGCCATTCTGGCTTTTTTCCTCGACAAACATCCGATGCACATGTATAACAAAGCACTCATCATTCTTGGGCATTACATAGAGGAAATGGAAATCCATATGGAGCCTCACAAGGAGAATCCAGTCAGGATCAATCATATTAATATCCATGGTCCGTGGAGGCAAGTAGCTGAAGCAGGTCATTTCCCGTACACCAAGGTGATAAGGTTCAGGTACATGTCCAACGGGGAAGACCTGGATGTGCTGGAAGGTCAGAATCCTCATTACCCAATATTTCAAATTTGCTAATCTGCTAAGTATTTCTTTCCTAGGCATGTCTTAAACAATTCACCTCCATACTTGCTTTTGTGTTTTATCTGAACAACTGTTAATGTTTGTCAACCTTTGTGTTTAACCCTGTTTATGTAAGTTTAACTTGGGACTACACTCTAATGCTTAAGTAGTTATGTAAGTTTAATCATGTGTATGTAAGTTTAACTTAGAAGTACACTTTAATGTTTAAGTAATGGTTTAACACTCTTTTTGTATAGGCTGTTAATAATTTGGTTTTCAAATATTAGTTTGTTTTTGTGAAGAATCAAAAATGTCGTCATTGTTGCATGCGATAAACGTAAGCATGTCAACACACTGTGTTGCTTTAAGAAATAAAAAATGCTAAGGTTTCAGTTGGTCGACATGTTGACACACTACCATTTTTCCACTATTCTTTTGTTCTAGATTTTTAGTAGTTCATATCTCCATATTAAGTATTAAACTAAAAATTCTTCTAGTATGCTGATGTGCTGAACTTATCATGTTTTGAACGATGCTATGATGTGAAGTAACTTAAGGTTTGCGTATCGTTGTTTGTATTGTATGTGGTTTATTTTTTTGCAAGTTAGATAACATTAAAGTGATCGAAGTTGACATACGGGAAAATGACCCTCATTCAAATTCTATACAAAGCTTCTTTATATACAACATTTGTAGTCGAGTTGGTGTACTTTCCTTCCTCATCACAGCACAACACTTTCAATCCTTGTCTGGTTTTGACTCTAGATACTGCCACATAAAGTTGGCCGTGTGAGAACACTGGTCGTTGAAGAAATAATCCGACCTGTGTTAGCATCTGGCCTTGAATTTTGTTAATAGTCATTGCAAAACACAAAGCGAGTGGGAACTGCCTGTGGTTAAATTTAAAGGGAATTGTTGTATCTGATGGGCTAAGTATCAAACGTGGTATTGCACAAATTGTACCAACACAACCTCCAGATGTAAATCATGGCTTCAACTGCATTGATTCCCAATCGCAATACCTGAAGCCTCGTTCCATTACACAATCCAGCCATCTGGTCAATGTTTCTCATGTACATAAATGGTGCTCCCACTTTCAATGTCAAAGAATGACGAGGAATCCCAGCAATTCGAATGCTATTTAGGAAATCAGTTGTGTATAGAGCCTTATTGAAGTTGGTGTCCTGATCAACAATACCAACCGAGTCTGAGCTCTCATATGTATGTTCCTCGCCCGGTATTAATTGAAGAATGCGATCGTTAATTAAATCCACCAGTTCGTGTGTTGGAGCGAGAATTGCCTTTTCCTAGAAATATCCTTTTGTATATAGGTTATCTTTTAAGTTCGGGTAGGTTTGTTGAATTATTGTAGCAACATGATTGTCCGAGTCGGGTATCAACATATCGTCCAGGAATGTGATAATGTTCTCGTCATCACCGTCTTCCCCAATTGTACCATTTCCAATTGATAATATCCAGTCAGCAAAGTCTTGTATTTCCTTTCTCTCGGTGTTATTTCTCCCCACCTGTAAGTGCATGTTGACCGTCAATTCGAGAACGGTGCAATGTTGCCACAAATATGAAGAATTGATCGCCGCGTGCACGACATCATGCCTGTTTCCATTTGTAACCACCGGTAATATTTTCCGGAAGTCTCCTCCAAACAACACTACTTTCCCTCTGAATATTTGACTGGAAGGTTCATTTTCATCCGTTCTACATATGTCTTTTAACGCCCTATCAAATGCCTTGTAACAATGCATGTGTGTCATCGGAGCCTCATCCCATATGATTAGGTTAGACATCCTTATCAAGTCTGCAAGTTCACTATCTGCAGGTATATTGCACATAGAATCATCCACTATATTGATATGAATAGCAAACCGATAATGGGCTGTTCTTCTACCTTCAAGCAAGAGAGCTGCAATTCCGCTAGATGCAACGTTTAACACTATCCCTTCTCGTGACCTTATTGCAGCAGATAATGTCTTGTAAAGATATGTTTTTCCAGTCCCCCCGTACCCGCACACAAAAAACATGCCTCCTTGCTGTGCATTAATGATGCGTGGAATTGCACCCTCACAAAAGGTTTTACCTCTCAAGGGATCTTGATAAGCTTGCAATCCCCACCAGGCAGTGTACCTGACCGTTGTAGTATAGTATAGTGGCAAGTACCGGAGGATTGATCGTTCAACTCAAAGAATAATGTTCGCTAGGGTTAAAACTCAATTAAACTAGGTCTAGAGATGAGGGATGATTCTTTTTGTATTTTTGTATTTTATGAAAAGCAAGTAAAAATCTCGGGTTTTGAAGGAGTGGGCGGAATTAGTTGCTAATCAACTAACCCAAATAACTAAAGATGCAATCAAAATAAAATAAAATAAACTTAAACTAATTGTGGCGAAAACAATAATGAGAGAAAATGTGTTTACTTAGATTTCACTACTCCCTAGCTATCTTTTGCTGGTTGATTAGTTTATTACAATTGCATGGATGACGGGTTATATTCCTTAATACCATTCGTAGGGCCGTGTACGATCTTCCCTAACTCTATAAGCTTCTACCTCTTCCTATGTCGAGCCGACTACTAGCTCCTAACATGGCCTCATTAGTAGTTACATATGCATTAAATATAACCAATATATCGCAGTACACCTCCGATCATGTTTCTTAAGACGTTCAAGCAAGTTACCAATTGGAAGTCTGCCAGTTTTTTTAAGCCTAACATCGAATTCATTCATCCACAACAATTATAAACAAACAACCAACCAATAATCAATATCTAAGTTTCATTACATCTAAGCAAACACAAAGAAAACCTAGCATAGCATGTTAAAGAGAAGACAAGCATAAGATATAATCAAACAACACATAGACATATTGAATGATTTGTTGAAAGACTTATCTTCAATTAAGCATGGATGAAACAAGGGTTTGAAACCCTCAAAATAGCAGTAAAATTAGTCTAGGGTTTTCTCCCTTCAAAGTTGCACACAATGAATGAAAACAAAGAAAAGTATATATAGATTTTACAATCTGACGGCGTCAAGAGTAGGGTCTGATGCCGTCAACTCACCGCCAAAATAATACTCGTATTACCTAGATCCAGTTCTGAAGTCGTCACATATAAACCTGGTCTTGGCCGTCATGTGCAATTTACTCTTGATGGCCTTGGTGACGCCGTCATGTAAAAATCTTCAAAAACCTCTCTATCGTCATGCGTAATTTTATTTATCCACCTCTTTGTCAAGTCTTGACGCCGTCACTAGCAATCTGTGAAGTCGTCAGGTACAATTTTCAACATGATTTTGAGACTTTGTCGTTTTCTTCACTTTTTCGCTCTAAAAATGTCCAAAATGCTTCCTTTTATAAATTTCCTCTCAAAAGTACCTAAAATGACAAAAGGAACGATTTAGGGCAATATTTGATCAAATAATCTCGACTTTGGCCTTAAATGACCCCCTAAAAGCGGTACACTTTTCGTCTCATCAATTAACAACGTTGATTAATGTATGGTATACACCTTTTTGCTCGTTCGTCAATGTCTTGTACATGTTTATATGCGTTTCATGTAATTTATCAATGTTGTACGCCGTCTCTGATGATATCAACCTATTGTAATTTGACATTGTGAACATCTCATTTGGTAGTATCATGTTTGGTATATGTCTTAAGGTTTTGTTGTTGCAAAGGAGCATGTGTTCGATATATGTCAGGCATATATTCTTCTTCTTGATATCCGATAGTACCAAGTCTGCAAGTGAAATATCACGGCTAGTACTTGGTTATAATTTTGTACATTTGAGCTGCACTCTTAAAATATCCTTGTTATTAAATGTTTTAATCATTATAAAAGGAAACACTTGTGTGATTATAGTCTTGTTTTAGCTTTATCATGAATACATGTTATTATTTGTATTATTAAATACCTGGATTGTTCGTTTTAACTTGCTCTATACGCTCCACATCAACTGCAATTACATGCCAGGTTTTTTCATACACCTTTTCCGGATGAGACATGCTATCTGTCATAATCAGCGTGACATAAAATGAACGTAAATAGTGTCCTGACCCCCACGTACTGGCCTCCAACAATCTATCAACATTCTCTTTGTCATCCTCCAACAACACTCAAGCTTGACAAGCGTCTTTATATGTAGGATATGTAACACCCTCAAACTTTTTAAAGTCTTTCCAATGTGTTGCACCAACTTTGTTTAGTAAGACTCTCAAATAGAATAATTCACTGTACGCCAGAGGAATGTGGTGTACACGGCCAATTGATTTCGTTTTTTGTCTTTCTACCTATATCTTCTCTTCTGGTTTCCATACATAGTGTTCAGGAAATTCATGGTATAATAGTTTTCTTGCATTCTCGTCTGCCTTGTTTGTTTCCATCCACTGGATAAACTTTGTGTCATTGATCGATGCCTTTTCCAACGTGAAATCTAAACTCTCTGTCTCCTCGAATATAACCGATTGTTTCCCTTCCTTGTGAAATGGTAGCCTCTCAACCGTAGGGAATCTGTAGTGTATATCAAAGGCGTAAATCCTCCACGCTGCTTCGCATGCTGAAATATATCTACAGTCATAGTAATTCTTAATTTCGTCAACGTATTCATCTTCAAGAGCAGCTGTGACTCTATCTGGCCCCTTATTTATGTACTTGAAAAGATATTTGATTGAGCCAGCCTGGTTGCACCATTCGACGTTGATATGTGATTGATAACGTCGAAGCAAACCGGGTTTGTACAGTACAACGTATCCATTATGCAATTCTGTTCCGCTTTTTGTTATATTAGAACCATCGTTCCTTCTTTTATAGATTGCGTACCCGCTGTCATCAATAAATGTTTTATCGTTAAATTCGTTTGGAAACTTCTTCGTGCATTTATTCTTGACCGTGCAAGGGCAACTTGGTCGCTGCGGCCCACATGGACCATGCATCATGTGGTCAGTGACAATTTGATAGAGATCCAGATCCTCGTTCTTATCTGGTATCTCTAATGATATAAACCGGTCTATGTCTGCTGTCGTGGTTAATTTAGCCTTTTTTTTCGAGAAATAATAAAATGTGTGCATGTGGGAGGCCTCTTTTCTAGAATTCGACAGTGTAAACCGCTGTATTAATAAGATACCGTTAATTAGTAAGCATATTGGATTTGGGAGTAACGAAGAACACCTATGTGAAAATAAATATATCAATTTAATACCTGCTTCTAGCTTTCCAAAATAATGTCCATCTTTGAAATCTCGCATGAGGTTGTCAAGTTTTTGTTAAAAAACCCGTGTTATTGCATCCGGTCTGTCTTCTGATTTCAAGCCCCTTTCATTAACAAAACGTGCAATCTCCGGCCAATTCGGATTGCATGTAAACGTAATAAACATGTCTAGATATCCATATACTTTTCAGATTGTCATGGCGTCTAAGTAGTTTTGCATCATATACCATGGCCTTCCAGTGAAGGATGATGGCAATATCACTTTTTTGCCTCGTAATTTGACTCTGGATTCTCCATCTTCAGTCTCACTTCTCAGGTCTTTATTTTGTTTTTTTTTTATGTATTTCATTTTTTCGAATTCAACCATAGTGTATGCGTCGACTATAAATTGTTGAGTCAACCTTCTCGCATTCAGACACATTGAAATAACGCCTGGCCTTTCCTGCAACTGATATGCGAACTACTCCCTCAATGTTAGCCTTGTTTTTCTGTTTGTTGAAGTATGGTCAGTGATACCTCTATGATATATATCCGTTCGTTACCCATCTTCAGTGTATGGAAACAACAAAGGATATTGTAGAGCCAGATAGGAAGGATGTAATTCACTGATTCTTCTTACGCCCCCTTCCTGCAAGTGTAAAATAATGTCTCTTTTGTTAATTGTAGCATCAACATCCCCCACAATTAAAGCCGCTACCTCATCGGCTGTTGGTAGGTTATACTCCCTTCCATCGCATTCTCTTGTACTAATGAGACGCAATTTGAACTTGTTCTGGTTCTTTACAGACACGTATTGTTCACCCGACATACGAAACTAAGCAACCAATGGGTTGATTGAATCAAGCATGTCTCATAGCTCAACAGTAAACTCGTGGTCTAAAACATTGGTTTTTGAAGTTGTTGAAGCATCGTTACTGTAAATACATAGAATAATAAGCTATACATTATGCCATGATATTAGTTATTCAAATTAATGTAATAATTGTATGTTCTTTGTACCTGAAACAGTTCATTCTATTTTGTATCTCACTCGCTTTATCATAAATATATAATTAGGCGAATACTGGTTGTTTCCCTCCTTTTGGTAACAAAGTACCTATTTGATGGTAATTTTCGCCTTGTATTCTGTAACAATATGGTCCATACCCTTGATTTGCCGTATTGTCTTGCTTGGCACCTAACGATGTGAATGCGAACATTGCATTGTAACGCCGGATATTCTCAATGAACGAATTGCTTTTTGAGTTATTTCCACTAATAAGATCTAGTAACAATGGTGGTGGATTCACAATTTCATTTGTTAGCATGACCTTCCCTCTTCCACAACAAATACAATACGACCCATTACTCGCATGTGTGCTTCCAACCATACTCTCCGAATGCCATAACAGTGCGTTGCAATCTCCATATTTAAAAATTGGATTTCCATGGTCGATGTAATTTGATGATCAATAAACCACGAAAGCACTTGCACTTTATAAATAAAAAGGAACGTATATGGTTATAACAACGTATATTTTACTCGTACCTTTAGATATTCCAACGAATGTATTTGTTTGTGGATCATTTTCATCTCCCACCCATGTTGGTCTAAGAAAACCACCTTCGGATATCTTAAGCCTAGACAGTTTGGTTTTTTGCCTAAGCCTCTCTGACTTGCTTTTAGAAGAGTGAATATCAGATTGTATGTCACCACCGTAGATAGGTTGTTTAGCTATTGGTTCAATAATGAATTTTGTGGTTAGTAGTATAAATAAACCACAATTATAGTTTGCTTACGTTACCATAAATATCTTACGATTTTTAGTTGGGTCATTTCTAGGACGTCCTCTTGGTCGTGGAGCCATTTGGTTGTCTTGCACTGGATCACAATAAACATATTGACCCCGTGGATGTAATAGACTAAATAAATAACAATTATATTTTGATTAAGCTACCATAAAATTTTTACATGTGTGAATTGCGTCTTCCATAGTCTGCCCCTCTGTTCGAACCGCAACTGACGTGCCTTGTATTGGAAGTAGTCTACTATGGTTAGATAGCTGATTCATTGTATGCGTTGTTGGTTGCCCACCAGGTTTGTTTTTTTGAGATTGTTCAATAGTTTGAACACCTGCATTCATTTTCCAAAAAATTAATAAATGTAGTTTTAAATTAAACATTTTTAACAAATGTGGTTTAAAAATTATAAGCCTCATTTATTGTACCTATTTGTTGTATCGATCGTCTACCTCCTTGTCTGATAGATAAATCGATCATATCGGCACCATCTATAACAACGAACATGTTTACTAACTATTATTAGGTAACTATATATATAATTCAACGCATCTATTTTGTTAGTTATCTATATATAGAATTTAACGTGCCTAGCTTACATAGTAATTTTTTTATAGCTTGGTTGAAAGTGTGTAACAAATGTTTTTAAAAAACGATAAGCAACATTTATCGTACCTATTCGTTGCCCTGGTTGTTTGCCTCCATGTCGAATAGTTAAATCGATCATATTGCCACCATCTACAACAACAACATGTTTACTCAATGTTGTTAGTAATTATACATGAAATTTAACGTGTCTAGGAGTCACCATCTGCAACAACCAACGTGTTTACTCAATATTGTTAGTATCTATATATGTAATTTAACGTGCCCAGGAGTTTGCCCCCATGGTCGAACGGCAACTGACGTTCCTTGTATTGGAAGTATTCCACTATGATTAGATAGCTGATTCATTGTATGCGTTGTTGGTTGTTTTCCAGGTTCCAAGAAAATAATAAATGTAGTTTTAAACTAAAGATTTTTAACAAACGTGGTTTAAAAATTATAAGCCCTTGAAACGTGTGTAACAAATGTTTTTAAAAAACAATAAGCAAGATTTATCGTACCTATTCGTTTCCCTGGTCTTCTTCCTCCACGTCGAATAGTTAAATCGATCATATTGCCACCATCTGCAACAACAACATGTTTACTCAATATTGTTAGTAACTAAAATTTAATGCGCCTAGGAGTTTACATAGTAATTTTTTTCTAGTTTGGTTGAAACGTGTGTAACAAATGTTTTTAAAAAAAAATAAGCAACATTTATCGTACCTATTCGTTGCCCTGGTCGTCTTCCTCCATGTCGAATATTTAAATTGATCATATTGCCACCATCTGCAACAACAACATGTTTACTCAATATTGCTAGTAACTATACATTAAATTTAAGGTGCATAGGAGTAACCACCTGCAATAACCAACATGTTTATTCAATATTGTTAGTATTTATACATGTAATTTGACGTGCCTAGGAGTTTAAATCGAACCTTTTGTTTGATTCTGTTGCCTGCCAGGACGTCGGATGCTTAAATCAATTGTATTGTCACCTTGCATTCAACTAATATTATTAGTTTTTTCAACTAATAACATGTCGAGTACTTTTTCTTGGTAAAATGTATTTCAATAATCAAAATTGATAATCAGGTATCAATTTTAATTAGATATGCACGTTTTAAAGTTATTGATATATTATCCACATTAAAAGACCACAAAGTTGATTAATAATATTTCTTCCAAATATAATATATGACAATATTTATACGTTTTAAAATTGCAAAAATATTTTTATACTTAAAAAAATTAGAATATTATGTTAACGTAACAAGATAAATATGATATATGTTATTTTGTTCAAATCTAATATATATCTATTACAAATTTCACATCTTCTCGATAACTATAAATATTTATTCGACTTATAAGCACTTATAAACCTACAATCTCCTTCTTTATTACTTAAAAATTCTTATATACTAATCTACATTAATAGATAAATATGGTATACCATATTTTGTTTAAATTTAGAATATACTCATTCTAGTTTATATAAAACTTATCAGCATTTATAAATACTCATTGTGTGTACATGTTCAATTATTATTTTTATATATTCGTTTTACCAGAAAAGTTTGTAATGGAATCCACATCAAAGTCATTAAGAGACCAGGGCACTGTGAGGTATTTTCTACCAGGAAGGTACATTAGTCAGCTTAAGAGGTTGATATCAATGATGGAAGCAGAGATCGTTGAGGGAGCAGACAATATTGGAATGTAGAGAGGCAATTCATCAACGAAGGGAAAAAATAGCCAGGTACCAAGAGAAGATAAACGATGTTATAAAACAAATGGATTATTATAAATAATTGTTATTTTTTTTGTTTCGTCAATGGATTTATAATTATAATGTTATTTCAAATTTTTGTTTAATCTGCTATATTAGTCAAATATTATCATAAGCATTTGTTTTATATTTATTTTTGATCTTAAGATTAAAGGTATCTTTGAATTATAATTATTGGATTTTTAAAACAATATCCATATGCATAGATATGTCAAACCTACCTTGCTAGACATGATTAGGCAATGGGAATTAATACGTAAAAGCATAATATTTCCCGGGGCAAATGTCTTAACGGCATATTTGGTGGTTAGTAAACACTGGGGTAACTTTACAACAAACAATTAAAGTGTCTGTATGCAAAAAATAATGGAGTCAAGGTAGAATCATATTTTACAATACGTAATGTTAAAACCTGATTTTGTTAAATGTCATATAATGTGTGCAACATCGCCAACAACAAAATCAAATTTATATAATATGAAAACATAATCCAAATTGTTTCACATGGTTTACTTACCAATTAACGCGACTTTTTAACATAAACGCAATAAAAATTCATGAAAATCTAAAGCTTCATATTATTCAAACATAAATAAAGATAGATGTTCTTATATAAAAAAACAAATACTGTAAATTTTAAAAACAAATAAATTAGAAAATATAAGACTTATGTAATCACTGTGTTGTTTATCAAAAATCGTCATCACCACTGCTGTTATCAGTTGACTCATAATCGGTAGATCCGTCATTAATAAAGCTTGCTAAATCATCAGTTTCCGATGCAGAGCTTTTAGTATACGCATCAGAATCGACTTCCCAAGCTTCGTCATCGATATAGTTAACACAAATATCTTTACCGTTCACTTTACCATTAATATCAACCATTTGATCCCGCACGTCATCATCACCTACGTTGTGATCATGTAATAATTCCCTGGTATACTCATCATCTTCGTTCGTGTATGTGTATCCGTAATTATCTACACACACACACACACACACACACACACACACACACACATATATATATATATATATATATATATATATATATATATATATATATATATATATATATATATATATATATATATATATATATATATATATATATATATATAACTTTGGATTGTTAACACTTATAAAAACGAACCTGTTGTGGAGTCTTCTACTTCATCAAGTACGGGATATTTAGGTTTATATTCGACCAAAGGATACCACGGTTCTTCTAGATCATTTATGTTAACCCAGACACCATCATAATCGTCTTCAAACATTGTTTTGTTTTCATCCGTATCCTTATCCGTATCTTCATCTAGTAGCATAAATTTATGGTGTTTATATCCAGTAGTGCTTTGAGATATCTTCGATCGTTTAAAATGGATCAATGCTTCATCATCAAACAGCTGAGAATCAGAATTAAAAATTTAACATGTTATTTGAGATGATACGTTGCTTATGTTAAAAAATAACGTGATACCAAAATTTAAAGGCATACCGATGTGTCATCGCGCTTTTTATTATTAGCTCCTGGTTTTGATTCGGATAATCCATTTGTGTTTTCATCATCACGTGAAATACAATTAGAGTCTTTTTTGTCTACAGAATTGTTTTTTATCAATCTTCGACGTTTACTTGCAACTTGTTTAGGCTGTAACGACACAAAATTTTTTAAACCATTGTTTAGTAAATATCCATTAAAAAAACAAATATATCATGTTAATTTTACCTCTTCACTGTCTGAAATGACAACAACGGGTGCATGTTTTTTCATCGAAACAATATCTGTAGACTGCAATTATGTCATAGTTTTTTCAGCTAGTGTGTTATGCTCACACGTCATCTAATAAAAAGTTTAACAGATTATTGTACCTCTTCATCGTCAGATATAACACTGATTGGGATATTTTTATTCATCGCATCATTGGAAGAAATGGAGTGACATCCTTTGTTTTTTGATTCAGGACCTTAAAATTTAGAGGCAGGATTAACATCAACTAAGTTTATAACCAGTATTACTTAATAATAACATTAAATCATTGAACATACATAGGCTACTCAAAGCAATTGAATCAAATAAAACCAACCAAGGGAGCCATATATATTTACTTGCATGACCTTGTTAGTGAACTTAATAAGATTTGTATTAACAAATGAGATCACAAAGATTAAAATAAGCCATAAAATATTTATAATACTGATTTACTAACAACAATGACTTTTAGAAAAACAGTTGTTTAATTTACAACTTATTCACAAACGTAATCATGTCAAGCATGCTCAAATATTATGTACCTTGTTTGATCGTTTTTTCGCCATTGAATCTACCTATTGCTATCAATTATTGAAGTTATAAGTTCAATGTGTTGATAGATGACTTTATTTATAGAGCTTAAAGGTGAGCAAAACATGAAATAAATAATTTATTTGATATAATTTTATTATAGATAAAGATTACACTTATCTATTAAACATAATTTTGGAACTTATATGTTGTATATCACGTTATAATTCTAATGGTTTTATATTTTTCACGCTATTATTCTAAATATTTTATATATTTTCAATATTTTAGGATTAATACATGATCTTATTTATATAGTTTGAAGATAAGTATAAAATGGAATTGTTTATTTATTTGGCATACTATATTATCATATATAAAAATTACATTGACCTCTTAAATAGTGATATTGTTTACTTGTATTTATAGACTTTGATTCTTGTAAAATTTTTCATGAATTTATATCTATTAACAATATGAAAAACACAAAACTTGTTTATTGTTTTTATGTTGTAATTTTGGAACATTGTCAACAGGCAATTATAAATTTTCAACACAATAATAAACATACACACATTAAGCTTCAAATTGTCACAATAAACAAACTAATTTACTCACATTAACATTTATAAATTTGATTCATATTACATTTAAAATAAACATAAAAAAACATTTATTTGTCTTCTGATGAGAATGCCAAGTGCATCTCATCATATGAATAACAATCTCGATCCTCTCCATCTTTCTCGCCAGCTTCATCAACAAGAATATCAATTTTGGTTTTTGTTTTCTTGGACTTCCTATACTCTTTGACCTCCTTCAACAGCTCTTTTAGTCTCTTTTTTTCAGCCTTTCTTTCTGCCATTTTTTTCGACTGTTTTTCTTGTTTCTCTTCCCATTTTCTCTTTTTTGTGGCTGCTGCTTCTGAAACAATCCAATCATAGACAGAAGTTATTATTTCTTCTGCAGCAACATTATTGTTAACTTCCTTAGCAGCTGTATTAATTGAGAAAATCAAATTATGAAACACATAGTTAATTATTGTTAGTTATATTTTAGAAATATGAAATGTTGTTATCATACCTATGATCTGTTGTGCCTAAGCATTGTTGTTGTTTTCAGCCATTTGAATGCTATTGATAATAGTGAGATGCCTGGGAAAAAAAAGAGAGTATGTGATAATGTGTATGGGTACTTAGATTAAAAGCACCCTGACATGTATTTAACACTAAGTTTGGAATACAAAGAGTCTAAGATTAATTCCTAATTTAATTAAGGAATTGTGTATATTTTCAAAAAAATCGTGTACAAAACGTGGAAGATAAGTGTGGTAATTTCTCAAAGTGAAATTTGTAAATATACAAGTTAGGATTGATAAATATAAGATCAAATAATAAAGTTTGTTAGAAATCTTTATTTAGGAAATAAATATCTTTATAAAAAATATTAACAAATATTAAATATTTATCAATAGATGTTTAAATTGTATGATGTTTATGTTATTTTTATTTTCTGTGTGGATACATGTATCTTATCTAAATATACAAATTTTAATTTATCTTTTATAGTATACAACTTATTTAAAAATTAGAAGATACGATAGTTTTTATAAAAAAAAGTGTACATAATACACGATATTATTTGGACGACCACTTTTGATTTTTTAAATTTTAACCACTTTCATCATATAAATACGCACATCAAATCCACTTTCAAACACACACTTTCAAACACAATTCAAACAACAAATCAAACACCAATAAATGGCTTGTAAACTTCCCCACAGCGCCAAAGAAATCCAAGAGTATTTTCAAAAACAAGCTGATAAAGACGACATGGAACGCAAAGAGGCTATTATCAAAGTGATTGAAATGTTTGAACAAGCAAAAGCTTTTAAAAGACGTTTGAGAGAACGATATGTTGAGTGCAACGACATATTGGAAGAACGCAAAGTTGTGATTGATTAGTTTCTTTATGATGAATATCGTAAAGATGCTGCAGTTACTGAGACTTTGTGGTCTTGCGTGACTGACATACAAGACCAAATTTCCAACAAAATACGTTGGAGTTTTCAGGAAAACGTGAAAACTTCTGCCATTGAGCAGCAGCAGCAACAACAACAACAACCACCAGGTGAATCAAGTTCATATGCACCAAGAGTTGATGATGATGGCTGGAATTCTGACAAGGAGCGGGAGCTGAGCAAGTTAGAAGCTCAGTTAGAAGCAGAGCCGTTTGCGAGTTACGATCCGTATGATGATGGATACGATTCCAACAACTCTCAAACCTGGGATATTTTATTCTTCGATTGAAGTTTAATTTATGTTTATGTTTTAGATTAAGTATTGTAATTTTTCAATTTCGTATCATTTTTAGTTTATGTTTATGTAACGTTTTTAGGATTTTATTAATGAAATTTAAGTTTATGTGATTCCGGTTTCAATTTAAACGAATTATCGAATACCTAAGTTACAAAATATTTTAAACCAATATCTAATGAGTTTTATACATGCATTATGTATTTCAATGCACAAATAATACTAAACACATAAACATTTAAAAATAACCATAAATATTAAGATTGAATAAGAAAAACAACGCTGGTACTTTAATCCAAAACATTGATACAAAAGAAAGCTAAAGTTAAAAGGATAAAACAATAGAAATAACACTAATATGAACCACTTTATTTAACTATCTTAATCCTCTTCATCATCTTTGATTTCTCAGTAGCCCGTAAAGCAGCAACAATGCTCAACTGAATCAACCGTTCTATATCAGCCAAATCATCTTGCTCTGCAGCCTTCAAAACAGCCAAAGGCTCGTTAACAACAGGATCAAAGCCATACTTCTGTAGCTCAACAATAATACCACGCCTGTGATCAATCCTAGCTTCCAACTCTTCAATCCTTTGATTATACTCTTTTTCATCACATTCATAGGCTTGCTTTTCTCTTGAATAAATTTCTTTTAGGATCTTATCAATTTGTCTATCGCCAATTTGTTCTGCAATCCTTTGACACTTTGGAAATCTCGGAGCCATGGAATTTCAGTGAACAAAATTTATTGTTTAAAACTTGCAAAATATTTTAAAAAATTTTAAAATACGTTTTCTTAACATATAAGTGAAAAAAATTATATGATAAACATAAAATATTAGAAGATATGTTAACATAACAAATACGATCACAGTATATATGATAAAGATTTATAGACTTCTAAAACGTAAGAAAATTATATGATAACCATAAAATATTGGAAGATATGTTAACATAACAAATACGATCACAGTATATATGATAAAGGTTTATAGACTTCTAAAACGCAAGATTATTTCTAAAAACTAAAAAAAAAAATATAATATATGTTAACGTAACAAACACAGTAAAAGATATTATACTCAAATAACTTATGATTAGGAAATATAAAGATATGCATTAATATTAGAATATTAACATTTTGATAACATATTCGATATTATATATAAGTAGATAAATATGGTATATGGAATTTTGTTTAAATTTAATATAAATCCAACACGAATTATATATCTTGTAGATACCTATAAATGCTTATTTGATTTCATGAAAACACACAACTTCCTGCGTGTTTGATTAAAAATTATTTCGATGGGTCGTGAGTATTTCTCACCATCAAATGTAGCAAACAAACAGCCAAGAAGAGGTTCTTCATCAGAAGATACATCTACAAATTCGAACAGAAGCCCAGGTGTTGTGAGGTATTTTTTACCAGGGGCTTATCTTGATCAGCTCAATAGACTAATAAGATTATTGAAAGCAGAAAATGTTAGCGATGAACAAAGAGTGATGGAACTTCAAGAGGCAATCAATCAACGAAATAAGAAAATAACAGAATATCAAGAGACAATAGTCGATGTTAATAAGCAAATGGACTATTATAATAGCTTGTGATTTCGTTTCTATGTCATGTTATTTATTATTGTTTTTAAAAACATTCAACGTTAGTATACTTTGATTTTATTTATATGATTTCGCGTTACATTTTAAACTTTTATCATTTCTTTGATTTAGATATCATAATATTTTTCACTCATTTATTATATTCCTTTTCGTTATAATATTTTAAATAATTCGATGTTGTATTTAAAATGTTATAGAGGCATGCCATAATTTCAGGCATAATGATACCGTATATCAAAGTTTTGCACAATGATTAAAATACAATGTTATTGGTTATTTTTAACAGTTATATGTAATTTTTTTTAAAGATAACATGCAACACATGCATAATATTTGTCACCAATTAATACGAATTAATGCATATCCAAGGTTACAGAAATTTTTAAGGTAAAAAACTTCATATCACAAATAAAATGATAATATAACACAAGTAACAAAGTCAAATCATATTAAAATATAGTAAACAAACACATCCCTTTTTAGCAAGTATATTGTGCAATGGCAAAAAAATAAAAATTTAAAAAAGATAAAAAGTTCAGTTTTGATTCATAGCATTCAATCTTTTCCAGTCCCACTATCACCATCCTTTTTGAAAGATTCTTCAATTTTATAAGCTGATGATTCCAACATCGAGCGTGGCCTCTTTCGAATGTTTTCAGATGATTGCACACTTGACGGGCCATTTTCATTTGCCACACAACTATTCTTGTTAGGATTACAAGTAAATTCATCCACATTTTCCTGCATCATTTGCCAAAATGTAGTTATGTTTCTATAGATGTATTGTAAAGCAAGTATGTTCACCAACTTCACACGCGAATGCAATGTTTAATACCTCAATGTTCATTGGCTCAATGTATGTGACATTGGTCTCAAATATCTATAATGTAAAAACGAATATAAGTTACACGATTTCATATGCAAAACTTAAAAATGGTTAAATATATATAAATATAAAAAATGTTATTCATTTACGATACCTCACGGTCAATATTTGATGTCAAATCATTTTTGTCGGCCTCTTCATGTTCAACATGCTCCACTTCATTTTCTTTGTCATGATTTTCATTGCCTGAATCCCGGTGTCGAACATTAACATATTCTTCCTCATCATCGGAATACTGTATTCCACCTTGGTCATCTTCATTAATGCGATTCCTATATTCAATATTTTGCTCTTCATCGTCCGAGTACTCCATCTCATCCGAAACACCGTGTTTGTCGTCTTCAGCATTACACTGTTCATATTCGGAATCATATTCACCATCCGCGACATGATGGAAATCATCTTCAGACTTTTGTGATGCGTCTTCTTGAGACTCATAATCGTCCTCCTAAAGGTTTTTACAAAAACGAAAAATATTTTTTTTATAAAAAAGTAAATTACACACTTCAGCTTTTATATATCTAAAAATGCTTTAATTAATAAAAAAATACAAAGCAACAAACCTCTTCTTCCATAAAACCTTTTTTTAAAATACTTTATTATATCAATGTCTTCTGTTGATATAAATAATTGACTAAAAACGTTATTCATATCTTTCAATATCTCTATGTTTTGATAATCACAAAACGAAAACCCATCAAACCAAAGATCATGACGTAAACAAGTATTTAGTAGTAAATACTCACTTTCACCATCTAATCACTTAAGGTATGAATAAACAAAGTGTCTAATGCATTATAAGATCAAAGGAACATTTTTGTTAATCACTAGATTTTTATAAAATGTCACAAAACATTTTATATCTTTTATAAAACATTTTTGGAGTTAAAAGAATATGTTTAATTTATTACAAATTTATGAATTCAAATTTTTAACCAAAAATGGCAAATCTAATCCAGAAAAATTTTGCTCACAAAAGGACAAAAAAATCCCCTAATTATACTAGGCGGCCCCCTTAATCATTAAGGGGACCGGCACGCTCCAGAACAGTATTTTCTGGCCCTTTAAATACTGGATCATTCCACATATTTTTCTCAACCATTTGCACTAAAAACTTTCTGATTCAAACCTCCATTTCTATCACAAAAATCCTTTGATCATATAATTCATAAGTCTTTGTTTCTAAGTGATCCAAAGCTTCATCCACTCAAGTGCAAAGAGAAGAATACTTCTATCTATCAAGACTAGAAGTATTACAACTTAGTATCATCATGCTATCTAAGTTGTTTGATCATTTCATCTTGTAAATCATTCATTCTTTGGTGTATAAAGTGTATACATTGGTTAGCTAGATTTAGATATAAGATCTAGATTTGTTGAAGGTGTGAAGTGGTACTAGAACTGAAGAAGTAGAGGTGCATAGGATTAGTGGTAGGAGATATAAGAAGTGGTAGTATATTGTAGTAGAGATTAGTAGTAAAGACAAAGAAGTTGAAGCCTTAAAGTTGAGAAGACATAGAAGCCTAGAAGTTGTGAAGAAGTATAAGTCTTGAAGTAGTGGATAGATTGAAGTTGTGAAGAAACAAGTGGTGTGAAGAAGTGTAGAAGGTGTGAAAGTGTGTAGAAGGAGTTGTGTTGTGATTATAGTTGTGAGATTGGTTCTAGCTACGATTATAACTTGACATTTAGCTTTGTGTCATTAAATTGGTGTAAGCTAAGGTGTGTACGGTTTTCTCCGCCATAAGGGAGGTTATTGACTTACTCAAGAAAACTCTCGAGTTCGGTGGTGCTCGGGGAGTGGAGTAGGGCAAGGAAGCCGAACCACTATAAATCCTTTGTCTCTCGGTTTGATCTTTCCATCTCTCACTCTTTGTTTACTTGTTAGCATTTTGTATATAGTTACAATTGCTTGTGTTGTGCATATATTGATTTCACATAAAGATCAAACTAGGTTCCATTCACAACATTGATTTTATATAAACAAACCAAAAGGATATACTCATATTAAAACACATATACACATATATACTTATATGTGATATATGAAATCATAATTCTTACTTAACATTTTGTATAAGTAGTGTTTATACGAAAAGTGTGAATAAAATAGTATCCATATTTTTGTATCAAAGATTTTTGAAATTTGCGTCTATTCTTTAAAAGCAAACTTTTATAAAACGAAAAAGACGTACAACTATTCAACCCCCCCTTCTAGTTTTCCACAATTGGTATCAGGAGCCAGGTCTAGCAAGATTTTTAAAATATATTGTATTTTAAAACTTGCAACGATCTATGGAATTTGAAAAATATCTAGAAGGGGAATTTACGCAAAAACCACCATTATTTGAAAATGATCATTTTCTTGAATGGAAAAATAAATTTGAAAATTATGTGAAATCAATAGATCTTGATCTTTGGCATATCATTTCAATTGGTGATCTTCAACCAAATATAATGGATTTTGAAAATTAATATAATAATCTTCAATCAAAGATCGATAAAAACAGTAAAGCTAAATTACTGATTTACAAAACTCTACCAAAAGTTGAATATGAAAGAGTACTCTTTTGTAAAACGGCAAATGATATTTGGAAATGTCTTTTAAATTTTCACCAAGAGAAATGTAAAACCAAATATAAGAAACTTGATGTTTCACAAGAATTAGTCACTCTAGAACATTTGATAGACAAATATTTTGTTAAAATAAATACAAGTACTACTAGTTCAAATGTGATCATTGAAGGTATCAATAACAAAGAATACATGAGTCAAATCCGAAGAAAGAGTGTAAATAAATCATGTGGCGACAAGGACGAAGAAGATGATGAAAATATGGCGTGCGAAGATATTCAAACAAATGTAAATACAATCATTGATGGCAAGGATTAAATGGTTCAAGATCTAAGCGAAACTACAAATAAAACATAGAGCGACATGGACGATGGAATTGATCAACATATAGCATGTGAAGATTGTACAACTACAAATAAGGTACAATCCGAAACCAAACATTTTTGCTATGATCAATTTATATTAGAATTTTCAAAATTGGAAAACAACTTCAAACATCTTTGCAACATTGACTCAAAAATTATTTTTAAAAATGGATCTTTAATTTCCGTTGAAAATAACTTTGAAAAAGAAATAATTTTAGAAGATAAAATGTCTAGACTTGAAAGTAATATTGAAATTGATCTTGAATATAAAAAATGCCAAGACTACAAACATCAAATTAAAATGGAAAATGAAAAAGCAAAAATATTAGCTAAATTCGAAAATAGTTCCAAATTATTAAAATATCTACTTAACATTCAAAAGTCATTTTATGATAAAACCGGTTTAGGATTTACCGCAAATGATCCTTTAACAAATATATCAAAACAAATAAAATTTGTTAAACCTAGTGGAGAAATTTAGAACTAATATTATTTACATCCATTATTTATTACTCTAGTCAAGAAAGTCATTGTTTGTTAGTTAAAACAAACTATTGATGAATTATTGTACTTCTCGGCGAGATCCTCATCATGTGCATTTAAATGCAATGGATGTCCTCAACTAACCATCTCGGACCCATGAGAATCTGGGTACCAAGCTTCTTTTCATGTTTAGGTAGTTAACGAACGAAGAGACTTACTTTTTTGGATAGCTCACTTTGCTTTCTTACTTTTGATGACTATTGGCTCCTATTACTCTGATTCACACTCTACACACGATTTACTTATGACGCTGTTGCGGTCATTTATTGTCTCGGCGTTTTGTTCTTCACTTTTGGAGTATTGGTTTTATGGCGTGTTCGTTACTACCTCATGATGAAGGATTCAAGAGCAATTATTCTTGATCTACACGACTTATGATGATTGTTGTGATCGATTAAGTATTTCGGATCAAGCCTCCTTGATTTTTATTGCGTTGGGATTTTACCTTGCTACTTCGACATGCTTTGGGAAAACTTTAAAGATGTCCTCTAACACTCTCATGCCCACTCTTAAGGAAAAGCTGGACCTGAGGTAAGTTTTCTTTTCAAAAACTTGTCAAGATCACATTATATTAAAGTATGCTAGAATTAGTATAGTAATATGATTAAATTTATAGGTTGCCCTGTTCATATATCATTAATACTAATATATGTATACATGAAATTAGGCTAGTTGACCCTCTTGATTTTAAGTCTATTACCGTTTTTCTTATTCATCATTTATGTTGGAAATCATCTATGATCAATAGTAGAATACTTATTATTTAGGCTAAATGACCATTCTAGTTGCATTAATAGATGTGCTATAATTAAGACTTGTTAGCATTTAATACTATGATGAGTTTAGTATATATATATACATGCGCTAATCTTGTATCTATAGACGATTTACCTTTTCCCTCTCAATCATATTGCGTTAAGATCATTAGAATTTACCATCACTCATCCATGTCTTTAGTTGCCATTGAAGATGATTATATGTGACAATGGGCTCAATTGATTCTCTTGAATATGATAAGTTTCTATTTCAAATCCTTCATTTGTGATTTCCTGCTATCAAAAATAAAATATCATGTTAAAACCTCTCGCTTTGAAAAATAATCTTTAAACTATCTATCTCATCTTTCTTCAAATAACATATTTAACTGTAAGCTACCATAACTTTATTTTAATCAAAATCAAGATTGGAAAAATTTTCTTATCCAATTTGTCAACATGTTATGAAGCAAAACTCAATCTATTTTACTCTAATACACACTTGAATCTATTTCAAAGCATTGTTGAATAAAACTAAAAACGTTTTATTAAAAATATATTTGATTATCTCATATGTGTCATACACTTCTATGAAAATGACATTCACAATTTAATCAAATCATTTCATGAGAATCATGGTTTGCCCATATGGATCTTGTTTGTAACAAGTCTTGAAGTCCATACAATCATATCTTCCCATTTGTTTGTTGTGAGCACTCAACAATATGTTTGAACTAGCCTACATATTATCATTTTCATATAGTTGCATATTTGACTAGTATATTTTATTGCTTCATTGGTTGTTTAACTTAATTGGCCAATAAGTAGATTGCATGTAAATTAAAAATTACTTGTCTACATAATTTGTTTTAATAACATTCTCTATATTTGTGATTAGTATATCCTATATTGCCTCAAAGAGTTAAACTTACTTGAATCCAAACCCAAAAACACAACCTTTCTAAAAATTTTCTGCCAAAAACCCAATTCTGGCATTCTGGAATTCACCAGATGGGCGGCCCCCTTAATTATATAAGGCGGCCCACTTAATGATTAAGGGGACCGACCCCTAATTAAGGGGACCGGCCATCTGATGGTCGGGATTACTATTTTCTTTATCACTTTTTGACCCTCTTCACCCTATACTTCCCAAAATTCACAAACATATTTTGTCCCATACTATACCTCACAATTTACCTTCCTAAACCACATTTTTCTTACACTATAAATACCTTCTTCCCATCATAAATGCTATCACATCCAAACATGTCATCCCCCAACAACCAAAAACCTAAGGTTCCAAGAACTGCAAGGATCTCCGTCAAACCCGTTTGGAGGAGGAAACTTGATTCTTGTCACAACTCAAGTGAAGTTGTTCCAAGTCAACCAACAACTAAACCTCAAACCCACACTAATGACTCATCTCACAACCTATCATCCACTCATGCCCTCATTAATGCTTCCTCATATGATGAGCATGCTCAATCCCAAAACAACAATCACAATCTCTCAACCAATACTTCACATGTTGCTCATTCAACAAAAACACCATCCACTCATGAAGCACCTCTTCCACCCATATCATGTTTTCATGATTACCCAAGCTCTATCATGTCTCCACCACCAAGAGTACCACCACCACATCCTACAACCTCACATGCCATTCCTATGTTGCATGTTCAAACCTTCACCCAAGACAACTATCATGCTCCTCCACCATCACCTTCCTCCGAACACTTGAAGTTCATTGAGGAGCTAAAAGAAGCTCATGAGCTTAGTGCTCTTTTAGCATTACATCTTGCTCAACGCAATTTGGATCCACCTCAATCAAGCTCACCATCATCACCACATAACATTAACCAAATTGAGAAGCATGTTAACAATTGCCCTTGTTGCATCTTCCTCCAACAACAAACAATTGCATTGAATGAGCACTTTACTTGGATTGAGTATCTTCTTACTAGATCTCAACAAACACCATCACTTGAACAACATCAAAACCAACAACCAACAAACCCAACTCCAAATTCACCACCTCCAAGCTCTACATCACCAAACTCACCAACATCCATGTAACCAAAAGTCACCAACATGATCCCCATTTACCATTCTCAACTAAGCATTCTATATGCTTATGTCTTTTACTTTTCCAATAAAACACTTCAACCTTTTTGGGATGCAAGCAAGTTTGATGACACTCTCTATTGGCACAATAGGATTATCTACTTGGTTTAGAATTTTAGCATTATGGATTATGTAACAATGATTATGTGGTTGACTTAATCTTTTTCTATTAATGAATGGCTCAATATGTGTTTCTATTAATGAATGGCTCAATATGTGTTTCAAATTCTCTTTTGCCATGCTTATTATTAGTTGTTATTATGCTATATGTATTTGCTTGTGCCTCTAATATTTTTCTTGCAAGAATTCCATAGCTCGAACCCTTGGTGCCCTCAAACAAGGGGGAGCATACATCAAGGGGGAGCTTTCATTTTATCGGCTTGAACCTTTTTGAATCTACAAAAAGGGGGAGAAATGAATAGAAACTCACTAAATACTTGTCTAAAAATTAATTTTTGGATTTAATGAGTTTAGGTTTTGTAATCATCAAAAAGGGGGAGATTGTTGATATAAATAATTGACTAAAAACGTTATTCATATCTTTCGATATCTCTATGTTTTGATAATCACAAAACAAAAACCCATCAAACCAAAGATCATGACGTAAACAAGTATTTAGTAGTAAATACTCACTTTCACCATCTAATCACTTAAGGTATGAATAAACAAAGTGTCTAATGCATTATAAGATCAAAAGAACATTTTTGTTAATCACTAGATTTTTATAAAATGTCACAAAACATTTTATATCTTTTATAAAACATTTTTGGAGTTAAAAGAATACGTTTAATTCATTACAAATTTATGAATTCAAAATTTTAACCAAAAATGGCAAATCTAATCCAGAAAAATTTTGCTCACAAAAGGACAAGAAAATCCAACGTTCAGGAGGGCGGCCCTCTTAATTATACTAGGCGGCCCCCTTAATCATTAAGGGGACTGCCCCCTAATTAAGGGGACCGGCACGCTCCAGAACAGTATTTTCTGGCCCTTTAAATACTGGATCATTCCACATATTTTTCTCACTAAAAACTTTCTGATTCAAACCTCCATTTCTATCTCAAAAATCCTTTGATCATATAATTCATAAGTCTTTGTTTCTAAGTGATCTACAACTTCATCCATTCAAGTGCAAAGAGAAGAATACTTTTATCTATCAAGACTAGAAGTATTACAACTTAGTATCATCTTGCTATCTAAGTTGTTTGATCATTTCATCTTGTAAATCATTCATTCTTTGGTGTATAAAGTGTATACATTGGTTAGCTAGATTTGGATATAAGATCTAGATTTTTTGAAGGTGTGAAGTGGTACTAGAAGTGAAGAAGTAGAGGTGCATAGGATTAGTGGTAGGAGATATTAGAAGTGGTAGTATATTGTAGTAGAGATTAGTAGTAGAGACAAAGAAGTTGAAGCCTTAAAGTTGAGAAGACATAGAAGCCTAGAAGTTGTGAAGAAGTATAAGTCTTGAAGTAGTAGATAGATTGAAGTTGTGAAGGTGTGAAGAAACAAGTGGTGTGAAGAAGTGTAGAAGGTGTGAAAGTGTGTAGAAGGAGTTGTGTTGTGATTATAGTTGTGAGATTGGTTCTAGCTACGATTATAACTTGACATTTAGCTTTGTGTCATTAAATTGGTGTAAGCTAAGGTGTGTACGGTTTTCTCCGCCATAAGGGAAGTTATTGACTTACTGAAGAAAACTCTCGAGTTCGGTGGTGCTCGGGGAGTGGAGTAGGGCAAGGAAGGTGTCCTTGTAGCCGAACCACTATAAATCCTTTGTCTCTCGGTTTGATCTTTCCATCTCTCACTCTTTGTTTACTTGTTAGCATTTCGTATATAGTTACAATTGCTTGTGTTGTGCATATATTGATTTCACATAAAGATCAAACTAGGTTCCATTCACAACATTGATTTTATATAAACAAACCAAAAGGATATACTCATATTAAAACACATATGCACATATATACTTATATGTGATATATGAATTCATAATTCTTACTTAACATTTTATATAAGTAGTGTTTATACGAAAAGTGTGAATAAAATAGTATCTATATTTTTGTATCAAAGATTTTTGAAATTTGCGTCTATTCTTTAAAAGCAAAATTTTATAAAATAAAAAAGACGTAAAACTATTCAACCCCCCCCCCCCCTTCTAGTTTTCCACATCTTCTGTCACCTTTTCAGCTCGATAGATGTGACTGTTGTTGTTGTGATTAAAGTCAGTATATTTCACTTTAAAAATCGTCCGAAAAGTATTGATCAGTATCCATGCCCTGTTCCTCCATGATCTCCCATGCCGTTAAGTTTGTCATCTTATTTACAGCGTTATCAAAAATAACAAATTGTGCAGAACCGCTATCATCGAATATTCGGACAATGATCTTGAACCTTAAAGTTTAACAAACATACGTTAGTATCAAGTAATAATCAAAGGATATACATACCTAGTAATATAATTTTATAGAGTGTATATCGTACTTAGAAGCAACCTCATATGTATCTCCATGCTTCTTGCAAAGCCACAAATGTTTCGTATTTCTCGAACTTGTTGCTTTTGAGGTAATTGGTGTTACTCTACTGCTACATGTCTTGCACCCAGTGTATGCCCAACCACTATCATATTGTATGCTATGTATCGTTGCATACACAACACAACACGTATCCTGGTTTTTTAGAAAGTATTATTTAATAATTGAGTGTTCCAAATAAATTATTCACTCAGTACAAAGCTATTTGACAACACAAAATAAAACAAAATTAAATACCACTTACTGGTTCAATATCACGAATCATGCCAACAACTCGCTTGACACACCCGTCCATGAACTCTGAAGGTGTCACAACATGGGTACCTTGATAACATGGTTCGATTTGGAATCGTGCTAGATCATACCCATCTTGTTGTTAGTAACTGTGGATCGAATATTTGGTTTTTTTAGTTAATCACAACCGACAGATATACTGGAGGTTAAATTAAACATTTACCTTTCTCGAAAACTTAGCAATTGCGGAACATCCCTGTTTATAAAAATCTTCGAGCCAAACAAAGCATTGTGTACCGTTGGTTTGTTTGCATTGTATATAAGTTTGATTACATTAAAATATGTGGGTTTACAAAATAGAAAAAAAAATAACTAAATGATATACAACAATCATAAAATGAAATAACACGATGCAAAACTTACTGTCCCAGTATTTAAATTTCCCAAGCATTAAGATAAAGTCAATATGACCATGTTCCTGAAACCTTTCTTCGTAATCATCCCACAGCAATGCCCAATTATCCCAAAATGTACAATCAAGCCTTAAAGATCTGCATAGTTTTCGAAAATTAAATGGTAATACATGTAAATTGCATTATGGAAAAATAAAAATTCGTAGAGATTTAGAATAATTCACTTACTCAGTGTCTTCAACGACAACTGACCTACGTATTTTTCGCCTCCCGTGACTATTCACCTCAACAATATTTCCAACACATAGAACAGTTCCAATTATATCTGCCAATTCAATAGCATGATTAGGTTGGTTGAGTTAAATAAAAATTATTGATAACCATACAAAATACGCATAAAAACAGTGCATACCGACACAACGTGCTCGTGATACTCGTAGTCTATATCCAAGATACGCGTAAATGGCTCATTAATGAACCCTAGATAGTTTGTATCTATGTGGTCAGCACGGGTAACATCGGTCCCTTTGTAAAAATTAAGCTTCCACTTGTGACGTACTGATTGGCTCCAAACAGTCAACCTAAATTGACCAAAGGATGGTCAACTAGGTCAAACAGCTCAGAGTCAATGCTCCGTGGAATATTAGTGTTTCCTCGGGTCGTTATGTCCCGACGAGGTGTGATGGTTAATAAACGGGTTTGTGATCGGGTGAATCTGGACGGGAAAGGGGTTTGAGTTTGATTAAACTAAGGAATATACTTAAATAAGCTATATGAATAAGACTATGAAATTAGAAAAACCAGAAATGATTTAAACCTAAAAACGTGTACGTTCAGTTTTAAGTAACGTAAACGTACGAAATAAAAAGTGAAAACTGAAATCTGGAAACACCCAGGGGGTGAAAATGACTTTTTTACAAACCTAAGGGTAAAAGAAATTTTTTGGAAAAAGAAAATTGATACGTGGGAATCGCACCAGGCTTTACCTCTCAAGGGATCTTGAGAAGCTTACAACCCCCACCAGGCAGTGTACCTGATCGTTGTAGTATAGTATAGTGACAAGTACCGGGGGATTGATCTTTCAGCTAGGAATAGTGTCGCTAGGATTAGAAAGCCTAAATATTAGTTCTAAAGCTGAGGGATGATTATTTTTTGTATTTTTATATTTTTTAGAAAGCAAGTAAAAATCTCGGGGTTTGAAGAATTTGGGCGGAATTAGTTGCTAGTCAACTAACCCAATACTACAGATGCAATCAAAATAAAATACTAGAGATGAAAACAAACTAAATTAAACTAAGGTTGTGAGCAATAAATGGAGAAGTTGTGTTTACTTAGATTTCACTACTCCCTAGATATCTTTTACACGTTAATTACTTGTTATAGTTGCGTGGATGACGGATTGTATTCCTTAATACCATTCATGGGGTGGCGCACTTAATTCCCCAATCCTATGAGTGCCTACTTCACTCCTATGTCGAGCCGGCTAAGAAGCTCCTAACATGGGATCATTAGAATTTACTCATGCATTAAATACAACCAATAAAACCTAGTGCACGTCAGTTCATGTTTCCTAAGACGTTCAAGCATGTTACCAATTGGAGATCTGCCAGTTTTCTTAAGCCTAACATCGAAATCATTCATCCAATACAACCATAAACAAGTAATCAACACATAATTAACATCTAGGTTTCATTAGATCCAAGCAAACACAAGATAGATCTAGCCTAGCATGATGGAATTAAGACAAGAACAAGATATAGACAACCAACACATAGACATATTGATTGAATTAAAAGAATACTTCTCTCAATTACACATGAAAGGGATCAAGGGCTGAGAACCCTTGAAAAACCTGTAAAATTCGTACTAAGTTCGGCCTTAGGGTTTCTCCAAAACTTCCTTTTTTTTTTATGAATGAAAATTAGAAAACTATATATAGGAAATTGAGGCTGACGATGTCAAGACCAAATTGGTGACGCCGTCATCTCGCCGCCAAAATACTTCTCGGACTGCCTTGATCTACTTTTGACGCCGTCACGTTATAGCATTTTCCAGGCCGTCACGTATTTTACTCTTGACGCTCTACCTTGTGACGCCTTCAATTCTGTATTGGGTCGTCATGGAAATTACTCTTGACGCCGTCAGAATTTCCTATTTGACGCCGTCACCTACTGTTCCCAGCAAGGAAAATTAAGACTTTGGCGTTTTCTTCACTTTTATGCTCCAAAAACGTCCGAATTGGTTCCTTTTCTAGATTTCTCTCCCAAAGTACCTAAAATCACAAAAGGAACGATTTAGGGCAATATTTGATCAAATAAATTCAATTCCGGGCTTAAATGACCCCCTAAAAGTGGTTCATTTTTCGCCTCATCATATACCCTTACACTTGAAGTTTGCTTGTCCTCAAGCAAATGCGCTTTTATTCTAATCAAAATACAAGTTAGGGGTCATTTAACATTAATATAAAAGTAATTACAACAAATAATCGTTCCACTAAAGACCAATAGACAAGCACGGAGGTCATATGTTAGCACCTCACAAATAGTGTTTAGATACTCACATCTCTCGGGTGTAATAAAGTATAAATTACAATATGGAAACGGAAGATATCTCTCACTACCTGTCATAGCAAAATAGATTACCATAGGCTTGGGAAAGGATCAAACCTCCACCACATGGCGTAAGCACCTAGGATAAACTATCAAAGAGGTCTTTTAAATAGGGTTGTAACGTTAGGTGTAGGGATATGAAATACACGATTTTGTTGGATAAAAGAAGTTTTTACTGGTGGCGAGTTAACAATCTTGGTTAATTACATGTATAATGTGGCGTTGCTAAGCCAAGACTAGACTCGACTTAAGCTAATAAATGAAAAATAACAAAAACATAAAATGAACATAGAATGAAACGGGATGGTAGTCCGTTTTTTTTTTTTTTTTTTTTTTTTTTTTTTTTTTTTTTTTTTTTTTTTTTTTGCATACACTCTTACCCTACCATCCAAAATAATACATCATAGGGAGTGAACATTTCCCTTACACTTGAATATTTACATACTTTACAATAAACTAATCTAATGACTCGAATTAAGAAAATCAAAACACTTGGAGCACTTTTAAGATTAATGCACATATGGGGGTAATAAATGATGTTCTTCCCCATTACTCCATAAATAAGTACTTTACCCATGAGTCCCAATCGTCCCAAAACAATATGTACAAGGATATGACTCGACTTAGCAACCATGTAATCAATTAGAAAGTTAACTTAGGGTTTAACAAATAACAATAATGCACTAAAGATGAGCGCATACGCGGAAGGCTAAGGCGATTTGGCTGTACATTTAAGTGGGGT
The DNA here is from genome assembly GCA_030686995.1 of Artemisia argyi. Classification (NCBI taxonomy): domain Eukaryota; kingdom Viridiplantae; phylum Streptophyta; class Magnoliopsida; order Asterales; family Asteraceae; genus Artemisia; species Artemisia argyi. The sequence continues at coordinate 173,201,785 of CM060687.1, read as the reverse complement.
GTAACAAATTCTTCCTTTAAGTAAAATGCTTAAAGTTAGAAACGAAAAGATAGGCTCGGAGGGGTGTACTAGGGGTTTCGTGTACTAAAAATGAGTACAACGCTAAGGTGTGGGAAAAATTAGTTGACTTAACTAGCCAAGCAATATGACTTAAATGGTCAAGTAATTATGATACGGGTTTAATACAAGGGTAATCCTAATGCCTCTTATCATGTAGTAAATCCTACTACACGAATGTAGTCTCACTAGCGGTCTCGGGATGCATCACTAACGCAAGTTCTAGAATCTAAATGCTACTGGTACACTCATAAGCACTAATAGTAAATGCTTTTCCTATCAAATCTAAAGGCGAACCTCACATATTTGGGTGGAAATTTTTCTGAATATACGGTTATGTGCTAGTCATACAATCTCCTATCCATGAGACGCTTGCTATGGCTAAAGTTTCACTCCTAAATGTTGTAAAAAAATTTTAAATTTGGCGCTAAAATTGCACTAACAAGTATTTCTCATAGTTTTATTACACATCTACCATTAAACAAAACAAACTCAAGCGAAAGTGTACATGTAAGGTATCATCATTTTACCTTCCCCTTACACTTAAGATGAACATTGTCCCCAATGTTCAAGTAAAGAATGTAAAAGTGAAAAAGTAAAAAGAATGAAATCAAATACTCCCCTGATTCGCTCGGTATGGATAATTAGGTGGCCAGGTTAAATCTTCCTCCAAGAAAATGAACAATCAAAGCTTCCCTTCCAGAATATAAATCATCTTCTTATCATACATAACCTGTAAATCCTGAGAAAACAAACAAGACAACCTCGCGTAAAATCGGCGGCAACCTATATAAGTTACTAAATCCTAGAAAACAAAATAAGATATAATGCTTGTGGAATGAAGTTTGCAGATTTCCCGGAGATTATAAAACTTAATAATTCACAAAAACCATGAGACTCCGTTAGAAAAACAAAACCGGTAAAATTTCCAGATTTTTACACGTGACGCCGTCAAGAGTTAACTCGTGACGCCGTCAGAAGTGACCTGCAGAAATTCTTATGTTAAGTTTCCAGAAAATTTCTGGAAAAATTTGGTCTCACTTCCTGGAAAATCCTGCAAAACTTCATTATGACTCGATACAAGCATTTGACTCTAACAGATACGAATATACATGTTCATTTAAATATTGTGGAGAATCATGATCGGTTTGGTTCTTAAAAACGTATTTGGGGTTTCCCCTTACACTTATCTTTTGCAAAAATACTTTTAGGTGGAGTTAAGACTAGGCCAAAACAACAAAGTAAAGTATTTCCACTATTTAATTGAGAAACATGATCTACCAACAATAAAAATAAAGCATGCATACGGAAGCAAATAACAAATAAACAAAATAAAATCACACAAAACGAAGAACATTACCACAAGCAAATTCAATTATTTCAAGTAAACATAAACATGAAAGTAAAATTGTTCAAGGCCAACAGAGGCCACATCCTAAAATATTACAGCATTAATTGTTTCAAATTACATAACCATCAATGAATTGTTCAGAAATAACAAACATCAAAAGAGATCACTGGGGAGGAGGACCGAAACGGTAGTCATAGCCAGGAGGGAGGTGTCCGGTGTACCCGTAGGGAGGGTAGTCAGTCTCACGGCCGGGGAATGGGTCAATCTGCAGATGATGCTCAAGCTGATCACGGGTGGAGAGGTGCTGCATCTGGCGAATGGTGTGAGCATACATCCAATCAAAGCGCTGGTCAGTGGTGGTCCGCCATGCGTCCACCTGACCCATCCAGGCACCCTGGTGTGCCTGCCAGTCTCCCTGACTCATGTGTCGGTAGTAGTCAGCTGTCCCCTCCTCATAACCCTGGAATTGATGCTGCTGGGGCCCTACCTCATCATCATCATCATCATCATCCTCATCAGCAGGCCCCCCTGCCTCATACCAGTAATAGGTCCCATTCCTCTCTAGCATCACGATGTTCATCTGCCTGAGGGATTTAGCCCTCACTACCCTACAAGCCCCACAGTCGCTCAAGTATCCCATGATCGGAGGAGTAAGAAGATCATAGGAACGAGCCAACCGTGTCACGAACATCCCCCCATACACCTTATCGATATCCCTCTCACCCACACTGGTCCTCAAATAACTAGCTACCCAAAATGGGATGTTGCAGTAGACATCCGCTGAAAAGATGGTGTACAGGTAGAAAAGATCTGAAGCAGTGACACGGTGAGTGGTGCCATGACGTACTGACAGGCTGTATGTGATGCATCTGTGGACCAACCTAACTATGGGGTCCCTGATGGATGCTGCCCCAGTAGTCGAGGTGTAAACCCCGTCCCCAATGGTCGGCCAAAAAGTGACACACCTCATATCACTCTTCTGAGTCTCCCCATTCAACAACCTCTGCATAAAACCTCCATCAACCGCCTCCTCCCTAGTGTACAACCCTATCCTCCAACCAAACTCAGTAACCGAGCATGATCGCACCTCACCTCCTAGCCTAAAATAGATAGTGGTGCCCCCCATGTCCATCCTAGCCTCAGCCTGATCAAAATGGAAGGTCGCAAAGAACTCCCTCACCAACTCACTATACACCATCTCCCTAATCCTAAACAACCTTTCCCATTGAGGACCCGCAAACCTATCAGTGTGGATCCTCTCCAGAAACGCAGCCTCCAACCCTTGGGACCTAAGAAACTCCCAATCAACCACAGCCCCAGCATCAATATGATGGTTACAAAGCTCCGCATACTTGGTGGTGGTGCCAACAGTGTCAAATTCGCCCCAACTATGGACCAATTCTCCATAGTTAACTCTTTGGGACCTAGAAGAATTGCCACGATCTTGACGAGATCGCTTGCTCATTTTCCTGGAAAAAGATAGAGTGAACGGAAACAATTAGAACGAGAATTTTATTGATTTTTTTGCTGTCAGCCACATCTGACGCCGTCAGGAGGGGTCCTGACGCCGTCAGACCTAGCAGAATCCGAATCATGCAAATGCGAGGGAAAAATCAATTTTCAAACTCTTAACCCATTACCCAAACGCTCCTTTAATCAGAAAACATGGGTGGGGGGTCAAAAAATCGGTGGCGTGAAGGGCTTTTCCCTAACTAACGCATGATTCGAGTGGAGTAACATCATCAAAAGGTAACCCCATGTTTACAAATCGCCAAATGGATGGCATTACAATTTGTCAATGATGGGTAAAAAAATGGGGTTTCGGGCGAAAGGGGTTTTCAAAATTTATTGATCCTAAGGACAATTGATTGAAAAAGAGAGAAGAAAAATCACTTACCAAGTGAAGATTGGTTGCGGAAGACGTCGAGTTGAAGGGTGGAGATTCGGAGTAGCAGCAGCACTTTGGGTGAGAATTGTGGGGTATGGGTTGAAAGTGATTGGATTTGGGTTAATATTGCTGAATTAGCGAGGTGACGGCGTCAAGAGTTAATATCTGACGCCGTCAGATGTCCGTGTGAGGTGAGAAATGGAGTATTTCCATATTTAGTCCCTGCACTTTGTGTGAATAGCTAAACACAAGTAAAACCATGAGTAGCTATTCCATTAGTGAAGTCCACCAGGGTCGAACGTTTCATTACTGTCACGGAAAGAGGTATGGTTGTAGAAAGGAGTGGGTGACGTTTTAGTTAAGTTGTGACCTTCGCACGAGTCACTGGTATGTACAAAGAGGTGTTGTTCCATAGAGGGTTTCAAATCTGTGGTGTTTTTGAGGTGTAACCCCTTCACACCGGGTTTAAAGCCAAAAGAACGTCTCTTGCACAAGTTTGGGAGCGTGGTTCACAAGCATCCAACGAAAATGTTATGAAATTGTAAATTCTTCTCTTCCTGAGGATGCTCACAAAAGTGGGGGGTGATTGACGGTGAAGTACTTGGGGACAATTTCTCGTTATCCTTTTGGTCAAACACCAAAGGAGTTGAAACCTCAAAGACTTTTTCGATTTTTCTTGATGTGGAATTTTCTTTAATCTTCTCTTTGACCCTTAATATGAATTGGTCTGCTAAATCCATAAAAGCATTGTGAGTGCTTTTCATGCATGCTTCTAGGTGTTGGATTTGTTTTTCCTGATTATTTATGAAGGTTACCATTATCCCTTCGAATTCCTCTTGTCGTGAACGTTCAGGAAAACTATGGTTGATAACCGCATTCCTACGTAAATTAGGATTCCAAACGGTTTCAGTAGCAGGTTTCTCAATCCTTATTAACTCTTTTACCTGCTTCTCGATGCTTCCTAACAACTGCTCTTGGGTGGCGTGTGTGTAGTCAAGTTTTCCTTTGCTTGGAAACATCGGGTCCTCCCATCCTTCTTCTTCGTATTGTGCCAACCCTTCAAGAACTTTCCAGCAGTTGTCAACGCAAAGTCTGTTTAGCCTGCCCTTGGCTGCGTAATCAATGGCTCTCCTTGTTTGATAGTCAACTTTATCGTAACAGATTTGAACCTGGAGCCATGGTTCGATGCCATGATGAGGGACTTTTCGGAGCAGGTCTTTATATCGAGTCCATGCTTCATAAAAAGATTCATTTTGACGTTGTTGGAACATCAAGATGTCATTTCTGAGCTTAGTAGTTCTCCCCGGTGGAAAAAATTGAGCAAGGAAACGAGTGGTGAGATCATCCCATGTGGTGATGGATCCCGTGGGTAAACGCTCAAGCCATTGACTAGCTTGATCCCGTAGAGAGAATTGGAATAGGCGTAATCGGGTTGTCTCTCTAGTTTCAACATCTAGGACTATGGAATCTACGATTTTAAGGAAGTGCTTAAGATGTTGGTTTGGATCTTCGGAATGAAGTCCATGGAATGCACATCCGCTTTGCACCAACCGGATGGTGTCGGATCGCAAGGGGGTCACATTGGCTCCGGTGAGCTCAATGGTGTTTCGGTAGCCTTGGTGGCTAGGTCGGGAATACTCTCCTAAGGTTCGGGGCCTAAGAGGTTCTAGTGGTGGGTTTTATTGTGGTGGGATGACGGGTTCAAAGATGTTCCCATCGTCCATGATGTCGGGTGGTGAAGAGTTACGAACAAAAACACAAAGAAATGAGATAGACTAAAGAAAACCTAAAAATAAAAATAAAATCTTACTAGAAAGGAATCTAGCAAGTAGACCTAATAAAAAGAGATTCTAACCTAGACAATAACTATTCCCCGGGCTGCGGCGCCAAAAACTTGATACGTGGGAATCGCACCAGGCTTTACCTCTCAAGGGATCTTGAGAAGCTTACAACCCCCACCAGGCAGTGTACCTGATCGTTGTAGTATAGTATAGTGACAAGTACCGGGGGATTGATCGTTCAGCTAGGAATAGTGTCGCTAGGATTAGAAAACCTAAATACTAGTTCTAAAGATGAGGGATGATTATTTTTTGTATTTTTATATTTTTTAGAAAGCAAGTAAAAATCTCGGGGTTTGAAGAATTTGGGCGGAATTAGTTGCTAGTCAACTAACCCAATACTAAAGATGCAATCAAAATAAAATACTAGAGTTGAAAACAAACTAAATTAAACTAAGGTTGTGAGCAATAAATGGAGAAGTTGTGTTTACTCAGATTTCACTACTCCCTAGATATCTTTTACACGTTAATTACTTGTTATAGTTGCGTGGATGACGGATTGTATTCCTTAATACCATTCATGGGGTGGCGCACTTAATTCCCCAATCCTATGAGTGCCTATTTCACTCCTATGTCGAGCCGGCTAAGAAGCTCCTAACATGGGATCATTAGAATTTACTCATGCATTAAATACGACCAATAAAACCTAGTGCACGTCAGTTCATGTTTCCTAAGACGTTCAAGCATGTTACTAGTTGGAGATCTGCCAGTTTTCTTAAGCCTAACATCGAAATCATTCATCCAATACAACCATAAACAAGTAATCAACACATAATTAACATCTAGGTTTCATTAGATCCAAGCAAACACAAGATAGATCTAGCCTAGCATGATGGAATTAAGACAAGAACAAGATATAGACAACCAACACATAGACATATTGATTGAATTAAAAGAATACTTATCTCAATTACACATGAAAGGGATCAAGGGCTAAGAACCCTTGAAAAACCTGTAAAATTCGTACTAAGTTCGGCCTTAGGGTTTCTCCAAAACTTCCCTTTTTTTATGAATGAAAATTAGAAAACTATATATAGGAAATTGAGGCTGACGGCGTCAAGACCAAATTGGTGACGCCGTCATCTCGCCGCCAAAATACTTCTCGGACTGCCTTGATCTACTTTTGACGCCGTCACGTTATAGCATTTTCCAGGCCGTCATGTATTTTACTCTTGACGCTCTACCTTGTGACGCCTTCAATTCTGTACTGGGTCGTCATGGAAATTACTCTTGACACCGTCAGAATTTCCTTCTTGACGCCGTCACCTACTGTTTCCAGCAAGGAAAATTAAGACTTTGGCGTTTTCTTCACTTTTATGCTCCAAAAACGTCCGAATTGCTTCCTTTTCCAGATTTCTCTCCTAAAGTACCTAAAATCACAAAAGGAACGATTTAGGGCAATATTTGATCAAATAAATTCAATTCCGGGCTTAAATGACCCCCTAAAAGTAGTTCATTTTTCGCCTCATCAAAAATAAATTTTTACACTATTTAATTATTTAATATTAATTAAATACTAATTATTAATATTTAAAATACTTAAATACAATATAATATTAAGCTAATACTAGAAAAATGAAAATAAAATTTCTAAAATTATAAAATAACTAAAAATAAGTTTTAAAATTAAAAATATGTATTTTTGTCTTTTTATGATTTTTATATTAATTAATTACTAATTAAACATTAATTACCAAATTAAACTATTTTAAATTAAGAAAAATAGAAAATGAACAATAAAAATTCTAGAAAAATTCCTAAAATTATATTATATTATATAAAAGTTAGGAAAAATATAAAAACTAGATGGTGCTTAATAAAAACCAATAATGCTATTTAAAACTAAATTATTAATTAATTATTGATAAAACTAATATTAATTCTAATTAATACTAAATGATAAAATAAAAATCTGAAAAAATTACTAAAAATACTTTAATATAAGTGTAATTTAATAAAAATATAAAAAAGCTAAGTGCTTAACAAAAATTTAAAAATGAAAATTAAAATTTAAATTACCTTAAATAAAAACTATCACTTATTTTTAAAATTGGTTTTTCTTGATTTTTCTTTTACAGTACTATTTTATATCTAAAATAAAAAACTTTTGTAAAAACAAATGTTGTGGAGCTTAAAAATAAGCTATGTGGAAGCTTATTGGTGTGACAGTTTGACTTAGTATTTTTAAATTACTAAAAATACTTTAATATAAGAGTAATTTAATAAAAATATAAAAAAGCTAAGTGCTTAACAAAAATTTAAAAATGAAAATTAAAATTTAAATTACCTTAAATAAAAACTATCACTTATTTTTAAAATTGGTTTTTCTTGATTTTTCTTTTACAGTACTATTTTATATCTAAAAATAAAAAACTTTTGTAAAAACAAATGTTGTGGAGCTTAAAAATAAGCTATGTGGAAGCTTATTGGTGTGACAGTTTGACTTAGTATTTTTAAATTACTAAAAATACTTTAATATAAGAGTAATTTAATAAAAATATAAAAAAGCTAAGTGCTTAACAAAAATTTAAAAATGAAAATTAAAATTTAAATTACCTTAAATAAAAACTATCACTTATTTTTAAAATTGGTTTTTCTTGATTTTTCTTTTACAGTACTATGTTATATCTAAAAATAAAAAACTTTTGTAAAAACAAATGTTGTGGAGCTTAAAAATAAGCTATGTGGAAGCTTATTGGTGTGACAATTTGACTTTTGGTCAAACAAGCTTGAAAAAGCTCAAAATAAACTACCTAGATGGAACCAGAGATGGATTAAGATGTAAACAAGCTTATTGGAATTAAATAAAGTTAAAACAACAATTAAAGCATACTAAATAAGCTGGAAAAGCCAAATAAGCAATTTCCAAACTCCTTGGCTGCACAGAAATGGGACAGAAAAGATAGATGGATTCAGTGGGGTCCACAGGGGTTTGAGGTCAAACAAATGGTCAATAATTGAAGGTGACCAGGAGGGGGGTTGGGAGGAACCAAGTTATGGCCTTTGGGACCACTGAGGTGGCCAGAAACCACCACCAAAGTGGTGGTGATAGGTGGTGATGCTGCTGCAGCAGGGGAAGACAGTTCCCCTGCAAGTGACTTTGGAGGTGTGGTGGGGGTTGGTGTGGGTTGGTGTTATCATTTATTGTGTGTGGGGGGGGGGGGGGCTATAGTGAAAAAGGTGAGGAGGAGGGGGGGCAAGATACCCTGGTTTTGTGGGATACGGTTGGGGGGAAGAAGATGGTCAAAGGGTGGTTTGACCGGGGTTGGTTTTTTATTTAAAAAGGAAGTGGGCCGGTTTGTATGGTGGGCTGGGGCTGATTTTTGGGTTGGATTTGGTTTTGGTTTGGATTGGGGTTTGGTTTTGGTTGTGTTGTAATAAAAGGGTCCGGCTGGTTTTTTAGTTATCACAAGGACCATTTTTGCAATTTTACCAAACCTGAAGGACTGAAAATGTAGTGTTTCCCAAATTATACCAAGGACCAAACATGTCATAATTCCAAAGTCCAAGAACCAATTTTTGCATTTTCCAATTTTCAAAATTTCCCAGGGACCTATTTTGCCAAATTTGAATTCTCAGGGGCCAAACATGTAATTTTGGAAAACCTATGACCCAAGTATAATATTTTGTGAAATTTGATTTTCAAAACCTTGGGTTGACTTTTCCTTTCAAAATAAATGCATAGGGACTAATTTTGACAAGTTTTGAAACTTGGGGGACTGAAACTGCCAATACTGCAAACTTTGATCGTTTTTCCTTTGTTTTTGCACATTTTTCATTTAAAACACATAAAACACAATCCCTGGGATAATTTAAGTATTTTGGTAACTTTTTGATTGTTTTTGTATGTTTTGGCAGTTTAAATACGTAAAAAATGATAAGTGTTTGAGCACTCATCAATCCCCTACACTAAACTATTGCTAGTCACTAGCAATCTTTTTAGAAAACTTGATGGATTTGAAAAACTCTTTACCAAAAGCCATCACTTCTGGAGTAGCCAGATGTATCGATTCAAGTAAGAACTATGGTCCATCTGATAACCATGTGATTTTTAGCAAACCACCAGCTTTCAACGGTTTTGATTAGTCTTTACCAAGAGCCGTTTGCTCCTGGACTAGCCAACTCTTGATGGACCTATTCGACATCTTGGTGAGCTGATTACCAATTATGGATTTTCCACTGCCTTTACCACAAGCCATAATCTTGCGGGCTAGCCAACTCATTCGCTTTATGGGATATGGCGAGTTGATTTACCATACAATTTTGGGCAAATTGCAAGCCGTCAACGGATTTGAGTTATCTTTACCAAGAGCCGTTTGCTCTTGGATTAGCCAATCCCTTTGTCGGTTAGACCTGGCGGACTGATTACCACAAAATTTTTGAAATAAAGTGAAAAATTTTTGAAAATTTTGGCCAAAAACGGGGGTACTAGAAGATATATTTTGATAAAATTCGCTAGAATTTCCCCCCCACACTTAGAAATGAATATTGTCCTCAATATTCAAAGTCCCGACTATTATGCCGACTCTTTGAACGGAAAAAGCTAATATTCGAATCTAACTGTGGAAACACCATATTTCACTTTATTTCTATATATATACATCTTTTTTTTTTTTTTTTTTTTTTTTTTTTTTTTTTTTTTTTTTGGAACTTATATACATATATACATTTTTCAAAGAGCGGGGGGTTGGTCGTTCCCCCACACTAGGTGGTAGAAAGTAGAAAGAATCAGAGATACGGGTGAAAACCTGTATTGTGCTATTGTTTTTGTTCATCGAGTCGCTAGCTTGACTCGATCCCCGAATTCAATTGTCCTTGGGGAAAGTTTAGAGGTCCGGGACAACCATGGATGGTATGTCCTCTCCAAAGTAGTGCTTTAAACGATGTCCATTCACTTTGAAATTTGGACCGTCATTTTGAGATAATTCGACGGTCCCATAAGGGTAAACCTTAGCGATAGTGAATGGACCAGTCCATCGGGTTTTGAGCTTTCCCGAGAAGATCTTGAGTCTAGAGTTGAAAAGAAGGACTCGATCACCAACGTTGAAAACGCGGTTCTTGATTTTGGAGTCATGAATCTTCTTTGTCTTTTCTTTATAGATCAAAGAGTTCTCGTAAGCTTGATCACGAAGTTCGTTTAATTCATTTAGTTGAACTTTTCTATTATCACCCGCAGTTTTGAGGTCGAAATTGGCATGCTTGAGAGCCCAATAGGCTTTGTGCTCAAGCTCGATTCGAAGATGGCACGCTTTCCCGTACACAAGTTTGTAAGGCGTACACCAAATGGGTGTTTTGTAAGCCGTACGGAAAGCCCAAAGTGCATCATCTAATTTATCCGACCAGGATGCACGATTTTCACCTACAGTTCTTTCTAAAATTCTTTTAATGCCCCGATTGGAAACTTCGACTTGTCCACTTGTTTGAGGGTGGTACGCAGTAGAAAGACGGTGAGTTACACCGTACTTTTGCATGACTTTGTCGAATTTATCATTACAGAAGTGCGTATCATGATCACTAATAATAGCACGTGGAGTTCCGAATCGAGCAAAAAGAGCTTTTAGGAATTTCACAACTACTCGGGCATCATTTGTGGGTAAAGCTTTCGCTTCAACCCATTTTGACAAATAGTCAACTGCCACGAGTATGTATTTGTTGCCATGAGAAGACGGAAATGGCCTCATAAAGTCGATGCCCCAGATGTCAAAAATTTCACTAACTTGAATTGCATTCTGAGGCATTTCATTCTTTTGTGAAATATTCCCGTAACGTTGACAAGCGTCACAGGACTTGACCAATTCTTGGGCATCCTTGTAGATCGAGGGCCAATAAAAGCCGGAATCAAACACCTTTTTGGCGGTGTAGTTGGGATTGTGGTGGCCCCCCGTGGGACCAGCATGGCAAGCCTTTAAAATTTCAGTGGCTTCCTGACCATATACACACCGCTGGATGACTTGATCCGCGCATATTTTGAACAAGTAGGGGTCGTCCCAGAAGTAATGTTTTACATCTTTGAAAAATTTATTTTTTTGTTGGGACGACATCCCTTTCATAACAAAGTTACTGATTGAGCCTGAACCACCTAACTTATATTGACCAGATAAAGGTCAACAAAGTCAAATAGCCTAGGTCAATGCTCCGGGTAATATAGGGTATCACCAGGTCGTTAAGTCCCGTTGAAGTGTGAATTGTAACTTTGGCGTATTTGTGATCGGGTGATTATTCACAGGAAAAGGTTATGATCAGAATTATTTGGAACTTATTTAACGAATATAGCTTAGGAAAGCTACGTGACTGATTACGGGAATTTAGATTACGAAGATTTGAGCTAAACACTAAAATCGTACGTTTTAATTAAAAAACGTAAGCAGACGCACAAAACAAAAAGTAAAACTGTAGGATGGAAAGGGTTAAAAGTGTAAAATTGAAATTTTTACAATCCTAATAATAAAAGAAAATTTTAAGAAAAATTAAAATTATTTTTACACTATTTAATTATTTATAATTAATTAATTACTAATTATTTATTTAATACTAATTAAACTAATTAGAATTATTAAAAACACTTAAAAGACTTAGAAAATTAAGAAAAATTTTATAAATCTAATTAACCATCATGGGAATCCTAAAAAATTATAAAAAGTTAATTTTATGTATTTTTAAATTAATTAACTAATTATTATTCTATTTATTAATTAATATCTAATTAAACTATTTAAATTATGAAAACTATTAAATGAACAGTAAAAAATTCTAGAAAAATTTATAAAAGTATTTTAACTAAAATACAAGCTAGAAAAAATATAAAAACTAGGTTATATTATATAAAAACTAATTATGCTATTTAATTGATTAATATTAATTAAAACTAAATTAAACTAAAATTAATTAGAAATACCACTAGTTGACAAAATAAAAATCTGGAAAAATTTGTAAAATTATTTTAACCTAAAATATAATTTCTAAAAATATAAAAGTGACATATTACTTAGAAATTAATTAAAAAGAAAAATAAATAGATAAATCCTATTAAATAGAAGCTATCACTATTGTTAAAATTGATTTTTTTGATTTTTTCTTTTTCTAAACTGATAATAAGCTAAAAACAACTAACTTTAATAAAAGCACTTTTGTTTAAACCCACTGAATAAGCAATTGAAAAGCTTATTACACCTTCAGTTGACTTTTGTTGACTGTGGGGTGTTTTAAGCTCAAATGGGGAATGGTGGGGTCCACACTGCTAAAACTAGGTTTCACTGAGTCTTAGGAACAATAATAAGCAATTAATAAGCAACAGATGGGCTTGAATAAGCCAAAAAGCTTGAAATAAGCACCTGCCAAAATAGGACTGATGCAGTTTTTTTTTTGGAACAAGCTTAAGAGCCAAAAATAAGTGGGGTCCACAAGCTTAGGGGTCAGTCAATGGGCCAAAAGCTACTCCTTGGTAGGAGTAGGACTGAAAGCTGCAAGGTTCATGGCAAGGGGTGTAATGCTGAGCAAATGAGGGGCTTGTGAAGTGGCTTGGGCACAACTGACCAAGTGAAATGGCACAGTGAGCTTTTGGAGCACACAAGCCAAAGGGGTACTTCCACAAGCTCACAACTCAGGGAACCAAGCTTGTATTACTACCAACTAAATGAACTGAGCCAAAATTTTGAACAATTGCACAAGCTTATGGATGATCAAAACAATCAATCAGTGGTTAACCTTTGAGTTTACAAGAGTTATTTGAGATAAGCAGTATGCAAATAAGCATAAAAATGAGTAAGCACACAAAACACAGTTACAACTATCACTAATGGACTAAATCACAACAATTCAACAACAATCAATAAGATTAGACCAACATTTTAACAAGCTCAGTGCTTAATGAATCAGCAAAACAGTTCCTGAGGGGCAACTTTGAGAGGCCAATTTAAGTGGTAAAATGAAAATTTTGGGCAAAACAAATAGTACATATAGCAAGACAGCCTAAGTGAGCTCCCAAAACACCAAGGTTCACAGCAATAAGTCAAATATTGAACTAGTTAGGATCCCAAGAAAATTGGATCAAAAGTTACTTATGCTGGGTACAGGGCAATGGGTTGCCCTGCAGGTTACTTCCAAGGGGTGTGGGACCACCCAAACAAATTCCTAAAAATTTGATAAAATTAACAAAAATAAACTAAGTGGTAAAGATTATCCACACCAAATTTCAAATCCTAAAACCTTAAAACCAACAAGTTATAAGCCTCCAAAAATTGCTCAAAATCCAGTTAAACCTCTTTTGACTTTTCTAAAATATGCAATGGTTTGACTTTGGTGGATTTTGGCTGATCCTAAATGACTAAATATGATGTATTAAGTTAAAATAAAGCTAAATTAAGTTACAAATACAACTTATGAATTAATATGGAGGTTTGTGGGTTTTAAAATTCCATACAGTTTAACTGTATGAAGATCTTTTGTTGATTTTGACTTTCCACTTAAGAACCTGTGAGTATTATAACCTAAATAAACTAATATGGCCTTAAGTATCTTGGATGAACCATAAGTAACAACAAATACCTACTTGAGCATAGAGATCAAGCATAATCCAAACACTCCCTATTGGACTGTTTTCAGATATTTTCAAAGCTTATAACCATATTAACCTAAGAAACTAATACATAATAACCTGCTATGCTTAGAAACATTAAAATAACTCAAAAATACAAATACATAAGCCAAAGAGATACAGCTATAGTAATATGGAAAACTTGGAAAATGGAGACTTACAAAATGCTATCAAGCTGAAAACATATCACCAAGAACCACAATCAATACCTAAGTGCTCCCATGAGCTCTAAACCAGGTCCATCCAATACTTAACCTGCTCCTTGCTTCTTCACCATTTTCTTATTATTATTTTTATTTTTATTTTTATTTTTATTTATGTAAATTATTCAATGAAACTTGAGAATGCAAGAAATATAGAGAACTTGAAATCAAAAACAACCCTTGAATTAATCCTGAATAGAGTACATTACAACTGAAAAACCTTAAAAGATACAATATTAAAAATTACAATAAAATTATAAAAAACTAAGACTAGACTGCTCCAGTGCATCCCTTCCTTTAAATAGCTCCATATTAGGGTTTGGGGGAGCTATTTGTCTTTTCCCAGCAAGAAAATGAGCCATTGGATGAAAGGACTTTAATCTTGACCTTTGAAATTTTGGCGCCAATTTTTCCTTTGCCGTTTTTCTCAGATGATTGAAGCCAGTGGGATTGGTTTGTTTGCTTGTGTTTGGTTTGGAGTGATAAGGAGGAGTGGGAGAGATGGAGTGTGCAGGAGGTAAAACTAGGGGTGATGATGAGGGGGGGGGGGAAGGTTGTCTGGTAGCAGCTGAGGTGGAGATGTGGAGGTAGAAGGTTTGACCGAAGTCAAACTGGGTAGGGGTTAGAATTGGACGGGGTGTTATCTTATTTTGTGGATTGGGCTAAACATGAGATGGGCCTGGGTGATTAACTGGATCAGATATGGAGTTATAAGGTGGGATGTTTGGTGTTGGGTTAAAATTAGGTCCGGATGGTTTTTTTGTAACTATTAATTCACAAGGACAATTCATGTAATTTAGCAAAACTTGGGGGGGGGGGGCTGTGATGTTTTACCCAAGTAACCATAAGGATCATTCATGTCAATTGTTAATTGTACAAAGACCACAACTAACATTTTTTTATTTAAAAATACCCGAGGACCATTTTTGTAAAATTTTAAAGTTGAGGGACTTTTCCTGTAATTTTCCCAAACTTATGATCCAAGGGCCATTTGTGATAACTTATGATTTTCCAACACCCAAAGATGATTTTTATTCAAAATAATTCCACCCGGGATCAAATCTGTCAATTTCCAAAACTCCAGGGACCATTCTTGTCAATTTTGGATTTTAAGGGGTAAAAGTGTAATTTTCTCAAACTTTATCACCCAAGGACTTATTTTGATAATTTTTGATTTTTATTTGCCTTGGGTTGACTTTTCTTTCGTTTTAAACTTTCAGGGACTAGTTTTGCCAAATTTTGAAACTTGGGGGACTGAAACTGCCGATTGTGCAAACTTTGTTCGTTTTTCATTTGTTTTCAAACATTTTGCATCTAAAACATATAAAACACACTTTTGGAATAATTTGTGTATTTTGATGCGTTTTTGGGTGTTTTTGGATGTTTTGGCAGTCCAGATACGGTAAAAATTGATGAGTGTTTGAGCACTCATCAGTTACCCGCGAGGAAGTTTGCGAAATCGGCAAACCATGGGGTAATCGAGTCTCCACGAAATGAAACCGCATTGAGGGTTTCGAGGGGAAATGTTTCATTTATTTCCTTTTTCTTGAAAGCATCTTGGTGAGGGTTTTCAAGACGGGAGAGATGATCAGCAGCTAGGTTCTCAGCTCCTTTTTTATCACGAATAATGATATCAAATTCCTGTAGGAGGAGAACCCAACGGAGTAGTCTCGGCTTTGCATCTTGTTTTGCAAAGAGGTACTTCAAAGCCGAGTGATCCGTAAACACTATGCTTTTGGTCAGTATTAAGTATGGCCGGAATTTTTCGAAAGCATACACCACAGCTAATAATTCTTTTTCGGTGGTGGTGTAATGACTTTGAGCCTCGGTCATAGTTTTGCTGGCATATTGTATAGGTTGAAAATGTATTGTTTTTCGTTGCCCCAAGACTGCCCCTATCGCATAATCACTAGCATCACACATGAGCTCGAAGGGCAAGTCCCAATCGGCGGCAACAAGAATCGGTGCCTCGGTAAGCTTTTTCTTCAATGTTTCAAAAGCTTCGATGCACTCGGGGGAGAAGATAAAAGGAGCATCCTTCTCGAGGAGATGGGTCATAGGCCGGGCGATTTTATAAAAATCTTGAATAAACCTACGATAGAAACCGGCATGACCAAAAAAGCTCCTAACACCTTTTACGGTTGTGGGATGAGGTAATTTTGCAATGACATCCACTTTGGCTTTGTCAAGATCAATCCCGTTTTTTGAAATTTTATGGCCGAGGACAATGCCCTCTTTGACCATAAAGTGACTCTTCTCCCAATTTAGACATAACTTTGTGTCTTCACAACGTTTTAGCATGCTGTCTAAATGGGAGAGACATGATTGGAACGAATCCCCAATGACCGAAAAATCGTCCATAAAGACCTCCATAGTTTTCCCTATCATGTCGGAAAATATGGCCATCATACATCTTTGAAATGTGCCTGGAGCATTACATAAGCCAAATGGCATACGTTTATATGCAAAAGTTCCATAGGGGCATGTAAAAGTGGTCTTTTCCTGATCTTGCGGATCAATGGGAATCTGAAAGTAACCCGAGAAACCATCGAGGAAGTAATAGTACTCATTCCCCACTAATCTCTCGAGCATCTGATCCATAAAGGGCAGAGGAAAATGATCTTTACGGGTGGCGTCATTTAACTTACGATAGTCAATGCAGACGCGCCAACCCGTAACCAAACGAGTTGGAATCAACTCATTCTCCTCGTTTGTGACAACAGTAATGCCACCCTTTTTTGGAACACAATGAATTGGGCTAACCCAAGGACTGTCCGAGATAGGGTAAATCAATCCGGCATCAAGAAGTTTTAAAACCTCTTGTTTGATAACCTCGTGAATTTTTGGATTCACCCTTCTTTGTTGTTGGACTGCAGGTTTGAAGTCGTCCTCCATTAAAATCTTGTAAGTACAAAATTCAGGGTCAATGCCCTTGATGTCGGAGAGTCGCCAAGCAATTGCTTGTTTATGAGACTTCAAAGCCTTTATAAGAGCAACCTTTTCCTCAACACTTAAGTCTTTAGCAATTATGACGGGCAATTTATCATCACCCTCCAGAAATGCATATTCAAGATGAGGCGGCAACTCCTTAAGTTCAACCTCGGGGAAGTCATCAGTTTTCTCAACATTTTTGACTTCCTCCTTATGAAGTGTTTGTGGCAGAACAGGAAGAGGAGAGGGATCTTCGTTTAATAACTTCTCAAGCAGGAGAATATCCCTCTCGGGGTCAATCTCTTGGTTATCGATTCCATCGGGAATCGAATCACTTTTGAGAAAGGCCTCAATTTCTTCTAAGATGAAGTCACTTCCCTCAAACGGAGTGAGGGAAGGAGAAGAATTGGCAATGATGGGATAAGAAGATTGAGTGAGGTTTTCACTCGAAGAATCATCAATGAAACCTAAAATCTCTTGAGCATACTCCTCAGCAGCAACATCGATGACATCTATTTGGTTCACCGATTCACAGTCATAATTGGAGGAGTATCTCGAAGTTTGATTTAGGTTGAAAGTAATGGATTCCGTTCCAACACGTAATGTGATCTCATGCTCAAATACATCGATAAGAGCACGCCCAGTTCTAAGGAATCCCCTTCCAAGAATGAGAGGGACCCTAGAATCGGCATCAAAGTCAACAATCACAAAATCTGCTGGAAAATGGAACTTTCCCACTTTAACGAACACGTCCTCGGCAATTCCAAGAGGACGAGAAATCGAACGATCGGCAAGCTCTAAAGTCATGCACGTGGGAGTGAGTTCGGGAAGAGAAAGTTTCTTCCACACAGAATATGGCATCAGGTTAATGCTAGCACCTAAATCAGCTTAGGCGAAGCATTCAACCGTACCCGGGAAAGTACAAGGAATGAGAAATTTCCCGGGGTCTCCAAGCTTTTCAGGAAGCTTTTTCAAGAGAACTGCTGAGCAGTGCTCATTCAGAGGAGTTCTTGCCATCTCAAAGAGTTTTTCTTTGTTACTCAACAGGTTTTGATTATCGATGCAAACTTGGGCATCAAGAGAATAGCGTCCGCGAAGCTAATGTCAATGTGCAAATCTTGAAAGATTTGAAAAAATTTATCCATTTGGTGACTAGCCTTTTCGCGGAGTTTTTGTTCATTGAGATGTGATGGATAAGGAATAGAAGTTTTGGATTTTGGGTTGTCCACTGGGTTTTCTGGTGGTTCAAAGACAACTCCAGGCTTACATCTGGTTTTAGGATTAACCTGAGGTTGGACGTGTGCTGTACTTTGTCGGCTAGGAGTTTTCACCTTGTCCTTTGTTACCTCAGGTTCACGATCCACTACCTTTGGAGGAGAAGGAGAAGAGGTAGTAGGAATCGTGGGTTCATCATATGAAGCACCACTTCGTGTTGTGATCGCCTTAGCATCGCCCCTCGGGTTAGCGATCGTGTTGCTCGGTAAAGTAGTACCTGAGCCCGAGGGTCGATCATTTAAAGACTTCTTGATATCAGAAATCTGGCTAACCAGCAACTTGTTCAACTCATCTTGGGACTTCATGAATTGTTTTAACAACTCATCAGATGAAGGCCCGGTTGGAACAATGGCTTGATTAGGATTAGGAAGATTTTGAGCTCGATTGTTCGGATTGGGTCCTTGATTGAAATTTCCTTGGTTTTGATGATGGAAATTCTCTTGATTCTGGTGATTGTTTCCATGAAAGTTTCCAGGATTGAAATTACCCTGACCTTGGTTCCGGTTAAAGTTTCCTTGATTTTGGTGTTGGAAACCTTGATTTTGGAAACCTTGGTTTTGATTTTGGAAACCGTGACCCTGATTGAATTTACCTTGGTTTTGATAACCTTGGTTCACTTTATTTTGATTTTGGCCACGGTTTTGGACATTTTGGTTTTGATTAAAACCGGGAGGTCCAGGATAATGGTGAGGACGATAGTTCGGGTCCATGGGAGGGCGGTATTGATTGCCTTCTTGATTTTGGGACCCAACAACAGCATGAGCTTCATATGGAGTACCATCAGTAGCCGTGCAATTGTAGTGGCATGCGGCCAGGATGTTGTGGAAATGAAACTTTCTTTGTTTTGGCGAGAACCAAAGCTTGGATCGCTTCAGTGAGCTTGTCAAGCTTAGCATCCGTGCTAGATTGACCCACAGAAGATGAAGAAGAAGGACCCGCATTGATTTGAGAAACAATCGGTTTGCTTCGTGTAGAGCGGACCTTGGACTTGTTTTCTATGATCTGTAAAGCTTCTTTTGTGGTTCTACTCAAGAAATTACCTCCCGCGGAGGCATTGAGAGAATCCTGATCAGCTTGGCTCACGCCATTGTAGAAAGTATCGAGTTGCATCAACTCTGAGAAACCATGATGTGGACACTTGCGAAGTAATTCTTTGAAACGATCCCACACTTTACCAAAAGATTCATCATATTTCTGAGTGAACTTGGTGATTTCGTTCTTAAGACTCGTGGTCTTGGAAGGTGGGAAGAATTCATTCACAAATTTTTTCACAAGATCTTCCCATGTCTCAATAGATCTAGGAGGTTATTTTTCAAGCCAAATCCGGGCTTGTCCCTCCAGGGAGAATGGGAAGAGAAGAAGTTTTATTGCTTCACAAGGGACATTTTTGTACTTGATGGTCGGTGTGATTTTATTGAACCATCGAATGTGAGCATGAGGATCGTCCCTCTCAAAACCGTAGAATTGACTTAAGGTTACAAGATTGAGTAACCTGGTTTTGAGCTCAAAATTATCAGCCACGATGGCTGGAACAACAATGGCATCTCCGTAACCCTCGATGGGTGCTTGGAGAAGCTCACACATGGGGCGGTCTTCCGCCATGGTGACAGTGGGTGTGGCAACAGTACGGATCTCAGATCCGACTGTTGGTGCAGAACGTCTACGAGGTCTTCGAGGTTTCCGGACAAGCTCACGTAATGGGCTAGTGGACCTTGAAGAACGAGTGCGCATGCACTAGGGATAAAAACTTTTTGGACAATATTTTTGGTATCGTCTCGTTTACCAAAATCGTTTCTTTAAGAATCACCTTAAAAGAAAACCGAATCAGAAAATGTTACGATATGTTTTGTTGTTTTTAATTTTTTTTTTTGGTGTTTTAACACTTTAGGAAAAGTGTTAATGACTTTTTTGTGTTTTGATTTGAAAATTTACACAAGTGGTGGTATTTGAACAGTGATGATGGTGAGATAACACTAATCTCAAAAGACGCTGCAGAAACGCGCACACCTCCCCGGCAGCGGCGCCAAAATTTGATTGGCTCCAAACGGTCAACCTAAATTGACCAAAGGATGGTCAACTAGGTCAAACAGCTCAGAGTCAATGCTCCGCGGAATATTAGTGTTTCGCCGGGTCGTTATGTCCCGACGAGGTGTGATGGTTAATAAACGGGTTTGTGATCGGATGAATTTGGACGGGAAAGGGGTTTGAGTTTGATTAAACTAAGGAATATACTTAAATAAGATATATGAATAAGACTATGAAATCAGAAAAACCAGAAATGATTTAAACCTAAAAACGTGTACGTTCAGTTTTAAGTAACGTAAACGTACGAAATAAAAAAGTGAAAACTGAAATCTGGAAACACCTAGGGGGAGAAAATGACTTTTTTACAAACCTAAGGGTAAAATAAAATTTTTGGAAAAAGAAAACAAATTTTTACACTATTTAATTATTTAATATTAATTAAATACTAATTATTAATATTTAAAATACTTAAATACAATATAATATTAATCTAATACTAGAAAAATGAAAATAAAATTTCTAAAATTATAAAATAACTAAAAATAAGTTTTAAAATTAAAAATATGTATTTTTGTCTTTTTGTGATTTTTATATTAATTAATTACTAATTAAACATTCATTACCTAATTAAACTATTTTAAATTAAGAAAAATAGAAAATGAACTATAAAAACTTCTAGAAAAATTCCTAAAATTATATTATATTATATAAAAGCTAGAAAAAATATAAAAAATAGGTGGTGCTTAATAAAAACTAATAACGCTATTTAAAACTTAATTATCAATTAATTATTGATAAAACTAATATTAATTCTAATTAATACTAAATGATAAAATAAAAATCTGAAAAAATTACTAAAAATACTTTAATATAAGAGGAATTTAATAAAAATATAAAAAATCTAAGTGCTTAACAAAAATTTAAAAATGAAAATTAAAATTTAAATTACATTAAATAGAAACTATCACTTATTTTTAAAATTGGTTTTTCTTGATTTTTCTTTTACAGTACTATTTTATAACTAAAAATAGAAAACTTTTGTAAAAACAAATGTTGTGGAGCTTAAAAATAAGCTATGTGGAAGCTTATTGGTGTGACAGTTTGACTTTTGGTCAAACAAGCTTGAAAAAGCTCAAAATAAACTACTAAGATGGAACCAGAGATGGATTAAGATGTAAACAAGCTTATTGGAATTAAACAAAGTTAAAACAACAATTAAAGCTTACTAAATAAGCTGGAAAAGCCAAATAAGCAATTTCCAAACTCCTTGGCTGCACAAAAATGGGACAGAAAAGATGGATGGATTCAGTGGGGTCCACAGGGGTTTGAGGTCAAACAAATGGTCCATAATTGAAGGTGACCAGGAGGGGGGTTGGGAGGAACCAAGTTATGGCCTGTGGGACCACTGAGGTGGCCAGAAACCACCGCCAAAGTGGTGGTGATGGGTGGTGATGCTGCTGCAGCAGGGGAAGACAGTTCCCCTGCAAGTGACTTTGGAGGTGTGGTGGGGGTTGGTGTGGGTTGGTGTTATCATTTATTGTGGGGGGGGGGGGGTCTATGGTGAAAAAGGTGAGGAGGAGGGGGGCAAGATACCCTGGTTTTGTGGGATACGATTGGGGGGAAGAAGATGGTCAAAGGGTGGTTTGACTAGGGTGGGTTTTTTATTTAAAAAGGAAGTGGGCCGGTTTGTATGGTGGGCTGGGGCTGATTTTTGGGTTGGATTTGGTTTTGGTTTGGATTGGGGTTTGGTTTTGGTTGTGTTGTAATAAAAGGGTCCGGCGGGTTTTTTAGTTATCACAAGGACCATTTTTGCAATTTTACCAAACCTGAAGGACTGAAAATATAGTGTTTCCCAAATTATACCAAGGACCAAACATGTCATAATTCCAAAGTCCAAGAACCAATTTTTGCATTTTCCAATTTTCAAAATTTCCCAGGGACCTATTTTGCCAAATTTGAATTCTCAGGGGCCAAACATGTAATTTTGGAAAACCTATAACCCAAGTATAATATTTTGTGAAATTTGACTTTCAAAACCTTGGGTTGACTTGTAACAATTCACATTTTCAGGTTAACTTCTATTCCCGAAAATTTTACTATTCATTTTTACTATTCACTTTTACTATTCATTTCCCGAAATTTTCCCAAAATTTGATTTTTGTTTCATGGCCTCGAGTGATAAATCATTTCCATAGCAAATTAAAAGTTTGACACTCATCAGATCATTTTCGTGAAAGTTATTAAGGAATTACACGTTTTAGGGTAAAACGTCATTCAAAAATTCTACGCACAACGAAACTCGACCGCGTTAATTTACCCCGCATCAGAAAAATGTTTAGTACTCTCATGATTAATTAGAGAATTAATCATGACTAAGAAAAATTTGACCAAATAAACCTCGGTCGTGAGAAACAGGAATTCTCGTCTTTAAGCACTTTTACTTAGCCGTAACCTTAGCCTATACCTGCACCGCATTTCTAAGATGATTTGAGTTTTCATATTTTTTGAATAAGTCAACATATTTTTCCCTCCTCCTTTGACCAAAAATCATTCCTTGATTTTTAAGCTTACGGTTTTAAGTTTAAAGACATTAAATACCAACCGACACTAGACAGAGCCCAGCCTAGACATTATAAGCCATTTTAAGTCATTAGTATCCTATTAGAAAAGTTACATTTTACTTTTCTCAATTTTACGCAACTTTCGTACGTTTTACATATTACGCGTTTTAGACCCGTGTTTCCAGTTTTAGCAGGGTTTTATCAAATACTACAATAGTAGGGAGCCTCATGTGAGGAGTTCATTAAGTAAACCGTCGAGATGAGTTATGGATTTACGAATTAAAGTGTCCTGGCTCCTCCAACGTTTACTCCATGACTTCTGAATTATGTCGGCCTGAACGGTAGTAAGAGATATATAAACTATACATGTTTCATAGACCACTTATATTCAAAGACTTACACTATATACTAAGTACTACATCATGAACATTATGCAAGACATATATAGGCAATTCTTCGTATTCTTAGACGTTACTCCAAACCTAAGTCGCAACATTCTATTATAGGCTGCTCTTAGAGACTTTCGCGATTCTACTACCACTTTCATTTCTCATTACATAAGCTTAAGGTGAGTCATAGCCCCTACTCTTTTAAACTTATTTTAACTCTTTGGGGGAGATACATGCACAACTACTTGCTTACTTGTACAAACACTCAAAACATTTATACTTGATTGTTTTATACTTGATTGTCTTATACTTGATTGCATTATACTTGATTTCATACATACATGACTGTGTTACACTTAATTGCGTTATTCTATTTAGTGGCTAGTAGTAATCTTTTATACTTTGGGAAATGGCACCCAGTTATCTTTGGGAATTGGCTCCCAGTTGTCTTTGGGAATTGGCACCCAGTTGTCTTTGGGAATTGGCTCCCAAGTGAGGTCTTCGGAGATGAAGTAGAGACTCACTACTAATTGCTTAATTGTTTTGATGAACTTATACATGTCTTATTCATACTATATATTTAGCAGTGGGTTGTGAATACACAGGTTACAAGTCTCTTATGGCGGGACTTGCAATTGAGTGGATTCACGATGCCTTTGTTGTGTGATCATTTTTATAGGCTTTATTTGTTAGACAAACTCTATGAACTCACCAACCATTGTGTTGACACTTTAGCATGTTTATCTCAGGTTAGTAAGGCGATAGCTAGTGCGTGGAACATAAAGTCAAGCTGCATATTCTGAAGACTTACGCTTTTATCATTTATCATTCGAAACATTTTGTATACATTTATGTATATTACTTTGGAATCTCATATTTGTAACTTTGAATTCATTAATCGATTGGTAACTTTTCAAAACGTCTCATTTAGAGGTCGTTTTCTATAACTTGTACTTTGTATTATGAAGTAGCACCCCAAGTGACACAGTCTTCCGTTAAGGTATTTTGGGGGTGTTACAGATTGGTACCAGAGCCTTGGTTATAGAGAACTAGTTTGCATTTAGTGCCTAGACTATAACTGCTATATACGTTAAGACTCTCCTCTTTATTTGCCTTATACACACTACATACACATACGCTTTTTGGTAGTTGTTGGTTTAGTTCCACGCTGTTAGATGATATGACTTTAGTATTATAAGGAACCCCAGAGATTAGCCGAGTCATTAAAAACGTGGAGCTCAGTAATAACTAATTATTTAACTTGATCTTGTGACAGTTCTTGTTTGATGAGACACAAGATTTGAGTTAAATAATATTATTGCTTAGCTTTAGGGATTTGATGACTTGATTATCTTACTATCTGCCTCAGAAGGCGGATTTTGTGCCAGAAATTCTTAAGTAGGATGATTTAGAATCTCCTTATTTAAATGGATTGGGACGCCTCTTCATTTAAATAAAGAAATTGTAAATCACCGAACCATAAGTTTATGATCCCCTACTTACATAAATTTGGACACTTCTTTATGTAAGTAATGAGTTATAAATAAGTGGGCTTAATTGTATCCGATACGACTCCTTAACCAGAACCTTAGACGAATCAGAGTAAACACCACTATATTAGAGATCCCGAATTCTCTTAGACACACCGTAAGTAGTTAACATCAACTAAACTTCGGGACGAAGTTCTCCTTAAGGGGTAGAGACTGTAACAATTCACATTTTCAGGTTAACTTCTATTCCCGAAAATTTTACTATTCAGTTTTACTATTCACTTTTAATATTCATTTTCCTGAAATTTTCCCAAAATTTGATTTTTGTTTCATGGCCTCGAGTGATAAATCATTTCCATAGAAAATTAAAAGTTTGACACTCATCAGATCATTTTCGTGAAAGTTATTAAGGAATTACACGTTTTAGGGTAAAACGTCATTCAAAAATTCTACGCACAACGAAACTCGACCGCGTTAATTTACCCCGCATCAGAAAAATATTTAGTACACTCATGATTAATTAGAGAATTAATCATGACTAAGAAAAATATGACCAAATAAACCTCGGCCGTGAGAAACAGGAATTCTCGTCTTTAAGCACTTTTACTTAGTCATAACCTTAGCCTATACCTGCACCGCGTTTCTAAGACGATTTGAGTTTTCATATTTTTGGAATAAGTCAACATATTTTTCCCTCCTCCTTTGACCAAAAATCATTCCTTGATTTTTGGGCTTATGGTTTTAAGTTTAAAGACATTAAATACCAACCGACACTAGATAGAGCCCAGCCTAGACATTATAAGCCATTTTAAGTCATTAGTATCCTATTAGAAAAGTTACATTTTACTTTTCTCAATTTTACGCAACTTTCGTACGTTTTACGTATTACGCATTTTAGACCCGTGTTTCCAGTTTTAGCAGGGTTTTAGCACCAAATAGAACCTACCGCTCATTTTATATTTTAATATGGAGTATATTGATAAGTTCTAGCATATTTACAAGTTTCATATTTTTAGGATACCCGGTTTTACGTTTCGTGACTTAACAACTTACGGTTAGCAATTTACGGAGTCAAAACTAGTCACATAAGTAGGATAATATCAACCAAGACCAAGTCATCCTTCCTATCCCTTTGTGAACCGCCTCTAGGGGGGGGGGGGAATCAGCCCATGTGTCTTGATCTCATGCTTCTAACTCTAGGATGGTAACATGTGTAAACTTGGTCACCAAGTTTAGGGAATTTCCTAACACCTTCCTAACCTCCTCTTCATAGTGTAAATACAAGGTCATTCCTTCCTTTCTTTATAATAAAAATGCCACACATAAATCCCTAGCACCAAGATCCTTTGATCTTCAAACTACAAGTTACACTGCAAAGTTCAAGGTCTTAGCATTCTCTACCTAGTTCTTAAGTTTGTTTGGTGATTCCATGGTTGAATTAGGAGCTACACAAGGTGATTAGGGGCTGAAGTTAAATGGTTTTCACAATGTCTATATCAAGGCTAGCAAGGGTTTCAAGAGTTGTGGTGAAGGGTTTGCAAGCATAGGTTTAGTGTCCTAGTTTCACACTTGATTTCCTTTCTTTAGAAAGCCAAAAGTTGTAAGCAAATCCTATTACACTTTCTTGCTCAATATCATTTTCATGCTTATTATGTTTCTTTCATGCTATATATTGTCTTGTTATTATGTTCATGATAAATAAAAACTAGTAAAACAAGTTATGGTATATATATGTTAACTTATAGAGTAAATTACATGAATGGTCCTTGTGGTTTGACGAAAATTTCACCTATAGTCCCTCAAACTTAAGAGTTGCATGTATGGTCCCTGTCGCTGCCAAAGAATAACATGGATGGTCCCTCAGACTAACTGTCATTAGTTTTTCAGTTAGTCCATTTGCACCGTTAGTCCTTTAACGACCGTTTGCAACAAACATTTGCACTGTTAGTCCTTTAACGAAAAAAAATTTTAAATTTTGCGAAAAATTAATATTTGACTAAATAAAATACAAATATTTTACTGAAAAATTAAATTTTGCATTTTTTTAAAAAAATTAATATTTGCGAAAAAAAATTAATTTTTTTTATAAATAATAATTAATTTTTTTTAAAATGCGTATTTTTTTAAAAATTAATCTTTATAAAAAAATGCGTATTTTAAAAAAAAATTATTTTTTTAAAAAAATTAATTTTTTTATAAAAGTGATTGCGCATTTTTAAAAAAAATTAATTTTTATAAAAAAATTATTTTTTAAAAAAAAATTTCTTACGTTTTTTGTCCGTTTTTCTTATGTTTTTCCATTTTTCATACGTTTTTTACGTTTACATAAGTTTTTGTCTGTTTTTATACGTTTTGGCCTGTTTTCTTACATTGTCATCCGTTTTTATACGTTTGTATCCGTTTTCGTTCATTTTTTTATGTTTTTCTTACGTTTTTTTTCGTTTTCATACATTTTGTTTTTTCCTAAATTTGTTTAAATTTGGTTTTCTTATAATTTTTTTTTTATTTTTTTAATTATTTTTTTTCCCTATATATCTTTAAAATTTGGGGTAAAGCTAAAGATACGCAACATACTTAGTAAAGTATTTTTTTAAAATGGATGAAAATGTAAGAAAAAAAAGTAAGAAAAACCTATAAAGATACGCAACATACTTAATACGCATTTTTTAAAAAAATACGCATTTTTTATAAAGATTAATTTTTAAAAAAATACGCATTTTATTTAGTCAAATATTAATTTTTCGCAAAATTTAAAATTTTTTTCGTTAAAGGACTAACAGTGCAAATGTTTGTTGCAAACAGTCGTTAAAGGATTAACGGTGAAAATGGACTAACTGAAAAACTAACGACAGTTAGTCTGAGGGACCATCCATGTTATTCTTTGGCAGTGACAGGGACCATACATGCAACTTTTAAGTTTGAGGAACTATAGGTGAAATTTTCGTCAAACCACAGGGACCATTCATGTAATTTACTCTTAACTTATATTATTTAAACAAGTAAACTAGTGAGTTTTATGGAGAACCATGACCAAAATAGTATAACTATGATACTTGACACCTACCTACTGTTAAAGAGGACTTAACAAAGAAAACATAGCAATTTGAATCACCCAAAACGAGTACCCGAGTCAAAAGTTATGACCATTTGAAATTACCAAAACTTTACGGCAAAACTGCCAAATACTTTCTGTGACAGAACATAAAACACGCAAAAAGAGGCCCTTCTGGTCCGTTTCATGAAAAAGTTAAAACACGAAAGTTGTCCGGAATCTCTTTTTCTTCCAAAACTCAGTAGCACGTCTCCAGAAAACCAATAACGAATGAGATTTTCTTCAGTTTCTTAACAGCTATTTTATATATACCAAAGTCACTATATAATAGTTATGTTTTTCTAAGACCAAGAGGTCTAATGACCTAAAGCCAAGACCACAACCATGGCTAAAGCCAAGGTTGAGTCTCAAGACCATGGTAACATGACCAAGGTCACGGCAAAGCCACGGCTAAAGACCATGTAACATTTCGAATCAAAAACTTATATATATATATATATATATATATATATATATATATATATATATATATATATATATATATATATATATATATATATATATATTATCAAATACTACAATAGTAGGGAGCCTCATGTGAGGAGTTCATTAAGTAAACCATCGAGATGAGTTGTGGATTTACGAATTAAAGTGTCCTGGCTCCTCGAACGTTTACTCCATGACTTCTGAATTATGTCGGCCCGAACGGTAGTAAGAGATATACAAACTATACATGTTTCATAGACCACTTATATTCAAAGACTTACACTATATACTAAGTACTACATCATGAACATTATGCAAGACATATATAGGCAATTCTTCGAATTCTTAGACGTTACTCCAAACCTAAGTCGCAACGTTCTATTATAGGCTGCTCTTAGAGACTTTCGCGATTCGACTACCACTTTCATTTCTCATTACATAAGCTTAAGGTGAGTCATAGCCCCTACTCTTTTATACTTATTTTAACTCTTTGTATGCACAACTACTTGCTTACTTGTATAAATACTCAAAACATTTATACTTGATTGTTTTATACTTGATTGTCTTATACTTGATTGCATTATACTTGATTTCATACATACATGACTGTGTTACACTTAATTGCGTTATTCTATTTTGTTAGGAATACGATTATTCAGTTAAAGACTCGGTCACCCCAAGTATTGCTAAGCATTACGTAGCTCGTAGAATTATCCTTATGTTAGTTAGTACGTAGTTTATTAGTAGTTAAATATGTAAATAGTATTCGTAGAGTGGGTCGGGTCTTTACCCTCTGTCAGCTCACTCTACAGCTCGTTTCATGGAGCACCAAGTATTGTAGTATAAATACCCTCTCCCACCCAAGGGAGAGGGTTGGACCTTTCACTTGAAGCTAATACACTTTCATATTTCTCTCAAAAAGGCTCCCAACACTCTTACTTTCTCTCTCTATCTTCTCTCTAGATTTCTTCATCTATTTGATCCATTCTACACAAAACCATACGTGTTTATGTTTATGAATATTCTACAATTGGTATCAAGAGCCAAGGTTTCATCTTAGGGCCTTGTAGAATCGGATTTGGTGTGGTTTTGTGTAGTTTTTGTGAGTTAGAAGAGTTTTCTTTGAAAACATCATGGTTTGATCTTTCTTGTGTTATTTGACATGTTAGTGATGTACTTTTATGATCATAGGTGTTAGTTGAACATTGTGTTTCAGTTGGTTATATCATATCTTTAATCTATTTGAAGTTTGGACTTGATTTTGGGCGAATTTCTATGTTGCGTTTAAGTCCACTGTTCCATTGCTTGGTTGCGGTTAAGTTCTGAAATCTGCGGTTAGTTTGCTGCGATTACTATTTTGGGAATACAAACAAATCGCAAGGAAAGTGACAGATTTGGATTTTTGTGTACTGCGATTAGCTCTTGCGGTTAAGTGTTTGCGGTTAGTTTTCTGCGGTTAAGTTTTCTGCGGTTAAGTGGTTTGCGGTTAGTTTTCTGCGGTTAAGTTTTCTGCGGTTAAGTGGTTTGCGGTTGGTTTTCTGCGGTTAAGTTTTCTGCGGTTAAGTGGTTTGCGGTTAGTTTTCTGCGGTTAAGTTTTCTGCGGTTAAGTGGTTTGCGGTTAGTTTTCTGTGGTTAAGTTTGCTGCGATTAAGTGGTTTGCGGTTAGATCTTTGTGGTTATCTCTCCTGCGGTTAACTCCCTGCGGTTAGTTGCTCCCTGCGGTTATCTCATCTTGTGGTTAACTCACCTTGTGGTTACCTTTCCTGCGGTTACCTTGCCTGGTCCTGCGGTTAACTCTGTTTGACCATAGTTGACTTTTTACGTCGAAACTTCAAACGGTCATAACTTTTGAACCGTAACTCCGTTTTCAGCGAATTAGCTGTCAAAACGTCCGGAACAGGCTGAATATTGTGAGGTTTCACGACAAAGTCGTGAAACGAATTTTTCGAGGCCCAAATCACCTCCGGAGTGAAGTTATTGAGGTTTTAAGTTTTCAGACCAAAAATTTCACCGTAAAAACTTGCATCAACCGAACCAAGATCACAACTAAACAACATATAACCTTGTCAATACTAACAATCACCACTCTTAACATACAATCACTGCTATGGAATCTTCGTGCTCGAATTCTAATGATAATGTGCTTCATCAGCCAATTAAATTGCCCGATAATGCAAAGAATAGTCGCATTGAATGTTTTCGATCACTCCATTCACATCTCAAGGTTCTCTTTGCAAAACCTGGATACTTGGGAGGTTTCAATCGTGCATTCGCAACACTCTTTGGTCAAAATGTTGAGACTTTCACAGTCAAAATGACTCTACACTTAGATCAACTTCAACATCAACTTGAAAAGGGTGAATGTTCTGAAGATAGATCTATGGCTGCATTCTGTGTGATCAACAACCAACTCCAAGCGTTCATTGATTCACGATTCACTGAGGAGTATGATCATGAGAGTCAAATGACGAAAAAGAGCTTTGCCACTCATACGGGAATTGAAGTTGACGTGTTCAGAGTCACACTACTCCAACTCATGGGTAATGTGAAGGAGTACATTATGGAAAGAGCAAAGCACGAGCACAAGTATGAAGACAAAGTGATGGCATGTCGGGTGCAACCATGTGATGGTAGTGCGGATTCGGGCAAAGCATCGAATGCTGGGTCAGTTATCATCGAAGGCAGAGGATCAGAGACTGAAAAGCTTGACACAACGAACAGTTCAATGATTCTTACGCGTGATGTGGATGCAGATATCAGACCGATAAAAGAACATGTGTCATGTGCTAAGGTACTCGAACTGTGTAACATTGTTGATGAACAAAAGATTCCTAACAAAGTACAACCGACAAACAATGTCGATTCAGATGTCATTGACATGGGAAATAGCAATGTTGACCCATGTGAACAACATATGAAACACAATGAAGTGTCTGTTGTACAATGTAGTGCATCTTCTGTTTTAAAAGATGATTGTGTCGTGCATGAGTACACTGCCTATAACCCTGATGACTCCTTGACCACTAGATTTAATATCCTTAAGGATCAAGTGGCTATGTACGAACAACGTGCTAGATTTGAACTCACTGGACGTGAGCAGAACATGGAATGGCAAATGCGTGCATATATATCTGAAAATAATCTTAAGCGAGAAACATTGAAAAAGGAGTTACAATCTTTGCAAAAACAATTGGATCAAACTGTTAAACAAAAACAAGAGATTCAAAAAGGTTTAAACACACTCAAACATGATTTCAAAGAGAAGGAAACAAAACTCCTAAATGATTTCTCTAGTCTTAAAATGCTGAAAAACAAACTTGAGGATAAGTTATACACGCAAGGCCAAACCATTCAAACTGCTCAGATGATGCATAAACATAGGAAGTTGAGTGATGATCATAGTGAGAAGGATTCTACTAAGCCAAAAGCCAATTTCCTTAGAAGTGGTATAGGTGCTCAACCGGCATTATATGATGCAAACATTATGCTTGAGCCTAATCATGCCCCACCTGATGCTACATCTGATGATGAGGGCAATGAGATAGAAGATAGAACCAGAGAAAAACTTGCTGAGAAATTAAGGGATCCCCTGTGCATAGCTAATAAAATCTTGTACAATTATGATTACTCTGAAGATAATCAATTAGCTATCTTTGTCCCACAAAAGAAATTTACTCCAGAGCAAGTCTTCTGGAACTTTGACATTGAAAAATTGAAAGCTGAAAGAGTTGTAGGTAACACACGCACTATGTTTAGAATTGCTCACCCAACTGCTTACCCCCTGAACACACCTAGGCACCTTGTACCTTTCACTCTCCCCACACAAAATAATACACTAATTGCCTTATATGTCCTTGGTCAATTATTCGTTGATTTTGATAAAACATGTAAAAAGAGAATAACACCAACGGGTATTACTGAAGGGGAAAGAGGTTTTGAGCAAACAAAACAATGTTACCTAACTGAAGTCATGCCATTTTTCAAACTTCTCAAAGAACATTTTGAGGGCCTTAAAAATACCATTAATGATGATGTGACTCAAATGAAAAAGGTTTTTAATGATGTGGAAAATGAGGGTAAACAATTGGCAATTGATCTTAAATGCAGTGAAGTTGCGAGGAAAAATATTCTCATCATAAATGAGAAGTTGATTACTAAATGTATTGCACAGGATGTATTTTACACTGCTACTGATTCTACATTATCTGCCTGCCAATTTCATGAGATGTCTATTGCATTGAACGTTTTCCAGAATCGTGTTGTTGAGCTTGAGGGGGAGAATTTAAAATTGCGTGAGAAAATTCAAAACGATGACCATGATAACATGGTCAGGCATTTGTCAAAACTAGAAGTTGATAATCTTAATTTGCAATTAAAGTGTCAACATTTAGAAGAAAGAATTAAAATCTCAAATGCCAAGACATCTTCGGATGCTCCTGAATTTGATGCATATTTTGAATTAGCCAAACGTGATGAAAAGATTCAAGCTCACACTAACACGATTCGGAAACTGAGGGTTCAAATTGCCCAATTGAAGTCTAATGAGAGTGATGTGATTGGCACCCAAAAACCACAGTCTATAGATTCTCAGAGTTTTCACCTTCAAGATACCATCAATAAATTGCAACATGAAAATGATTGGTTTCGTATTGAAAATTCAAAAGTTAAACAACATTACAAAGAGTTATATGATTCAATTAAGATCACACGTGATATAAACAATGAAAAGATAACTTCTTTGCTTAATGAGATTGAGAATCTAAAGACTCAGGTGAAAGGGAAAATGCCAATCATCAATTGTGATAATATTGTTCAAAAGGTTTCTACTTGTAAGAAGTATGCTTGTGATGCTGTGTATATTCCTCTTCCCCTTAGGAATAATAAGTTGGTTCATAGTAACTATCTTAAACATCTTAAGGAGTGCCTTGATTTGCTTCGTGAAACCATTGAAGAGGATAGGATAGCAAAACCACTTGATGATGCTATTGTAGGTGCCTGCTTTCTCACTAATAGATCTCAGGAACTCTTAGAATATGCTATTGGTACATGTCCTAAAATTGATAGCAAGCGAGATAGGTCTACTGCATCATCATCTATGACTAAGAACAAGCATGTTACCTTTGAGGTACCCTTGGAAACTTCAGATCCCAACACATCAAAACATGTTCAGCAACCGGAAGTGAAAAAGACTAAAATTCCCATTAGTCCGTCTACAGGAGTAAATAGTAACACTAAAGCTAGAGAGTCTAAACCAAAGAGAAATAGAAGGAATTATAAGACTTCACCTGCTAAAAGTGTTCCTAAGAAGAAAGTAGACGACCACATGAGGAACATTAAGTCCAACTTGAGCAAAATGAGTCATAATTCAAAACCTAATTCACGTTGCAAAACATGTAATGAATGCATTATTTCGAGTAATCATGATAAATGTGTTGAGAAATTTCTGAAGTCGTTTAACAAAACCCCAGTTAAGAAAGTTTGGAGAGCTATACAAAGTAAGCAAATTTGGAAAGCAACAGGTAAACTGTTTGCCAATGTTGGTTATCAATGGAATCCCACTGGAAGGAAATTCACTTTAGGAGAACAGTGCCCTTTAACTAGGATAAATAATTCTAAAGTAGTGCCTATTAAGGAATGGAAGCCAACTGGCAGAACCTTCCCTTTGGAGACCCAATGTCCTTTAACTAGGCCCATTGCATCTACTAGTGAAATTTCCACCATTGAAACGAATGCACCTAAGGTTTCAGTGGCTCCAGAACTTTTTTGCACTAACCAATTGGAACCCAACTCAAATTGGGGATCCGACACTCCAAATTTTCTGCTCTCGTCTGTCTCCAAATGCAGGTCGTACTTTTCGTCCTTTGATATTTGGACTCAGGCTGCTCTAAACATATGATTGGGGATCGCTCAGGGCTCGAGAATTTCGTGAATAAGGTTATCGGGACAGTTAGATTCGGGAACTACCATTTTGGGGTAATTATGGGTTATGGAGATTATGTTTCTGGTGACAGCTAATTTCCTGGGTATACTACGTGGAAGGACCTAGGCATAATCTGTTCTCTATTGGTCAATATCTTGATTCCGATCTTGAAGATTGCCTTCAGAAATTACACATGCTTCGTCTGAGAATTGGATGGTATTGATCTTCTTAAAGACTGTCATGGCACAAATCTATACACCTTTTATATCGAAGACGAGATGCGGTCCTCTCCTATTTGCCTTCTCTCAAAGATCTTAAAGAACAAATCGTGGCTATGGCAACAAAATTTTAATCACTTGAACTTTGGTACCATCTATGATCTTGCTCATAATGATCTTGTATGAGGTCTACCCAGATTAAAGTTCGAAAAAGAACCTCTTCATTTGGCTTGTTAACTGGGTAAACGAAAGAAGCATACTCACAAACCCAAAATTGTCAACTCCAACATGGATGTTCTTTACACCCTTCACATGGACCCAGACAGACCAATAAGTGTGAAGAGTATAAATGGGAAGTAATGTGTACTCATTGTTGTCGACGAATACTCTCGGTTTACATGGGTAAAGTTTTTGAGAACCAAGGACGTAACTCCTGAAGTTATCAGAAAACTCATCAAACAACTGCTAGTAAGACTCACATAACCGTCAGAATCATTCGGACTTACAATGGAACGGAGGCTATCAACAAACAACTCGTTCTACTTCTCCAAGGCACCGATGATCCTATGGGCGGAAGCAATTGCTACAGCCTGTTACACCGAAAACCGATACTTGATACATACTCTTCACAACAAAACTCCATATGAGCTGATATATGGCAAGAAACCGGATCTCTCCTCTCTATTTGTGTTTGGTGCTTTATGCTACCCTACAAAATGACAGTCAAGATCTGGGAATGTTATAAGCTAAAACTGGTGTTGGATTCTGTGTTGGTTACGCTCCAGATAGTAAGGGATACCGAGTCTACAACAAACTAACCCGATAAATCCTGGAAACCGTTCACGTCACATTCGTTGAGCTGACTGAGCATATGGCTCCTGTACACAACAGTGCAGGACCCGCGTCTAAACTTTTGTCCCCTGAACCAATTCGTTCAAGCCTTGTACAGTATTCCACGCCTGATGTACTTTATGTACCTCTTAGAAGTGAGCATTTGAAGATCTTGAACCGATGTTTGATGAATACTTTGAGACACCTACTGATGATACACCAACACCACCAGATGTCGCTGCTCCTGTTCTGTACAACTCAAATGTTCCGTCAGTGTCTACTTGAATTGATCAAGATGCTCAATCCGCAAGTTACTCACCATCATCGTCAAACCTTCAATCTCCTTCAGTACATCAAGGCACTGCAGTCGACTATTCTTTTGAAGTGAATTCATTAGCCCTTCTTGAAGATGCTCCGTACTAAAACCTGTTTTCTCATGAATCTTCTTCTGAGACATCTTCTTCAGGGAATACAAACTTGGCTTCTTCATGTTCCTACCTACATCCACATGAACATCTCAGAAAATGAATATAGGATCATCCGATCGGCTACATTATTGGATATCCTTCTCAACCGGTGTTCACACAAAGGAAACTTACCACCCATGCCTTGTGGTGTTGTTATAATTCCATACTATCCAAATTCGAACCCAAAGATTCCAAGACTGCCATCTCTAAAGACTGTTGGGTTAATGCGACGCAAGATGATGCTCACACTTTCGATCGACTTGAAGTATGGGAATTGGTACTACCTCTAGACTGTGCAATGATTATCGCTCTAAGTGGATCTTCAAAGTCAAAGTTGATGAGCATTATGTCATTCTGAAAACAAGGCAAGGCTTGCTGCTAAGGGATATCGTCTACAGGAAGACATTAATTTAGAGGAATATTTCGCTCTGGTTGTTCGTATTGAAGCTATCAGAATGTTTCTCGCCAATGCTGCAAGTCAGAACAGGACAGTCTATCAAATGGATATGAAAATTGCATTTCTAAATGGCAAGCTGAATAAAGTTCTTTATTTCAGTCAACCGGAAAGATTTGTATATTTTAATCGTCCTAACGATGTCTATCGTCTGAAAAGGGCTCTCTTTGGCCTAAAACAGACGCCTAGGGCATGGTTTGATACACTGTCAAAGTTTCTCCTGGGAAACGGATTCTCCTAAGGTGTGGTAAAATAAGATGAGAATGGGGTAGTGGAACTTTACTTCGTGAGGACAGAATTTCGGCTGGCAGATTTCTTCACTAAGGCTCTCTCAAGAGAATGATTTCAACTTATTCTCCAGCGCTTTGGAATGAAGAGTCCTTTGCCAGTATCTCTCAAACGTCTTTAGGAAGAAAATGAGGAGAAATGGTTTTGCTTCACATATCCTTGTATATATCTTATACCATAAAGAAAATAGAAAAATATAAAACCTATAAAACCCATAAAAATCAGAAAAATCATAAAAATCCAAAAATATTCTTCTCTCGACATGTCTCTTGTGTAATCAATATTATGTACGTTTCTAGAAATGTCATTCAATAATGACACGGAAACATACATATGCTTGAGCAAGAGTTTTTCGGTTTCAAATAAAGTTTTCTCTAAAACATGTCGTTTCTCAAAATATTCTTCAAAATAATGGCTTGTAGTCATTTCAGGCTACAACCCGGACTTCAACAATATGGTTTGCTATTACTTCAGATAGCAACCCGGTTTTCAAAATTAAGGAAAACACGTCGCCAAAAAGACGGTTGTTCCTAAAAAAGGGTGCCGTTCATCCGAGCGTGAATTACTTTATATTCATGCACCCTCGATCTAGTGTACGTTTCAATGCATCATTTCTTGAAAAAGAAGAGAAGTCTTCTTTGTATACAAATAGTTTTCATTCTATGATTCTTCTGAAAATTATTTGTTGAGACACTTGGTGAATATTTGTTGTATGAAATTTGTTTGTCTTGGATTTGCATAAAATATTTTTGTCACTCAATCAACGACTAGAAATGGTCATTGATTGAGGGGGAGAGTGAATTAAAATTTTACACCATTAAACAAATTTCGTGGTTAACTCATACTTGGTTTTGTGGTTAATGGGGTTTAGTTGAAGAGGATCTTGCTAAAATTTATATCAAATGGCCAAATGTGTTAGTTGCTAGAAAGTTTAGGACATTATGTGCAACTTGCTTATAGTCTCCTAGCTTTATGTACCTAGAAGGTTCATTTGTGTTACTCTGGTATCCTCGTATAATCCCCTAAATACGTTAAGACTCAAAACCTAGAAGAAGTTTGAAAACCAATGGTGTTTGATGTTCTTGAATTCTCCTATGACATTTGTATGTTCTAAGTGAATGAGTTTCAAATGTTGCCTGTTTCGGCTTAAGTGTTGCTGATTATGTGTTCGTGTTCTCAGGATATGCTTAGGTATGTAGTTAACGGGTTAGAATCTTATTCCTAAGCTCCTAATTTGAATGTTGAAAATATCCGTGAATTGCCATGTTAGTGATTGTTGTTTATGTCTGATAAAAACTTGCAATGAATGTTCATGATTGCTAGTTTCTCTTCATGCTAGATAGCATTTTGATGAGTTGCTTGAATGTTCTTTGATCATGTTATGAATTTGGTATTATGAGTAGGCTAGCAGCTACGTGGTAGCAGTTAATTAAGAGTGAATCTGTATGTATGCATATCTTTGTTGATACTCTTATGCAGATTCCATGGCTGATGTGAATGTGCCTGCTCCTGCTCTAACCATTTGATCAGATGTTCAAACTTCATTGGCTGGCTTTGATTTCACCACAAAAACAACATCGATTGCAACAACGACAACAACTCTTTCACCATCACCACCAGTCATCTTGTGCGTCATAAGTAGTGTGGTATCAAATGTTATGTGTTAGTACATGATTTTTTAGTTCATGAGTTTCTCGTTGAACTCTAAATCATTTATATACTCATCATCTCTAACACATAACATGCTCCCTTGAGGATTGAGGGGGAGCAAATGTATCGTCTCAAAATCAGTCACTCTTAAATCTGACACATCTTTCTCCCAAAATCTTTAAAACTATTTAAATCACTTGGGATCACAAATCTCAAATGGTTTGAAATCTTTGATCGGGGGAGAAAATGTGATTTAAATATGAAAATCTGATTAAAATGTGATGTGTTGAACCTTAATGAATGCTATGAATGCTTTCCTATATGTGCTAAACTCTTTTGTATATCAATGCACATATTGAGGGGGAGCAAATGATTTGTGAAAAAGGATCCTTGCATCTTATGAGATCGAGTCTCAGACTTAACCAATGAATTGACGAAACAAAAACCGTCATCAATCGAAAGGACTAGTCCTAGCCGGGTAATAACTTCAAGCTGGTTTAACCAGTGATGTAAGCGTGTCTCGAAGAGGACTTGTCGGAGTAGAGTGTACCGTTTCGAGAAACCTTGGGTGAATCTGATCGGGCCGGGTAATAACTTCAAGCTAGTCTAACTAGTGATGTAAGCGTGTCTCGAATGCCCGGTCATGTTCACTTAAGGTAGATCAATTCAAAAAGTGCAACACTTCCCGACATGTGCATATTTTCAAAACAATACATATGAGCACATGTTAAGGGGGAGCATTTGAAAATGACAAAACTCTCAATGTGTTAACAAAATGTGTTTCTCAATCATAAACACGTTGAGAGAATTTTCAATGATTTGGTGTATGGCAACATAGGATAGTCATGAAGTTATAAGGTGGCTAAGGTTAGGAAAACCGTCCTATGATCCGCCAGAGCCGGAGGGATCTACCCATGGACAATACCAAATAGATAGTATTAGAAAGTCCGTAGGTATGATTATGAAAAAAGGAGAAATGTGAAAATGGGGAAAGAAGGGGTTGAAGAATTAAAAAGAAATGAAATGAGAAAGGGTGAAAAGAAATAGCCCTCCAATTATTCAACCTTAGGGCAGAAACCGGGTTCAATTCATAATCTACTGATGGTTGCTAAGGCGACATCGGTATTGAAGACAAGACGTCATGGACCCAGTGACGCAATGCACTAAACCTTCTTGCCACTCAAGTTCTCTTAAAAGAACTTGTTTCATTCTCACGGGGAACCAATGTAATCTATCGACATATCTCTTAGAGATGGTTGATATTGAAGCAGGAGACCTCTCCCTAATCTCCGCATAGGAAAACCAAATGCACTTATTGAGTCTAGAGCCTCGAGATACATAAAAAGATCTCATAGGAACACGTGACACTTCTACCATGGTTGTTCAACATTAAGGACACCAGTGGTAAACTTATGAGTCCTACGCAGATCTTAGCAATCTGCCAGAACATTTATGAGGGATGTTACTATTGTAACTCCCAGTGATTAAATGGAAATTCCTGCCAGGGTCAACATCAAGCAGCTCTGAAAGCAGGTCACTTAGGTAATTCCTTGTGGATTACGCTTAGTGGTCGCGGCGGTTACCAATGGTCTACAGTCGTGGAGAGTACTCCAGCGACTCACCCAGTCGTTGATTTACTTAGGTAGATCGTGTAAATCCTCACGGGGGTTTGCCGATTGGGAACGGTCTTGGTAAGGATTAGAAGGAGTCATCACACTATGCTGTTGACAATCTCTATTTCCAAACCTATAAGTACCGGATGATTTGTTGCTAACTGTCTACTTGCAGGAATTTCTGACGGTTGCGGTTGATTGCTGAAAAGATGCTGATCCATCAACACATGCTCACACTTCAACTTCACAATCTAAGAAATAATGATCATTGATTGGGCTTCATTTATGCTTCCACAACTCTGATGCAGAAGATCATGATCCAGAAAAGTGTGAGCATGCCAACACAAAGATGTTCAAATCACATGGAGACATTACTACTCAAAGATGACTTGCAGATACTCAGTTGGATGATGAACTCGAAGTAATGCTAAAGAGCATCCAACACATTGAACAAGTCATCTAGAGCCTGCTGCTGAATGTACAAAGACATGTTTGAAGAATCAAAGTCTACGAGCTACAAGATTTCATGCATGCAAGAATTCAGTACTTATCTTCTGGGGTGACCTCCCTTAGGGGGAGATTGTTAGGAATACGATTATTCAGTTAAAGACTCGGTCACCCCAAGTATTGCTAAGCATTACGTAGCTCGTAGAATTATCCTTATGTTAGTTAGTACGTAGTTTATTAGTAGTTAAATATGTAAATAGTATTCGTAGAGTGGGTCGGGTCTTTACCCTCTGTCAGCTCACTCTACAGCTCGTTTCATGGAGCACCAAGTATTGTAGTATAAATACCCTCTCCCACCCAAGGGAGAGGGTTGGACCTTTCACTTGAAGCTAATACACTTTCATATTTCTCTCAAAAAGGCTCCCAACACTCTTACTTTCTCTCTCTATCTTCTCTCTAGATTTCTTCATCTATTTGATCCATTCTACACAAAACCATACGTGTTTATGTTTATGAATATTCTACATATTTAGTGGCTAGTAGTAATCTTTTATACTATGGGAAATGGCACCCAGTTATCTTTGGGAATTGGCTCCCAGTTGTCTTTGGGAATTGGCTCCGAGTTGTCTTTGGGAATTGGCTCCCAAGTAAGGTCTTCATAGATGAAGTAGAGACTCACTACTAATTGCTTAATTGTTTTGATGAACTTATACATGTCTTATTCATACTATATATTTAGCAGTGGGTTGTGAACACACAGGTTACAAGTCTCTTATGGCGGGACTTGCAACTGAGTGGATTCACGATGCCTTTGCTGTGTGATCATTTTTATAGGCTTTATTTGTTAGACAAACTCTATGAACTCACCAACCATTGTGTTGACACTTTAGCATGTTTATCTCAGGTTAGTAAGGCGATAGCTAGTGCGTGGAACATAGAGTCAAGCTGCATATTCTGAAGACTTACGCTTTTATCATTTATCATTCGAAACATTTTGTATACATTTATGTATATTACTTTGGAATATCATGTTTGTAACTTTGAATTCATTAATCGAATGGTAACTTTTCAAAACGTCTCATTTAGAGGTCGTTTTCTATAACTTGTACTTTGTATTATGAAGTAGCACCCCAAGTGACACAGTCTTCCGCTGCGGTATTTTGGGGGTGTTACATGACTTTTCCTTTCAAAATAAATGCATAGGGACTAATTTTGACAAGTTTTGAAACTTGGGGGACTGAAACTGCCAATATTGCAAACTTTGATCATTTTTCCTTTGTTTTTGCACATTTTGCATTTAAAACACATAAAACACAATCCCTGGGATAATTTAAGTATTTTGATAACTTTTTGATTATTTTTGTATGTTTTGGCAGTTTAAATACGTCAAAAATGATGAGTGTTTGAGCACGCATCACGTACCAAAGGCGACCTTCCACCATTTTCAGCTACACTAAAATTTGATATGACGTAACATTGACCCTCTTGTAAAAGAGGTTCAAATTTGAACATCAATTCCCTTTTTATGTATACTTGAATACGGTTGCACTGTCAAAAAAATTGAAAAGTTCAGAATGTTTGTTAACCATGCACGAAAACAAAGTATCATGAATGTATTAAGAATACCTCTTCATCCTGGAAAACACAATCCAAACTATATGGATCGTGATCTTCATTCAGCCTACGAGAGTGCCAAATCGATATGCATCTTCCTTTAATTGCCATGTTAATAATCATAGGATCGACATCTTTAATTAAAGTCATCCGTCGTTCTGGCAGGCTCATCCCTGAAAATTTGTAACAATCATATATAGCAGCCGGATGTATTCAAATAAAAATATATGATTGATAATAAACAAATACTAAACCTCGTGTACGACCACCAAAAGCAAGCATGCTCGTAGTGGAATCTCTCTTTTGATGCATAGATATCCCTTGGATCAAATTATACATACTCTGAGAATATAAAAACATACATGATCAAATATACAAAATGGCAAATAATTTATTCATTAATAAAGAACACATAGAAGTACCCCTAGCGGTAGATGCATTCATTCGAGAGTTCCTGCTTTGATCCCCGCTTATACCTATAAATATACAAACAACAAATTATTCATAATCCACATTGTATTTAAAGAGAATTAGGACATCTAGATGACATTGCCGATACACAAACCGGATAAAACAGATCCATAATACGAATTCTCAACATCGGTGTTTTCCCTCGTTGAACGTGGAAACGAAGATGCGGAATTTGGAAGTTCATCATGTTCTGCCAAGTATGATGGAGCAATTCCAAAATTTTTATTTGCACATCGATTAAATCCTGTAATCACAATAACGTGTTACACGTAGCATTTGAATTCAAAAAACCATATTTAGTATGTAGCAACAAAAAATAAAATACCTTTATCAATTATTTTGAGAATCTCCCTGTTGACCTCATTATACCGAAAAAATTATTTTGAGACATTTTCGAAGGCATTTTGGGCGCTGTCATGAACTCAGCAAGTTAGTTGTATACAGTTTGTTGATATAAATAATGTTTAAAAACATTATTAATATTTCTCAATAAATCCATGTTTTGATAATCACAAAACT
This sequence comes from Artemisia argyi, assembly GCA_030686995.1. NCBI lineage: Eukaryota > Viridiplantae > Streptophyta > Magnoliopsida > Asterales > Asteraceae > Artemisia > Artemisia argyi. Next base: position 173,159,154 of record CM060687.1, on the reverse strand, counting down.
CAAATCAAATTAAGTCAAGATTAAGACGTAAACAAGTATTTAGTAACAAATATTTACCTATACATCTAATATCACTTAAGGTGTGAAGTCTTGAAGAAGTTGTGAGATTGGTTCTAGCTACGAATAGAACTCGACATTTAGCTTAGTGTCGTTAACTCGTGTAAGCCAAAGTGTGTAAGGTTTATCCACCATAAGGAGTTTGTTGACATAGTGAAGAAAACTCTCGAGTGTGGTACTCGGGGAGTGGAGTAGGGCAAGGAAGGTGTCCTTGTAGCCGAACCACTATAAATTCGCGTGTTGTGGTTTGATCTTTCTAACTCTATCTTTTCTTCATTCTATTTCAATAATTTCATTATTAGATTAGACTTGCTTATATTGGTTGTCACTTGAATTCACTTGAGATCGAATCGAAAGTTTTTATAAGCTACAAAATATTTTGGAAATAAATTTAAAAAGGACGTAAAACTATACAACCCCCCTTCTAGTTTTCCACAATTGGTATCAGGAGCCACGTCTAGCAAGATCTTTAAAATATATTGTATTTTAAAACTTGTAACGATCTATGGAATCTGAAAAATATTTAGAAGGGCAATCTATGCAAAGACCACCACTATTTGAAAATGATGGATTTTTATATTGGATAAATCGATTCGAAACTTATGTGAAGTCAAAAGATCTAGATCTTTAGCATGTTATTACTAATGGTGATTTCTTACCTATTTAAAATAACCATGAAACAATGAAAGATGAAATCGTACCCTTTGAAAAACAAAATGATGATTTAAAAAGAAATCTTGCTAAAAATAATGAAGCAAAAATGGTTATTTATAATGCGCTACCACGTAAAGAGTACGAAAGGATCTTTATGTGTGAAACCGCAAAAGAAATTTGGAACTCTTTATTAATAACTCACCAAGGTAATAGTCAAGTCAAAGATAATAAGATAGATCTACTTGTTCAACAATATGAGCAATTCACGATTTCAGAAGAGGAATCAATTGATAATGCTTTTGCTAGATTTAACACTATCATCACAAGTTTAAAAGCACTTGATGAGAATTTTTCTAGTAAGAATTTTGTCTGGAAGTTTCTTAGGGCTCTTCAGCCAAAATGGCGAGCTAAAGTGACGGCTATTGAAGAATCAAAGAATTTGTCAACATTACAACTTGATGAATTAATTGGAAATTTAAAAGTCTACGAAGCAGTTATAAAGAAAGATTTCGAAATGGTCAAAGGAAAACGAGAGCAAAGCAAGTCAATCGCCTTGAAAGCTAGAAAGGAATCTAGTATCGAAGATAGCTCATCTTCCGAAAGTGATGACGAAGAATATGCCATGGCCGTAAGAGATTTCAAGAAATTCTTCAAAAGGCGAGGAAGATTTGTAAGACAACCACATGATGAAAAGAAAGCATTTCAAAAGAGTAAGGATGACAAGAATAACAAGAATGAAAGGAAATGTTTCAAGTGTGGTGATCCAAATCACCTCATTGGAAAATATCCAATGATGACAAGAGATCAAAATCAAAGAGCATTTGTTGGAGGAGCTTGGAGTGATAGCGATGAAGATGAGAAAGAAACGACAAAGGAAGAGAAGTGTCTTATGGCGAAGACATCAAATGAGGTACGTTCCGAAACCGAATATTTTAGTGATGAAAATTTATCATTAGATGAAAAAGACTTAGATAATGAATATAATAGACTATGCAAATTAGGACAACTAGTAATGGCCAAAAACAAATCACTAAAATACATAAACAATCAATTGGAAAATGAAGTACTAGAACTAAAAATTAAAATACATCAACTTGAAAAAGGTAAAGAAATTTTTGAAGAATGTAAATCATGTCAAGAGCTTAAAGGTGAAAACAAAATACTCAGGGAAGAAATTCGCAAACTTGATAAATTTGAAAATAGTAGTCACTCACTTAGTAAAATAATAAGTATTCAAAGAGTATCCGGAGATAAAACCAGTTTAGGATTTAACTCAAATGAAGCTTCAACAAGCGAGATTAAAAATGTCAAATTCGAAAATGAACTTAATGAACAAAAACCTCTAAAATCTAATCCTAAGTATATACTTATTAATGATAGAAAAATACCTCTTGCCAACAATGAAGAAGTAAAAGCTTTTCATAAACCGTCTTTAAAAACCGAAGTAGGATCTTCTAAACCTAAGACAAGATCTAAAACTCCACCACCTAGAAAACCAAATAACCCTCATCCTAGGTCTAAAACACCTCAACCAAGAAGAAACCAAAATAGGCAAAACTATAATAACAATAGTAATCAAATGTGGCACTATCAACAAAGCTACAATCCTTGGGGTATACTACCACCTTTCATGCATCCTAGTCAAATGTTAAACATGTTTGGACCAAACAACTTTGGACCACAGAGGCAATGGGGACCGAATCGCTAGATGAACATTCCTTGAGGCAATCTTGAAGTTTTTCTCAACGTAGACTTTTTCAAAGTCTATATGTCATCTTGAAGATTTTTGTTGAAGACCACCGGGTACGCCATTCTTTCACAACTCATTGCCATGCTTAGATAGATATGCTTTGTTTGATTACGTTGTTTGTATAGATATAGCTTGCTATTTTCCTCTATTTGTTCAATCATATATATATATATATATATATATATATATATATATTCTCATACTTATTATATTAGATATATATATATATACATATATATATATATACATACTTACACATAACCTAGATGCATCATTAGTTGACTTTCTAGAACTCCAAGAAATTGTTCGTTATCGAACCCTTTCCTTCCCCCTCGTGTTACTTTTGATCTTTTACGTTCAACACGAAATTCTATTATGTCCACTTTTAGAAAACTCATGATGATGAAGGGATATGAGTCAAGTGGACTATTATCATGTAAGAACGTCTTCGCACGTGAACACTATGGATGAAACAAACTCCTTTCGCCGACTATATTCTATCTTCGTTATCATATCTCAAACCTCACCTATCTACTCATCATTCACTCACATTTATACATACATATATATATATATATATATATATATATATATATATATATATATATATATATATATATATATATACACACACACACATATTCACATATTCCCGAACACACCTCAAACCATTCATCAACTTAACACCTTGATTATTTTGTCCAAAATTGTCAAAGGAACATTTTAATTATCGATACGTTAATTAAAAATTGTTAAGTACTTCGTCATCGTGCCAATAAAAGCTTACGTATTTTTAATATATTATTAATCTAAATATATACATATAAATATGTTTGCTCCAGAAATTAAAACCGCGAAAATTCAAAAATTTAAAGGGCGGCCCCCTTAATAATTAAGGGGACCGGCTTGTTATCGGGGGCGGTCCCCTTAATGTTTAAGGGGGCCGGCCATCTGATACTTTCAAATCCAATTTCCACCATAAATCTTTTGCCAAACACTCCATTTGTTCATAATTTCCTTCCTCACCTCTGCTGAGTACGAACCAAAACAACCAAAACCATCAAAATCCTTCACCAAATCACCAATTCGGGGTTGTTTCGCAAGGGGCAAACGCTAATCAAACGTATAACAACATCTTTTGTAAGTTTTCCAACATACATTTCATCACATTTCATTCAATTTGGTGTCTAATCAATAATTAGATATTTTATTAAAATTTATTTTAATTCGAATTTTAGTGAAATAGAAGCTAGGAATTGAACAACCAAATGCTCCCCATAGGATTAGAATGATGTATTGCAACTCAAACTTAGTATAACACATCATTTTGTCAAAATCTTTAATCGCCTATAAACCCTTGTTGAATTTCATTTTTCAAAAAACACATTGTTGATATAACTCTTAAAAACTAGTTAAAACTTACTACATTATATTAGTTTAATGTTGAAAACAATCAAAACATACTTCTCAATTTGTTATAAAATGGTTCATGAAGTCAACATGGGCGTTTGGTTCATGAACAAATTATGATCATATATAGTTACTTAAAACTTAAAACTAGCTCATATAATTTGTTAAAACTGTTAGAGTCAATAGATGTCATCAAGATATATAATCAATATATATATTGATGTTTTAGGTTATATTAATCTAGTTAAGGGAGCGTTTGGTTTATCTTGAAAAAGATATTTTGAAAACCAAAATTCATATTTTAACCTCTTAAACATGTTTATGCTGAGTCAAACTCTTATGAAAAAGCAAGATATATAATCTAATATATATCTAGCCTTACTTCAAAATGAATTATGATATAATACTCTTTGACATCATATATTCTAAACGAGTTTAAAATCAAAATACAAGGAACATTGTGAAACTACTTCATAGAATATTTTTTTTGGTCGAAGTAGAATTTCATTCCACATATATTGCATAAAATTATATACATATATATATATATATATATATATATATATATATATATATATATATATATAACATATGCATGATAGTTGTTTTTGTCTTAATTTTATTTTTGTTGTTATATTGTTTAGGTGAAAATGCCTAAGACCACGGTTGGTGATGTCTCCAAAACCAAACAATACATTCCAAATTTTTCCTCTACTCCCGGCATGTCTCCTTCAGTTGCATGTTTCTATAGTCCCATTGAAAATAGAAACATTCACGAAGGAAGAATTGTCGATCCATCTTTCTATGACTCTGATCAAACCGATCGAATGTTCTCCAATATTCGTTTTGAATGTCTTTACCAAATCAACAAACCAATCATTCCTCGTTTTATCCTCGACTTCTATAGCTAAGCGACGACGCAAACCGATCCCTATGGTCATCTCCTTATTTCTTTCATGATCCAAAATCAATTCATCACTCTTACTCTTGCTCAATTTGGACAAATTCTTAGAATCCCATACAACGGCCAAGCCGTATTCTCAAATAAATGGGATCTTTCCTCTCTTGAAAGAAATCATCCTCAGGATGGCCCATACTATTCTGAGATTCCTAGTCCTGAAGACATTCATCGACTGCTTGAACTAGAACGTCGTACGACTAGTCGAGTAATCAAGTCGAAGAATGTCGATATTCATGCAAATCAAATCCTCCTCAAAGAGCTAAGCCATGATATGAAAAAGTGGGAAGAACTCATTCGCGAGAATTCGTTTGGTACTGGTGGTCACCGTGATCATGTCACGGCAAGCATTGCCCACATGTTATATTGTGTAGTTGCTGAAGAGAACTACAATTTGGCTTATCTTTTTGTTCATCGAATCATGTCCGCCAAAAACACCCCAAATGCCAATCTTCCTTACGGTATGTTCCTTACACGACTTTATCGTTATGTCATGGAACATTACCCACATCTTCAAAGAGATTACTATGTACAAATCCTTCCTACTTTGAACCAACTTACTCTTGTTCGTACTCGTCGTTCTCGAAGTGACAAAGGAAAATCTCGTGTTCCTTTGTTTTCTATGCCTCGTGGGTCTACATCTCATCGTGACGATGATGATGATGAGGAGGAAGACACCTCACGTGTTAGTACTCCATCCCCCACGACCTTTGTTGATAATCTTCAAGATCTTGACTATACCAAGTATCAAGTTCCTCTTCCTCATGAACGTACCGATGAACTTCTCTTCACTCGTCAAACGTCCATTATCAACCAACAACAACAAATGCATGAAGAAATTCGAGGAGGATTCAAATCCGTTGGAAAGATGTTTAGAAAGATGACTGGGAAGAAGAAGAAGTAGATGATGATGATGTATTGCTCCTTATTATTATTATTATTATTCTCTATTAGACATTTGTATGGCTTGTTACTTGTCCGATTTATTCGGAAATACTTATGTTATCTCTTGTTTATTTATTGGATGATGCTTAGATTTTAACTATTATCATGCTACTATCTTCATCATATTTTAATGCTATGCTATGTTTCTTTTAAAAATGGAATATAATATGTTTGTTTGCATGCATAACTTGTTTATATATATATATATATTTATATATCATCATTCCTAGAGTATATACTTCTAATAGAGCTTGCTGGAAACACACACTTGAAAAATCACCCATTTCTGCAAATTTTGGGTTTCTGGTCATCTAGGAAAACACCAGATGGGCGGCCCCCTTAATTTCCTAGGCGGTCCCCTTAATTATTAAGGGGGCCGGCCTACAATTAAGGGGACCGGCCATCTGGAACTGGGTTTACTGTTTTCTTTTGCATCTTGTGAACTCTTTGTCTAGTATCAGCTACCATTTCCCATTTTAACCCAACTGATTTTAGAATCTCATTCAACCATTTCAAATACATACCTAAATCAACCATTTCCATACTATAAATTCCCTCCATAATCACCATTCTTCATCTCATCATTCCTCATCTAAATCATCATGACTCCACCAAGCACCTCAAACTCCAAGGCCTCTAAGAAACAAAAGATTGTCATCATCCCTCCAAAACAACTCTTCATTGACTTAACAAATGAAGACAACAAAACCCCATCACCTCCACCTAAATGCTCATCTCCAAGTGCACCTAATGCACCATCCAAAACACCTTCCACTCATGGAACTTCCTCATCCTCCATACCCTCAACCTCATCAATCAATGACTACATCAATTCACACTTGTCACCACAAGTATCATCACCACATCCTACACAAGAACCTATCTTCACCCATCTTACCATCTCACTTTCACCAATAACACCACTTGATGCTCATCTCTCATCTCCACCAATTACACCACCATTCTTTGTCAATCCCGTGCCTCGGAGGTTACTTGAATCCCATGGGGATACTTGTCTTTGTTGCATCCACAACCGAACCGTAATCTTTGGTCTTAGAGATGAAATTCAATATATGTTTTCATATATTGAACATTTGCTTACTAACCCACCACCACCACTAACTCCACCATCCTCTCCAATTATTCCTCCAGCACAATTCTCACCCATTCCTCCACCATCACCATCATGCTCTCCAAATTAAGCATATGATATGCTTAATAAATAAAGCCTTTGCCACCCTTTTGCTTGCAAGCTCTATGAAGCCCATGTACTCTTTGCATGATGAAATATTCTTCTAGTTGTTAGTTTATGTAATAGCTATCCTACTTGTAATCTTTATTATTGCTACTTGTATTGTTGTGTCTTGACACAACTATTGCTTTAATATGAATGCTTCTTTTCAAACATGCTTAATTATATTCTTATCACCTTATATATATTTGCATGTATATACTTGTGCTTCTAATATTTTTGTTTTGCAAAGCATTCCATAGCTCGTTCTCTTGGTGCCCCCAAACGAGGGGGAGTACACATCAAGGGGGAGATATCTTCCCGTCAAATTTTCACGTTTGAAAATTGTCGGCATAACCTTTTTGATTCTACAAAAAGGGGGAGAAGTAAATATAAACTCACTAAAATACTTGTTTAAAAACTAATTTTTGAGTTAATGAGTTTAAGTTTTGTAATCATCAAAAAGGGGGAGATTGTTGATATAAATAATGTTTAAAAACGTTATTAATATTTCTCAATAAATCCATGTTTTGATAATCACAAAACTCAAATCAAATTAAGTCAAGATTAAGAAGTAAACAAGTATTTAGTAACAAATATTTACCTCTACATCTAATATCACTTAAGGTATGCATAAACTAAGCATCTTATGCATTACATGATCAAAGGAAACCTTGTCTTAAGACATAACATTTTATAAAATGATATTAACATTTTATATATATTTGTAAATCATTTTTGGTATTGTTGTATTAAACTACAAAGATATGATTTCAAATTTTCAACCAAAAAGGGCAAATTTTATCTAGAAAAACTTTTCCAACGTTCAGTAGGGCGGCCCCCTTAATTATACTAGGTGGCCCCCTTAATCATTAAGGGACCACCCCCTAATTAAGGGGACCGGCATGCTCCAGAACAGTATTTTCTGGCCCTATAAATACTGGATCATTCCACATATTTTTCTCACCTTTTTGCACTAAAAACTTTCTGATCTAACCTCCATTTCTATCTCAAAAAAATCCTTTGATCATATAATTCATAAGTCTTTGTTTCCAAGTGATCCAAAGCTTCATCCACTCAAGTGCAGGAAGAAGAACACTCCTCTACATCCATTTAATTGTAGTAGTGTTGTGATTAGCTATTTTCATATTGTAGTAGTGCTAGATATTTGTAAAAGTATTGTGAGAACTTGTTAATTGTAGAAACTAGGTGTGTTGTAAAGTAGTGTAGTAGTTGTGCATAGAAGAAGGTGTGAAGTTGACAAGGTGTGAAGTCTTGAAGAAGTTGTGAAGGTGTGAAGTCTTGAAGAAGTTGTGAAGGTGTGAAGAAGGTGTGAAGTCTTGAAGAAGTTGTGAGATTGGTTCTAGCTACGATTAGAACTCGACATTTAGCTTAGTGTCGTTAACTCGTGTAAGCCAAGGTGTGTAAGGTTTCTCCACCATAAGGAGTTTGTTGACATAGTGAAGAAAACTCTCGAATGTGGTACTCGGGGAGTGGAGTAGGGCAAGGAAGGTGTCCTTGTAGCCGAACCACTATAAATTCGCGTGTTGTGATTTGATCTTTCTAACTCTATCTTTTCTTCATTCTATTTCAATACTTTCATTATTAGATTAGACTTGCTTATATTGGTTGTTACTTGAACTCACTTGAGATCGAATCAAAAGTTTTTATAAGCTACAAAATATTTTGGAAATAAATTTAATAAGGACGTAAAACTATTCAACCCCCCTTCTAGTTTTCCACACAGTTATGTTGTGATAGTGTACAAAACACATACAAACTAATTGGAAAAAAATAACTCAAAGTAAAATTACATTGCATTTGCCTTTGTGGAGTGTCACTTGTAAACACTCTCGTTTCCTTCATGTTAGCCATTGTATTTGCCATGGTTGTTTTCCTTTTGCCAAAATCTATAGAGGGGTAAAAAATAAAAAATTTCACAGATTCATTATATGTGTTTTAAATTTTCACACAACCAATGAAAATATTAATACCATTTTGCGGCAGCTCTGGTCTCTCATATGCATAAGCAAGTGAATTTGGCATAGTTGTTTTCCCTTTGCCATAATCTATATAGGAAAAAAATTAAAATGATTAATGATATAAGTAATTAAAACAAAAAAAAAAAAAAAAAAAAAAAAAAAAAAAAAAAAAAAAAAACCTCATATAACATAAACTAAAAAACAAAAAAGTGATCGAAAAGACCTCAACCAAAATTTGGTTGACAATATATTAGTTAAATATGGTTAGCAGAAGATGTATAGTGCTCAAGGAGGGAAACACAGTTTTAGATAAGTTTTAAATTTTCACACAACTAATGAAATTAGGAATACCATTTTGCGGCATCTCTGGTCTTTCATCTGTATAAGTATTCAGCACAGATATTTTCCTGTTGCCAGAATCTGTAAGGGGGAAAATTAAAATGATTAATGGACTAAGTAATTAAAACACAAACCAAAAAAACTAAAACAACATAAAAAAAACATACATGTTTTGTTAACTGGTGGCCTACCTGGACGCCGAATACCCGAATCATTCGAACCATTAACATCTACAATTAACAACATATTAGACAAATATTGTTTGGGAAAATCAAATATGGCATTAATATGTGTTTGACATACGTTCCTAGTAAATTACACCGTTATTCCCTATACTACTTTAGTCATAATATCACTAAACGGTGTGTCTTTTCCAAGAAAAAAAACCCTTCAATTGCCTAACGCTTCTTGTCTATAAATTATAACACTTGCAGACACAAAAATCATTCCATACAACTTTATTTTTACATTAGCAACAAGCAACAATGGCAGCAAATGCGAAGGCAAATGCGCAAGAAGAAACCTTTGAAGAACAACTCTGAAGGTATTGTGAGCATAGTTCAGGGATACATAAGAAAAGGTTTAAAGAGTTTGAAGAGAAAGAAGCAAAAGCAAAGGCAGCAAAGGAAAAAGCTCTTAAGGACAAAGCTGCTAAGCAGAAAACTATATCTAAATGGAAGCAGATGTGGGCAAACAGAAAACGAAAACTTGATCCGGATCAAACGGAAAACTCATCCGATGATGAGTTTTTCGATTATGACAACCTACAGTTGTTATTTGATCCGGAGAAATCCCCCAAGTTTAGTTTGTAATTGTTTCTAATTCTCATCTTGTTTCTTTTGCATGATATGTTCAATGTAATGTTACTCTTGTCTTACTATGGGAATGAAAAGTTAATTTTATGTTTAATTCGAAATCAAGTCTTTAATTTACCCCTGGTTTACCCTTACAGTTTTAAATATCATACCTATCTTCTTAGTTGGTGGTCTTCCTCTACGTCAGGTGCTTAAATCAATGGTATTGTTGCCCCCCCATTGATGATCCACTACCTCCATCTGTGTCTAACAACACGTAAGATAATTTATAATGTAAAACATACTCATATATTTATAAATAACACAATATGTTTATAACAAAGCTAAACAAAAACAATCACCTCTGGTGCACCCTGTTGGAGTGTCACCTTCATAAACAGATGGATCAACTGTGCTTGGTTTGTTTTTTGGATCTTTAATGAATGTATTTTTATGAAAAACATAAATCAATGCCAATAAAAAAAATATACATTTACAACAATTATATTAAAACATTCCTACCTTGTGTTTGTTTCGTTGGTGTGTCATCTTCAAACATGCATGGAGTGTTTTCGTCTACATACTTTATAGGATCTTCAAACAATTAAATTTTAAAATATATTATACCAAACAAGCTTATAATACACAACACACTGATTGAATGTGTCGCAACATTACATCTAGCTGACCTACTGTTGTATCACTTCCAATCGTAGTGGTACGTGCTAACCCTGTTTTGCTAGTCGAGCCTTTAACAGCTGGAGATTAAAGCATATAATTATAGAGATATGCATATTAGACATGTAACCAAACACAAATAATTTAAATTTACAAATTCGGGCATGCCTAATAACAATAAAACAAACAACATATCTAAATATATAATAATACACCAGTTTAAAACCCACGTATTTTGAATAACAATACATCAAACTGCATATCTAAAAAGCTAATGACATACCTGTTGTAGTTTTCTTAAACCTTTCCCCCTCTTGTGTTTTAGCTACTCCTCGTTGTTTGTTTGCTTGAAAAGCATAAACATTAACGAATAATAAAAAAAAAAATACAATAGAGACTGTAGTACAACCTTGGTTGAACTTGCTAATAATATACCTCTTGGACGGTTAGTAAAAAAAACATATAACATTAATAATAATACATCGAATTACGAATATAAACATTTAATAATATACCAGTTGCAGGTCTCCTTAAGTTCCCCACCTCTCGAGCTTTAGCTTCTCCTTGTTGTTTGTTTGCTGAAAACGATAATGTAATCATCATCACATGAATAAAGTAAACATCCTATTATAAATCTTGTATGAGATTCTATCTTTCATACCATTAGAAAGCCTCAATGAATGTCGTTGTGGCTGCATGTTTTAGTCTAGGTTTCAGCTGTTTCATCAAAATATGTGAATGAATAATGGACATGTATATATAGTGAAATTTTAGGTTACTAATATTTAGGATTGTTATAAGTTCGTTTAGAGGATCAAGTCTATAATTATCCTAACACAAAAACGTATCATATATCAGAGAATAGTTTACTAAACTTATCTTGTTGCAAATAAAAAATACCGAATTTAAACGAAACATAATATACACACCTAGCTTTATTTAGTTCAATGTCTCAAATTAATCACAAACTAATTAAGTGGTGCACTGGTTATCATGCTTTGTAATTATAATGAGGATCCCTAGTTCGAACCATGATAAAACTTTTTTTGGGCAAACAAAATGAAAATACATTAATTGGAATTAATTGAAATAATATTATGTAGTGCCTAGTCATCGATGACCGGATAATGCTAACGTGTCCATCCAGTTATATATATATATATATATATATATATATATATATATATATATATATATATATATATATATATATATATATATATATATATATATAAAACATAAAATTCAAAATTAAATATTGCAACTTTTATTAAGTAATTTTCATTCACTTTTTCAATCACGAGAGTGTTACAAAATTATATTAAGTTAGATCATAACTTTCAGGAGCACGATAATAATATTCGCGAAAGTCATTTTGGCGAACTAACATATTTGTCTTCCCATCCATATGCACTAATGATGATATAATCATTAAAATATTTTAACTAATCATTTTAAGCACTTTAATTATTATAATCATTACTTATATTTAATTTTTCTTTTTATCCTTATCCAATTATATATATAAAAATAAACAAATTTATAACCATAAAATTCAAAATTAAATATTAAAACTGTTATTAAGTAATTTTCATTCCCTTTTTCAATCACGAAAGTGTTACATAATTATATTAAGTTAGATCATAACTTTCAAGAGCACGATAATAATATTCGCAAATCATTTTGATGAACTAACATATTTGTCTTCCCATCCATATGCAATATTATTTCTATATGTGATCCAAAGTGGATGAGTTCACGGTAAAGCCGTAAAGGAAAACTTTCCCGTAATGCAACTCTAATATAATGGTCACTATTCACGAAGGCAATCACTATGATCTCATATACTAAGTTAGAATGATTACAATTGTTTGAATAATATAGAAGGTAATAGATAAAGAACATAAATTGCATTATACAATTTAATTATATGAAAACATATTATACACACATATGCAATATTTTTGGTACAAAGAAAGTTAATTAATTAAACGATTTAATTGATCAAACAATACACCGCTACTACACGTGAATATTTAATCCTCGTTATAAACATAGTGCAAATATTTCAAAAAACATATTACAAGTTTTACTATAATATTAAATTATGATTAAATAGACATAGTGCAAAAAAAAATTGAAAAACATATTACCAGTTTTATTATGATATTAAATTATGACTAAAGTGTGTGTTAAAAAAATTCATGTTAATAATCTTATAAATGTCATAAGTTATTTAATGTGTGTAATAAAGTTGTCTGCACTAAAGGGTTTGTATTTCTAATGAAAGTAAAAGTTTGACTAGTTCTTGTATAATGTATTTGATGTTTATTTACTAAATAAACACCAAATACATTATACAAGCACTAGTCATCACCAACTATGAGTGTTTTAACATAAATGTCAACCATTATTTATTAACTTTATTAGAGCCCGTTTGGTTTGTAAAAGGATTTGAAATTGGATTTGAGTTTGGTTTAAAATGAAAGAAAATGAGGTAAGAGAACAAAATAATATTTTATTACAATATTTATTTTAATAGTTGATATATAATTTATTGGAAAGAAAGTGAGGTAGTTTTAATTTTTAATAATTAATTTATGTATAAATTGTGAGTGAGAATATAAATATGGGGTCAATTATAAGTTTGAATTTGCCAAAGATACCTCATGTGTCATGAATCAATTTATCATTACCGGATCCACTTCAATTCCAAAAACTTGAACCAAACAATTAACTTATAGAATCAAACCGTTCCTTAAATCTAAAAGGCTTAAACCAATTGAGCCCTTGTCTTCAATAGCCTTATATTGACATACATTCAAATTTATTAATTGCATTTTTTTCTTTTTCTATATTCAAACTTATTTGAAATGAGCAATATTAATTATCACCATGAGTATTTTACTATGGGAAAAGACAAGGCCGTCCTATGGTTTTTGGTGACCCTAGGCAATAACAGAAAAGAGGCCCCATTACATTTGTAAATTAAAGATAAATTGCAGGTAAACTTGAATTATACGCATCATATATGTTTAATATCTAACGTATTTATAAACAAGACTAAGAAAAATGTGGCCCTTTTTAAGTGTAGGTCTGATGCGATAACACCACTTGCACACCCCTCGAGCCACTCGCTCACCCCAGCCCCTCTGGGAAAAGATGACGCGTCGCAATATTTGAAAGGAAGATATATAGATCCAAGTATGTATATTGATGCACGTTTTACGTGAGGCACATGTCTTAATTAAAGTTTTAATCTTCGTTAACAAGTTTTAAGGTTGCTGGTTGCCATGTTTCTTGCCGTGTGCTTCAGGTTTTAATAAAAAAGATTTATTATGTTTAGCCTTTTGACGTGATTATCTTTTACACATGTACTAATATAACCTTTTTTCTGCTTTAGACTTGTGCTAAGTATTGTTCACAAGACGAAAGAAATGCTGTTTATCTGGAGTTGATTTTTCTTAGAGCCTTTATACTTTTTCTCTCTTTCTGATTGATGTATCGTAATGGTCAATTCCATTGGTTATAATTGAACAAAAAGTCAAAAAGATTTGTGGTCATTGAAAAAGTAATCATGTTTTAAGTTTGTTATTCAAACAAATGTGTTTACTTTCATTTCAATCTGACCCACACGCTAATTGTTGACCCGTCGCCCAAACCTACCATGTCTTCACCTCTAAGGAGAGCCATAATATGTAAACTGACTGTTACTGCAAAACTGTTTTACAGTGCCAAGTAGTATGTGCATACTTGGAAACCACCAATCCTAAGGTGCTTAAGTTAGCAAAGAAAGAATTGCAGCCTTTATTGAAAGAAGGTGTCCTCAAGTTACCCGAGCATAATCAACCAAAAAAATCAGGCTAAACAACCGAGCCAGATGAGTCCAGAACTAGGCGTTTATTGCGGTTTTACTTGCTTCACAGAATTATAGTCTGAACTATATGCCATAAGAAGATGGTAGTTTAAGTTTGTAAACAACATGTTTATGCTATAATTTGCAAGTCAAAGTTTTGTTTTTTCTTGATCATTATTTCGATATGACCTTATTCCATGTACACAATATTTAATGCTATACATGGTTTTTGTAGACAAGTTACCTCGCTCCATCGGGGTTGGGTATTGCTGTTGTTGTAGTCATGGACTAGAACCTGTCTTCTATTATCATTTTTTTTCCTTAAAAAAAAAATAAAAATAAATAAAATAATAAAAAAAGAACGTTTTAATTGTTCAAAACTTTGAAGTAAACACTTATTTCAGGATAATCAAACGAGACAGGTTGATTCTTTTATGCCCTGTTAATTACAAATTCTGACTCTGTCCCTACGTCCCACATGATTCTTTGAATAGTAGCAATTAAGTCCCCTTTTTTCTCAGGGGGACAACAAAGATTGGTAGGTGAGATTGATTATCTACTATATATGATACGATATGATGTCCCTTTTAACTTATTTTTTCTTGGCTTTTGCAAAGGATTATATAGAAATTTAATCTTATACATGAAGGTAAGAACAAAAGGAATGCAAACACGCTATAATGGAAGTATCGTAAGTGCTTTCTATCAGGCAGCTATCTCTGTAAAAATTATGCCGTTGCTTGAACTTGTTGGATAAGAGATTGAAGAGAAACCAGTACCAGGTAAGTTCCTATCTGTGAAAAATGCTGGCTGTTTAGGTTTTGGCAATGCACCTTCATTGCCTAACATGAGAACCACCGACGACATGTTTGGCCTGTCTTCTGGACTTTGTTGTACACATAATAAACCAACTTCTATAAATCTTAAAACTTCCGATGGATTGCTTGCCTCAGCAAAACTTGAATCCAGGAGTTCCATTGACTTTCCTTCACTATGCATCCTCCATGCCTAAATATAAACACGGAATTATATATTAGTCAGTAGAGTTGTATGCCTGATAAATTTGAAAATCAAGCAACTTACATGTCCAATAAGATTATTGTTATGCTCAGAATGAGCAAATCCCCTGTTTCTCTTCCCACTTACAATCTCTAGCACTAATACACCAAAGCTGAAAACATCTGACTTTATTGAGAAAAGACATCTAGCGCATACTCTGGTGACATGTAACCGCTATACATAGAATAATGTTTACAAGTCTTAAATAACGAATTAAAAGCGAATGAAGATAAACCAGAATGTTGTATCTTACAAGGTACCAACAACTCTCTCGGTGTTAGCTTCAGTTTCATTTCCTCCAAAGCTTCTAGCTAACCCAAAGTCTGATATTTTTGGCTTCATATCCACATCTAGTAGAATATTGCTAGCTTTAAGATCTCTGTGAATGATTCTTAATCGTGAATGTTGATGAAGATAAAGAATTCCTCGTGCAATTCCTTTGATGATGTCAAGTCTCTTTGTCCAATCAAGGAGTGTGCTTTTCTTCTTATCTGCACATCATGTAGGTTTATTTGTTCGAAGTATCTTACCGTAGTAAGTTACTATTGTCGATTTAATAGAAATTATATGATACTGACCAAATATAAACTCATCTAAGCTTCTGTTTGGCATGTATTCATATATCAGCAACTTCTCATCCCCCTCGATGCTACATCCGAGGAGCTTGACAAGATTCCGGTGCTGAAGTTTTGAAATGCATATAACTTCATTCATGAACTCATCAATTCCTTGACTGGAAGTCTTTGAGAGACGTTTAACTGCAATTTCTTGCCCATCTTCTAGCATACCCTGAAGATTACCAATTTTTATAATAAAACTGTCCAAAATTCAAAGATAACTATCATTCATATTTTTTTGTATCAATGGCATGCTTAAACATTTTAGCTTCATATTTTTGTTATCTATAATGAATTAGAATGTTGCTCTAACACTTATAGTCAAATGGAAGAATCATAATGTGACGCAATACCCAGCAAACTGAATTCAAATAAATAAGATTCTTCATTTACCTTATAGATCGGTCCAAATCCGCCCTCTCCAAGTTTATTGTCGAGTGAAAAATCAGCAGTAGCTTTAGCTACTCTAGAGAAGCAAAACAATGGTAGCTCCATGGCTTCTCTCCCGCTTTCACCTACATTCAGTAACCCCCCTGTGCGTTAACAATACAAAACCTGTCAAACTGGTTGAACCTACTCACAGAATACTAACTATTCTGAACCATTTAACATACTTATTACTTTAGATTTAATTTTTAAATCAATTCTGATCACTTTATTGCTAAAACTCTAGAAATATCTTACCTTCCTTAGTTTGTGGTGAAAGATGTCTTTTTCTCCAAGCATACCACAACCATGTGCTCAAACTTATCACAAAAACCGCCAAAAAGACTCCAATCAAGATGATTTTGATGTTTGTTCCTCCGTCCTTTTTGAAAACCGATGAATCAAGTGCATGATCTTAACACAAGAAATAAAAAACAACATCGTTAATCAACTTGCATAGTCATAACAACCATGAAAGTAACTAGAAAGATTACATGATGATATATATATATATATATATATATATATATATATATATATATATATATATATATATATATATATATATATATATATATATATATATCGTGAGACTTTCTTTTCAGAACTCATATAAATGTGAGAACTTTCAGAATTCCCCTTAACCAATCAAAATTTAGTAAATTATTTTATGTTTAATTTAATATGTGTAATTTTCATAAAATGATATCTCATATAAAGGCAAATCTACAACGAATTCAATGAAAGCTTTGTATTTTGTTCCATTAGTACCATGAACAATACATGAGAAAATTTTACTATGTTTATTAAATCCATTTTTCGCAAATCTACAATGAATTCAAGGAAAGTCTTTGTATTTCGATCCCATTTTAGATTTGTGTAAAATGGATTTAATAAACATAGTAAAATGGAGACTTTCATTGAATTCGTTGTAGATTTGCGTTTGTATGAGATATCATTTTATGAAAATTACATATAATAAATTAAACACTAAATTTTGATTGGTTAAGGAGAGTTCTGAAAGTTCTCATAATTATATGAGTTCTAAAAAGAATGTCTCACTATATATATATATATATATATATATATATATATATATATATATATATATATATATATATATATATATATATATATATATATATATATATACTAGTTACCTAATTCAGAGGAAGCCATTCTCACGAATATACCTTGACCACCCTTCAAGTTCGAGCATGCCCTGATATCTAATAAGTCATTGAACCAAGCAAGCAACCACTTCCTTCGCCTCTGATATCGGTATTTGCATATGCCATACAAGTGCAGTTCTGTAGGCATCTTGCTTTACATTCCATTAAAGACATTGTATTATTGTTAAACCACGAAGTCTTTGTATCTGGCAATTTTAGATTAGAATACTTGATAAACCCATCTGTTCCATTTTTGCAATCCAATGGTATTCTCCTCATACAACCACCTGTCCAATCTCCTGTAACCCACCCCCTTTTGTTTATCGGCTCAAATTTTGCATCATCTAAGCACGAACATTTCTGCGTGTCATCAGTGTTGCAGCTTCCATAAGGGCCACAGATTTTGTATGTGTCACAAATATCTTTTGGTTTTGTCTCAAAAAGCTCCCATATTTTCTTATCTTCTTGCCAGAATGAAAGTTCTACATGCCCAGAAGTAGTCACGTTGAACTTCGATATGTTAGAAATGTTTACAATAGTAC
This sequence comes from Artemisia argyi, assembly GCA_030686995.1. NCBI lineage: Eukaryota > Viridiplantae > Streptophyta > Magnoliopsida > Asterales > Asteraceae > Artemisia > Artemisia argyi. The sequence continues at coordinate 173,140,684 of CM060687.1, read as the reverse complement.
TATAAACCGCCTTTTTTTCATTAATAACCATACTGTATGGAAAGTACGTGTTGTTGGCTGGCCAGATTGTCTCACTAAACAATTCACCATTCCATGGTCCGAGCCGAAACTTGACATCCAAACCATCTCTTATTACGAATTGAGGATAACCACGTGAGTCAATGCTCCATGTGAATTCCCCTATAGCTGGATCATGATCACTCTTCCGTGATGTTAAATGCCATTCGGCACCTATGTTGAGTAATTTTTTCCAAGCTTCATGCCAGGTAGATAAGTATCCGTTGGATAGTCAAAACTCTCCCACAGAATCTTCATGCTGTTTCCATCCGTGATGACTAGATTTCCAGAGTCATAAAGCTGTGCAGTTGCATTTCCTGATGATGTTGAGTTGGATGACCACACTACATGATCGGTATGTTGGACTTTTAATGTTATAGAAGAATAGAATAGGGTAGTTTAGTGTACAATTATGATAAATATTCTGTAAAACCGACCCATTATATTGGGCTGGGTTTATTAGGTAACGGTATAAACCGTTTAGATAGGTTACAACGATTAGATAGATTAAAACGTTATACTGAATCGATACACCTCTTTGAAGCAACGATTCAACAAGTATATATAGGGCATGAATTCTGTAAACATTCCATTCCATATCAATACAAGTAAATAATTATATCGTTTTGTTATTTCTGTGTAAATTTCTGCACTTTTGTTTTTTTATCACAACACAACCACAAGAAACACACCACAAAGAACCTGTGAAACCAGAAAGAACGAAGGCAAGATTACAACAATTGGCATCAGAGCCCAAGGCAAATCGATCCAGGGAAGAACGAAAGAAAAGAGAGCAGATTTGGAATCACGAATCAGAAGGAAGAAACGCACGCCTACTGCTTTCTCTAATCAACCGGTTATTCTAAATTCTTTCAACTCTTTAATTTTTTTTCTAAATACTCCATATAAATTAAGAAAAGTTTTGTTAAGATAGAAATTCCCATTATCAAAAAAACACCGGATTGTTTAGAATAGCAAAAATCGATTTCTTTTAGATTCATAGCAAGATAAGCGAATTCTTCAAAAATTCGTTTTCACCAAATAGCAAGATAACCCGAATCCTAGTGATTCATAGCAAGTTAAAACCGAACCCTTTGTGGTTCATAGCAAGTCAAATCCGAACCCTTGTGGTTCATAGCAAGTTAAACCGAACCTTTTGGTTCATAGCAAGTCAAATCCGAACCCTTTTTGGTTCATAGCAAGTCAAATCCGAAACCCTTGTGGTTCATAGCAAGTTAAACCGAACCCTTGTGGTTCATAGCAAGTTAAACCAAACCCTTTGTGGTTCATAGCAAGTTAAACCGAATCATTAGGTTCATAGCAAGTTCCGAGCCTTAAGATTCAAATAGCAAGTTTCGAGCCTTTTAGGTTCAAATAGCAAGAAAACCTGGTTAATAAATTGACGAATAGCAAGTAAAGGATTTGATCTTTTGATCAAACACAAGAGCAAGAAAACCAGAAACCATCTCGGTTCTGATTATAAGCAAGCAAGCAAGTATGGTAGAAGGAGACAAGAATGATAACACATCGAACAATACATCAGTTCGAGATGTTTCACTACAATGTCCAAAATTGAACGAAACAAACTACACGACATGGGCATTGATGATGGAGACAATATTGAAGGCATATGGCATATGGGAAACAATAGTGGCAAAAGAAGGAATAGAAACAAATGAGAAGAAAGAAAACACATCAAAAGCAATAATTTTCCAATCACTGCCACAAGATGTTTTAATGCAAGTAGCACAATACTCGACTGTAAAGGAAGTATGGGACTCAATCAAAGTCAAGCATTTGGGAGCCGATCTTGTTCAAAAGGCACGACTACAAACATTGAGAAGTGAACTAGAGACGCTAAGGATAAAACCAAACGAAAAAGTAAGTGACTATGGAGGAAAGTTAAGTAGTATAAAGGCCAAGTTTAGAGGGCTTGGTGAAACTTTGGAAGATAAGGTACTAGTAAGGAAACTACTTAACTCTGTTCCAAAGAAGTTTTTACCGATCGTGGCAACTATAGAACAATATCAAGACCTAGACGAAATGACGTTTGAAGAAGCCATTGGAAGGTTAACAGCCTATGAAGAACGAATTAAGAGTCAAGACATACTAGAGGCAAATGATCAAGACAAACTTCTCATGGCAAGTTCAAACAACAAAACTTATGGTAAATGGCGAGGTAAAGATTTCAACAAAGAAGGCAAGGAAAGCATGAAATGGAAAAATAATTCGAATACGAGTCAAGGAACTAAAGACAAAAGCAAACTCAGATGTTATGAATGTGGCAAGCATGGAAACTTTGCGAGAGAATGCACGAAATGGAAATACAACAAGCAAGAAGAGTCACATCTCATCTATGACACTAACACCGAACCAACATTGCTGTAAAGACAAGGAAAGAAGACTCGATTACAATCTATAACATTAAGGGGGAGAATGTTGGACTTTTAATGTTATAGAAGAATAGAATAGGGTAGTTTAGTGTACAATTATGATAAATATTCTGTAAAACCGACCCATTATATTGGGCTGGGTTTATTAGGTAACGGTATAAACCGTTTAGATAGGTTACAACGATTAGATAGATTAAAACGTTATACTGAATCGATACACCTCTTTGAAGCAACGATTCAACAAGTATATATAGGGCATGAATTCTGTAAACATTCCATTCCATATCAATACAAGTAAATAATTATATCGTTTTGTTATTTCTGTGTAAATTTCTGCACTTTTGTTTTTTTATCACAACACAACCACAAGAAACACACCACAAAGAACCTGTGAAACCAGAAAGAACGAAGGCAAGATTACAACACGGTATAGTTCTTGAGAACAATATTTCCCACACTGTCAATCCTTAACATGCTTGATGATGCATTGGTGAGGGGGTAGTCTCTGTTATCACCTGCCGTATGCTTTGGGGTCAACAAGTCTTCTTGACAAAATGTAAATGTTTATACTATGTAACTAGCTTTCAGTCAATATCCACATTCAGTGGATGAACTATATGCGAACCATAGTCAATTAGTCATCAAGTATATATATGGTTGTGTTATGAATATTTCTTATAATGATTGTACACATTCATATCCCTTAACTAGTAACCTCCATCTTTATGATCGGTCTTGTTACATCTAATATTGTACTTAATATCATTCATGTTGAGGTCCCTATAAATATAAGCACCTAATGTAACGTAAGACACACCAATAACAAGTTCCATCTTCCCTTTTCACACTCACTTACATTATCTTGCTTATTGTTCTTATTGTGCTACTAGGCTCGTTGTTATACAACACATTATCATCACGCTTGATCTTTTAAGTTTTATTTCCTTGCAAGTAAGTTTACTTTAAATTTCAAGTTTTCAAAACTCCGAAGATATGAAATACATGCCGTGTTTATGTGTATTCCATGATTAGATTATATGTTGAATTGTCCATATTGCTTTACAAACTTCGAAGACATAAAATTTCTCTCGATTGTAGTCAAATTTATTGTCATCTGAATTATTATTATTATTATTATTATTATTATTATTATTATTATTACTTCTTTGTATTATTTGTTTACCTCTCTGTTTTTCATTTGAAGAAAAAAAAGGTGCTTGTCAAACATTTTATAATTATTCACGATATTGACTATAGTATATATATTTTAGCTCATTGCAATACATGGGCTCTTGCTAGTATAATTTGTCTCTGCTTAACATTAAGGAAAAATACCACCAAAATGTATTAAACTTGTCACAATTTTCAATTCTATGTACTAATCTTTTTTTTTTCTTTCTAAACAATTACTAAACTCTCTAAAAAGGTCTATTGTGTGTACCCGATGGCTGCCCCTATTGCCCTTGCCACGTGGATAATACACGATGATTTTTTTTTTACAAGGATCTGAATATCCAAGTGGACATTCCACTAATGAAATTCTTATAATAATCCCCAATTTGGACCACACTTTCCCCTATTTCCGACACAAACCCTAATCCCCAATTTGGACCACTTGCTCGATTGATTGTCGTTTTCAGTGTTTCAGTTATAATAATCCATGCAACAGGTACAATATATGATATATTATTAGTTACCCACCTTGAATTGTGCAAATTTCTTGTTTTTTATGTAATTTTTTTAGGGTTATGTTAAAACAATACTATTCATATAAAAAATAAGTTTAATTTAAGGTTTTGTGTTATGTTATGCAGCATGTTGTGACAAACGGTAAATTTTCAACCTATACTTTAATAATAAATGTTAATTTATTATTACATAACTATTTTATCAAGCATTCATGAGCTTGCATAACTATTTCGGAAAAACAGACCCGCACACTGTAGCTTACAGTAACTCACCTCACAGATTATTTTATTAAAAACATATGATTTATGCATATCCTAACTACTATTGATTATTAACGAGAGGTTATCTCGCACTAAACGCCACATGCGTACCGACACAACCCTAGTAATGGCATGAACTCAATATTGGTTATCCGTGATTAGTAAATTTGTTTTTATATTTTTATTATAAAAACACTCCTGTCAGAAATATTTTAGCACTCTGATGAGGCGAAAAATGATCCGTTTTTAGGGGGTCATTTAAGCCCGAATTCGAATTTATTTGATCAAATATTGCCATAAATCGTTCCTTTTGTGATTTTAGGTACTTTGGGAGTGAAATCTGGAAAAGGAAGCAATTCAGACGTTTTTGGAGCATAAAAGTGAAGAAAACGCCAAAGTCTTAATATTCCATGCTGGGAACAGTAGGTGACGGCGTCAAGAGCAACTCCCTGACGGCGTCAAGAGCAAAATTCCATGACGATCCAGAAGAGATTTGACGGCGTCATGAAGGTAGGGCGTCAAGAGTAAAAGTCATGACGGCCTGGAAATGATTAAGTCTTGACGGCGTCAAATGTAGATCAAGGCAGTCCGAGAATAGTTTTGGCGGCGAGGTGACGGCGTCATAAGCTTTGTCTTGACGCCGTCAGACCCCTTTTCCTATATATAGTTTTCTAATTTTTACACATTAAAGAGAGAAGTTTTGGGAGAAACCCTAAGTACGATTTTGGTGTAACTTTACAGGTTTTTCAAGGGTTCCAACCCCTTGATACCTTGCATGTGTAATCAAGATAAGTGTTCTTTTAATTCAATCAATATGTCTATGTGTTGGTTGTCTATATCTTGTTCTTGTCTTAATTCCATCATGCTAGGCTAGATCTATCTTGTGTTTGCTTAGATCTAATGAAACCTAGATGTTGATTATGTGTTGATTACTTGTTTATTCTTGTCTTGGATGAATGATTTATATGTTAGGCTTAAGAAAACTGGCAGATCTCCAATTGGTAACATGCTTGAACGTCTTAAGAAACATGAACCGACGCGCACTAGGTCTTTATTGGTTGTATTTAATGCATGAGCCACTGTTTACAATCCCTATAATTGTGCTGGGCATGGTGTAGGAGGAGATAAGAGCTCATAGAATTGGGGAGTTAAGTGTGCCACCCCATGAATAGTATTAAGGAATACGATCCGTCATCCATGCAATTATAACAAGTAATTAACGTGTAAAAGATGTCTAGGGAGTAGTGAAATCTAAGTAAACACATTTTCTCCAATTACTGCTCACAACTTTAGTAGAATTTAGTTTATTTTCATTTTTAGTATTTTATTTTGATTGCATCTTAGTATTGGGTTAGTTGATTAACAACTAATTCCGCCCAAATCCTTCAAACCCGAGATTTTAACTTGCTTTTCATAAAATAAACAAATACAAAAAGAATCTTCCCTCACCTTTAGAACTAGTATTTAGGTTTTCTAATCCTAGCGACACTATTCCTAGCTGAACGATCAATCCCCCGGTACTTGTCACTATACTATACTACAACGATCAGGTACACTGCCTGGTGTGGGTTGTAAGCTTCTCAAGATCCCTTGAGAGATAAAGCCTGGTGCGATTCCCACGTATCACACTCCCCTTAACCTCGAAAGTAAAATACCATCGAAGCTCAACGAAACACGGAGTACACACCTTACCCACACAAGTATAAAATTGTAATTTAAGTTACATTTTATTACTCACTTTTATTTATGAAAACATATACATTTAAAACAAAACAAAAATAATAATAATAATAATAATAATAATAATAATAATAATAATAATAATAATAATAATAATAATAATAATAATAATAATAATAATAATAATAATAATAATGATAATAAAAATAAAAGAGTAAACTACAAATCGTCCTTGTGTATACCATCCCCACCCAAAAACCGACTCTCCCTCATCCCCTCTTTAGAGAAAAGATAAAAACACCATAACCTGCTCCTCTCTCTCTCACTACCCAAAATGGTTTTTCGATACAACCAAGGTATCAATAAAAACAAATCATCCACAAGAAATCAAATACAGATCCGAAACAAGTGTGTTTGATACCCCTCAGAGGTGGTCACACCCCATGAAGCCAAGCGTTACAGTCGGTGGGGAAGGAGGGGACGATTACCCCTTTTGGCTAATAAGCTCTTTGTACCAAGGATGAAAGGCATCAAACCCACCCATATTTTGTTTTTAAAAACCCACTCGGTTCATAGGTATTCTACACACACTCAAAGAAACTACCAAGGTGAAAATACAAGTGGGTGCTAGAAGAGATCGAGTTCAAGAGTCAAGGTGGTGTGTGGATTGCTTGCTGGATCGGAGTTGGGGTCTTTATTTCATGTTCTTCTTTATAACTCACTCAAATTTTTTGTAAGAACCCTAACCTAAATCCTTTTATTTCCTTTCATTTGAATCAATGATATGATAACTGTTATATCTTTGTTAATCTAAATCATATAGACTTTGGTATAACTTGATTTGGAATTGATTAAATGAGAACTTGATATTGATTTCAGGAACTAGCTTTATTGTGTCCTGAAATGGTCCCGACTGAGACTCGTTTACTGGAGAGGTACATCAGAGGATTGCCCCAGTCCATCAAGGGTAATGTTACTACTTCCAAAGCTGCTAATCTCCATGAAGCAATGGAAGTGGCCAACCAGTTAATGGATCAAATTATGGAGGATACACCAAATGAGGTGACTGATAACAAAAGGAAATGGGATGACCGTTCTAGCAACCACAACAATTCCAACACCACTTCCTCGAAGAAGAAACAAAAAGGGGCCAAAGTGTATGCAGCAGGAACCACCGAGAAGAAGGCTTATGCTGGGATGCTCAACCGTTGTAAGCTTCATCACAGCGGACCGTGCACAGTGAAGTGCAACAACTGTCAGAAGGTTGGGCATATGACCAGAGATTGTAGGTCGAGGAACCTTGCTACTGTACAGACAGCACCCGGACAGAACCCGAAAGCTAATGTGACTTGTTTCGGATGTGGAAAGAATGGGCACTACAAGAATGAATGCCGTGAACAGAAGAACCAGGGTGCTGGGGGTAATCAAGCCAACAACGGGTACAAGGGAAATCAGAAGATTGGTGGGAATTAGGTCTACCCAGTGAAAGAAGAAGGCGCCCGAGGAAGGGTCTATGCTGTGGGCAGGGTGGAAGCCCAGGAGGACCCAAACGTCGTGATGGGTACGTTTCTTCTAAATAACCGCTATGCATCCATATTGTTTGATACTGGGGCAGATAGGAGTTTTGTTTCAACTCCATTTAGCCCACTACTAAATATAGCCCCGACTACCTTAGGCAATGTATACGATGTGGAACTAGCTAATGGGAACATAGAAAGGGTAGATACCATCATAAGGGGTTGCACCTTAAACCTACTAAACCATCCTTTCAACATCGACCTTATGCCAGTAGAATTGGGTAGTTTCGATGTCATTATTGGCATGGACTGGTTGTCGAAATACCGTGCCGCTATTATTTGTGATGAGAAAATCGTTCGACTGCCTTACGGAGACGAAGTCCTGATTGTTGAAGGCGACCAGAGAGATAGGAGAAACGCATCCCGGTTAAACATATTCTCTTGTACGAAGGTTCAGAAGTACATCGAGAAGGGATGCCATCTTTTCCTAGCACAAGTAAATATGAAGGAAGAAACGGAGTCAGAAGGAAAACGTTTGGAAGATGTACCAATCGTGAGAGACTTCCCGGAGGTCTTCCCCGAAGAACTACCTGGACTCCCGCCAACCCGACAAGTCGAGTTTCAAATTGATTTAGTGCCTGGTGCTGCACCCGTGGCACGAGCACCTTATCGATTAGCTCTGACGGAACTACAAGAACTATCAAACCAATTTCGGAACTTTCGGAGAAAGGATTCATTAGACCGAGTTCTTCACCTTGGGGAGCTCCGGTCTTGTTTGTCAAAAAGAAGGATGGGTCTTTCAGGATGTGCATCGACTACCGGGAGCTGAACAAACTAACCATCAAAAACCGATACCCACTCCCAAGAATTGATGACCTATTCGACCAACTCCAAGGATCGTGCGTTTACTCAAAAATCGACTTGAGATCCGGATACCATCAACTCAGAGTTCGGGAAGAGGATATCCCGAAAATGGCATTCAGAACTTGTTACGGCCACTACAAGTTCTAAGTTATGCCGTTTGGCTTAACCAACGCACCGGCGGTATTCATGGACCTTATGAATCGGGTGTGCAAGCCATACCTGGACAAGTTTGTAATCGTCTTCATTGACGACATCCTAATTTACTCCAAAAGCTAAGAGGAGCACAAGGAACACCTTAAACTAATTCTAGAATTGCTAAAGAAAGAGGAGTTGTATGCAAAGTTGTTAGGAATACAAATATTCCTGTAAAAGTCTCGGTCACCTGATTACTGTAATAGCATTAAGTTAGCTCGTAGTTAGTTTATATATTAGTTAATTAGTATTAGTTTAAGTAACACCGTGGAAGAAGGACGGGTCTTCACCCACTGTATGCCTGATTCACAGCTCGGGTGTGGGCGTTTTGTAGGAAACTATAAATACCCCTCTCCACATGTGGAGAGGGTTGGAGCTTCTCATTCACCAATCTAATACATTTTCATTTTCTCTCTCTAAGTTCCCAATTGTCTCTACTCTCTCTCTCTAAAACTTCTTCTTCTACTCTTCTATTATTCTTTCTTTCTTCTTCATTTGATCTAAGAACACTAGAACCATATATGTTTCAATTATGAATATATTACAATTGGTATCAAGAGCCATGGTTTCATCTTAGGGACTAGCTTGTACTTGGATTTGTAACTTGGTTCTTGTGTTTTTTTTTTTTTTTTTTTTTTTTTGGTTCGAATGCTTTCTTAAGTAATTTCTCTACTTGACCTTGTTTGTGGATTGATTCGTTATACCACTGTACTTTGATGATTAGAAGTCATATATGTGCTAATATTAGTATTTGACAATATTTCACACATTCTAAGTTAATTCCTTGGTCAATACGTGGGCTGGTTTTGTTGGTATTCTTGTTAGCGGTTAACATTTTTTTTGTCACCTTTGACTGCAAGGCGTTTTGTCCATTAGTAGACAAACTTATTAGAAAGTGATCTTTTTTGGAGGTATACTGGTAGCGATTAGTCTAATATTTTTGTTGCGGTCTGCTACTAATAGCTATTAGCTCGTGTCTTGCGGTTATCTCATTACTTCGTACTTGCGTCTACCTCAGATCCAAATTGCGGTTAGCTCATTCAATTGCGGTTAACTACTTTTGTTCTTGCGGTTAGATCTTGATTGCGGTTAGATCTTGCTTGCGGTTTCCATTTTGCGACTACCTCGTTTTCTTGTTGCGGTTACCAGATTTATAACCAGAATCAAACAAAAGTCAACTAATCATATCTTAACTGAAGCTAAAACTAATCACATTCTTTAACCCATCTCACCTCTAATCAAAGAAACCAAAGAGATTACTTCATCATTGATCCTTATTTGTGCAAGTAAATTATATGAATGAAAAAGTAAAGTGCAAAATCTCTGCTTTGTGGTGTTTTTTTTATCCCAATCGATATATAACACACGAAACAAACTCATCACAGATCCATATTTAAGCCGTCATTCATTTTAATATACGAAAAATAAAGCACAAAACAATAACAAGAGTGTTATCATTTCATCCTTTCATTCGATATAACTGATAAAAAAACGATCCTACCTTAGATCTCTTCAAACATTTGAGGTGCTTTTCGTAGAGTATAAGAACTAATATAATTTGGTGATTCAGTTTTGCAAGTTAACAAGGAATTAAGATAAGTGAGAGGTGCTGTTCTTGGTGAGAGGATTGATTAATTTTTTTTTCGGTTTCTTGGTGAGAGCCTGAGAGGTATTGTTCTTGTGGCTGCTATAGTTTGGTTTAGGGTTAAGATAAATTAGTGGGATTATATTGCGTGTTTAAGCGTGATATTTCTGGTTCAATTAGTTTAGCAATGGACTGGATTTGGGCTTATGAGTGACACCACCGATACTAGTCTTGGGCCGTATTTGTGTATAACATTTCATTTGGGCTGCGTCAATATTGAGAAGGAGATGGGCTGCATTGTTTTCGTTGAATGTGTTGTGCTGTCCATGTGGTTGTGAAATCGGTAAGTATACTCAAGGGACGAAATTTATTACTGGCTAAATTTTGGGATATAATCGTGGACCACGGCTTTGGTTGAATTTCAAAGATACGTGATTGTGAATTATTTTGTGTTGAGGTTATTCAGGCTCGTGTAGAATTATTTTGTGTGATAGTTATTGTGAAAGCATAAACGATTTTGAAGGACTCATTTGAAAACCCAATCTCACTCATTTAATTTTCTACAAGACCTCATTCTTCTTCGCATCATCAATTCACGGTTTCTTCTTGATTTTGTAAAATCCCACGAAAGAAACTATTTCTCGGTTTATATCATAGAATTGTAAAATCCCGTGAACGAACACAACTTGTCAAAATCCTCCATCCTTGTACAACAAACGAAGGTGTTTGATTCTAATATTGCTAATATGGAATCCTTGTGCTCTAATTCGCAAGGGAGAGAGTTGCTTCAGCCACTACAAGTGCTTCACAATGCAAATGAAAGCTGCATAGAATGTTTTCGACAACTTCATTCACACCTCTCAGTACTTTTAGAGGGAACTGGATTCAAGATGGGATTCGAATGTACATTTGAAACACTGTTTGGTCAAGATGTTCAGACTTTCACATGCACAATGATTCTTAACTTAGATCAACTACAACAACAACTTGACCGAGGAGAATTTTCCAAAATCGGATCCATGGCTGCCCTTTGTGTGATCAACAAACAACTCCAAGTGTTCTTTGATTCGAAATTCACTCTGGAGTATGACCATTATAGTGAGATGACGAAAAAGTGCTTTGCTGATCACACGGGAATTGAGGTTGACACGTTCAGAGACACACTACTCCAACTCATGGGTAATGTGAAGATGTTCATTGAGGAAAGAGCACAGCACGAACAGATGCATGATGATAAGGTGAAGGCATCTCGGGTGGAATCATGTGAGGGTACAGGTGATTCGGGAAATGCTTTGGATGTTGGATTAGGTGTCACGATGCATAAAGGATCAGAGACTGATAAGCTTGACACTACCAGCAAATCAGTGACTCTAGACACCCATGGCATGGATGCTGATTTTAGTCCGATTAATGAACAAATGTCATGTGCTGAGGTACCCTTAACTGTTCAACATAATGTGCTCTCTAATGAACGGGAGCATAATGATCAAATCAAACTCACTTATGATACAAATTTGTTGGAAAAGACTGATAGCAATACCATGTCTAATCCAACAAATATGAGTCATAAAGGGGGAGAAAGTGATCAGGATGCTGAACGTGATAAATTGTTAAGTTCTGTGTTGACGGCTGATGCTTTTAAATCAAATGATATGGTTGATAAAGAAACTTTTATTGAACTTTCAAAGAGATTTTTGCAACTTGAAAAACATTGTATTTCACTTGAAATCGCAATGCAACAAAAGGAAGAAAGTTTTCAAAATAATCAACCATGTAAAAATCCGGAACTTCCTGATTTCCGTGAATACTTTATGATTAATGATTTGAAAGCTCGGCTAGAAACCAAGAACTTGACAATCAACAACCTGAAAAAACATGTTACTGAGATGTGTGATATGTGTAGTGAAGTTAAGGCTAAACATGATTGTGATGCGATTGAATTTGAACAAAAAGTGGCTATATTACTTGATGAAAATGAGTCTTTGAAAGTGAATTGTAAGAATCTTAATGAGACAATCATAGAAATGAGAACAAAGACGTTAGAACAAACAACTTCTTTGATTGCCCAAAATGATGAATTCAAAGCTCATTTTCAGAAAATGGGTTTCACTGTTACAGCATTGAAAAATGAGCTAAGAAAAGCAACTGGGAATAGTGTGAACACTAAGTTTGCAAAACCATCAATCTTGGGGAAACCTGTGTTACCATCAATTAGGAACCAATCGGTTATTAGACAATCGACTGCGTTTAGATCCGAACGAACAAAATTTTCAAAAACACGGTTTGCCTCCCAAGTTGATGCGGAACAAGTTATGACAAAACCTGTCACTCCACATTATTTGCCTAAGTCTGATGATTCTAGCTCTGCGAAACCTCAACATGTAGTAGCTACTGTTCCCAGCTCCTCTAGGTATAGTTCCAAAATAGTGACGAAACCAAGCATTACGGTTCAAAAGGACTATGATCTAGAAAAGGCTAGGAAACGGGCCCTACTTCTAAAGGATGGTATATTAGGTTCACAACCTTATAGGATGCCTCCTAGTGTATTGAGGAACAATGCTAAGGTTCAACCTGCCAAGTCTAGGGTTTATTGTAAGTCATCTACAATGCATGTGAAGCAAAACAAACCGAAAACTTCTCCTAGGTGGATACCAACTCCTAAATCATTGGAGTCTAGAAATATTGATAAACCTTCCACTATGCATATGAAGTTGAGTAATCCTAGAACTTGCCATAAGTGGGTTCCAACTGGTAGAGTTTTCAAGCACGTTGGACTTAAGTGGGTTCCTACCGGAAAGCTACTCACTGATGATAATGGCATGGTTGACCATGAAACCCCTAAGGGTATGGATACTGTTGTCACTAACCCATATATATGCTATCAAGTTTGTGATGTTAGTGCAGGTAGTCCTTACTCAGTTGCAGGCACATCAATCATTCACCACATGAGAAAACTCAAAGTCTGGAGGCCTAAAGCAATCATTTCTCCAACTTCAAGAGTTCTGGAATGTCGATGTTGATGTATGTGCATAATGACGTTTGTTCAATTCAGTTCAGGCCTCGCACTTCAACGACTATGACGTCTGAATACTTCAGTTCAGGCCTCGTTCTTCAACGACTATGACGTTTGAACACCTCAGTTCAAGCCTCGGTCTTCAAAGTCATCATTATGGTGTCTACTGACAACACTTCAGGCCCCGTTCATTAAAGAAAAGAAAGGTGTACGATTCAGTGCGCTTTATCTACAGAAGAAGAGAAATCTTCTTAATTTTGACCATTCTCAACAATACGGTTCATGCTTCCTCCATGATTCGTTCAGTCATCAAGTGGATCTACTCATCTTTGCTTGAATTCACATTCACTTGCTCATTCAAAAATGGCAAACATCATATGCAATTTTTGAGGGGGAGAAGAGTGAATAAACTACATCATTGAGTGTATTCTTATTCACATGCTCAATCAAAAATGGCAACCTCGTATGCAATTTTTGAGGGGGAGAATTGTGAATAAAATACATGATTGATTGTATTCTTATTCACTTGCTCAATCAAAAATGGCAAACCTTGCTTGCAACTTTTGAGGGGGAGAAGTGTGAATATACCACATGGTGATTAATGATTGTAGAATGGTCATACGACTTGTCTTACGACTCTCCTCCAACACCTAATGTTCCATTAACTAAGGATCACTGGGATTTATGTTTGATGATTACTTCCAAGCTTCAACGAATGATGATTGATCAAGATGCACAATCTAGATGTATTATGAATGATGATTGATCACTTGCTCAAGTAATCCAATCTCTTGTTATTCCTCAAGGTGTTGAAGATGACTATCATGATTACAAAGTTGCACACATGAATAATGATCCGTCTTTTCGTTCTTAAATCAAGGATTGTTGTTCCTACTAATGTGCACTTTGTTAATCAACCCGAAGAACATTATGGAAAATGTCGGTTAAAATGTCTAAACGGCTAACAATTTGGACATGAAATGTCAAGTGATCACGGAGTTTATTTGGCATCCCTTAATTGAGATTGAAGAGTATTTTACGAAGGCGTCTACTTTTTTCATCATCGAAACTACATGTATCGATTGATGACTTGCGTGAACTCTTAAAGTTTATGATTGGGACTTGGATTATCTAGTTATACCTGATGGAAGGAGTTACATTGTAGTACTCACGGGTTATGGCTATCACTTCAAGGAGTTACATTGTAGTGCTCAGTGTCACACGCAAATGCGAATGTGGATAGTCTCAAGAGGTGATGGACGTCTTATACTTGATGGTTGGTTGGTTGAAGAGTATAGAGTACTTAGAGATTCAATGTTGCACGAACTCTCTACACCGCTCTTAGTCACACACTAGTGCAAGTTTAAGTCACAAGAACGGGAAATTCTTCTTCAGTTTCAAGTTTGGTATATTGGGTTTACTTCATCAGTGGTCACTTCAAATAGCCTACATAAGAGGTGGTAAAGATAGTCAGAGAGAGTCTTTTTGTAGCAGTTGATTCTCACCAGATCCATTTAACCAAATGTTTGTTCTTCTCACAAGATTTCTAGTACGTGTGCATTAAATGTGTTGCTGATTCTGAGGTATCAAAACCAGCAAGGGGGAAGGAGACATGCATATGAATGCATAATGAGTACACGTGATGAACTTAATACTTCGTCTTAATTGAAGATATGTCGGGAAGACATATGTCACAACCGCAGAGATAATCAGTGTCTTAACTCGTGGCATTTGGTGTATCATTCCAACTATGTGGGGGAAGTTGTCTTCTAATACTTGTGGTATGTATTACTTCAGCTTTCAGTGTGAAGAACTATGAGAAGAATATTTGGAGCGTGAGATGATATTGCTTATCGACATCTTCATAGGAGCTGATATGGTTTATGGTGAAGTGCTTCTGGTTAATGCTTCATGTACACAATGGTATGATGATTCCGATAAGATCCCAACCATCAGGGGAGAGATTTGTGTACATCAAGGACGCGCAACAGGTTCACGTGATCGGGCTTAATCATATATTCTGGAGGAGATATCCGCAAAGATGATCAGTGCTTCAACCTGTTACTTTGGTGTCATCATCTCTTCTTGTGTTGGATACATGCGTACAATATGGAATGAGTTGGTATATGTAAGTTAACTGGAAAGCACTTGGTGAAATGAAGATGTTGATATTCCCCCGAATTGACAACTGCTCCAAACCATAAAGTGATGTGTACATTGGGGATGCACAACAGGGTCATGTGATCGGGCTTCATCATACATTCCGGGTTGATAACCGCAGAGATGATCCATGGTTCACCCTGTTACTTCGGTGTTATCATTTTCTTCGGGTTTCTGAGCTTCATACATTGAGACTCTTTGTGTCACTTCAACGTCTTGGGGGAAGTGGTCTCATGTAGGTGATTGTCGGTTTGGGGGGAAGCTACCAAACGTTCACATTGAGGAGGCAATAAAATCCATCGATTTGGTGGGTGTCTAGCGATTGACTCAGTTGTGAGATTCTAGTGATTTGTTAACAACTTGTGTTTGGTGAATTGTTGTGACTTAAGTCGTTTCGATTAATCTGATTGTAATTTTACGTTGTGAGTTAATCTTTACGACTTGACTTATTACGATCGGATCTATTGTAACTTGACTTGTCGCGACTTGACACTTAATGCTAATTGTCACTTATCCAAGATCTCTCTCTAAGTTTAACTCGCATATTACATCTTTCGGTTTCTTTTGTTGACTTTAGTAAAATCCCGGGAGAGAATCGATCTCTCGGTTTAAGTCACAAGAGTTGTAAAATCCCGTTTAAGATTATATCATGGCAACTACCGCTTCAGACGATTATTCAGGAACCTCAAAAGCTTTGGTGGTGAAAGTTTAAGAGATGTTGACTACTGATTTCTACAACGTGCTGAACGACACTATCATTTTGGTACTCAAGTCAACGTCTTCTTAAACCAATTAATATCCTTTGTACATATATTATATACTAAATTGTAAATAGAAAAGTATAAAACAACAAAAACCCATAAAAATATAAAAAACTACAAAAAATCCAAAAATATTCTTCTTACGACATGTCTCTTGTGTAATTAATATTATGTACGTTTCTCGAAATGTCATTCAATAATGACACGGAATCATACATATGCTTGAGTAAGAGTTTTTCGGTTTCAAATAAAGTATTTTTTTTAAAACATGTCGTTTCTCAAAACATTCTTCAAATTATGGCTTGTAGTCATTTCAGGCAACAACCCGGACTTACAATCATGGCTTGTAGTCATTTCAGGCTACGACCCGGTCACTCAAAATTATGGCTTACTATTACTTCAGATAGCAACCCGGTTTTCAAAATGAGGAAAACACGTCGCCAAAAAGACAGTTGTTCCTTTTACCGGGTGATGTTCACCTGGGCATGGATTACTTTATATCCATGTTTCCTCGATCTAATGTACGTTTCAGTGCATTATTTCTTGATAAAGAAGAGAAGTCTTCTTTTTATCGCCAAATATTTTCCCTTCTATGATTTTTCCGGAAAATATTTGTGCAAAACTTGGTGGTACCATGAGATTTTGTTTGGAAATCAATTTGAACTCAAACTTTGATAAAAATTTTCGCTCAATCAATGACATAACTTATTTATGTTTTAAACATCCGTCATTGATTGAGGGGGAGAGTGATTTCTCAAAATTTTATGTATCATCAAAACTCCCCACACTTTGTACAATACAAAAGCAAGATTTGTGATGATTATGTGTCAGAATGAGTCAATTTTCAAAGAGTTTTTGTTAAAACTTCGCATCTTCTGCAAACTCTTCAAATCTGACACATAACAATCTCCCTCACGGTTTGAGGGGGAGCAAGAAAAAGTTCCTTTTATCAGAAAACATTAAAAATTAACCGCATTTCTCTCCCAAAAGTGTTCTAAAATTATTTAAATCAATTGAGATCAAAAATCTTGAATGATTTGAAATTTTTGATCGGGGGAGAGAATGTGATTTAAATATGAAATTTGATAATCAAAAGTGATCTTTTGTACTCAATTATAGGCTCCCACATATATGCTAAACTCTTTCGTATATCGATGCACATATTGAGGGGGAGCAAAGGCATTTGCGGAAGTTATACCAAAGACTGACCATTTATCTTTATGCATGGAGTTATAAGGATGGTTAAGGTTAGGTATGAGTCCCATGATCCACCAGAACCGGAAGGATCTTCCCAGGGACAATCCATAGATAGATTAGATGTCCTTAGGAATGATATGAAAAAAGGAGAAAAGTGAGAAAGGGAAGAGTGCGGACTGAGATAGAGCTAGGACTGGAACAAAACCCAACAAGGTTCTAGTGGTGAAGTCTCGGTAAGCACTGAAGGGGTTGAAGAATTAAAAAGAAATGAAAGGAGAAAGGGTGAAAAGTAATAGCCCTCCATATATTCAACCTTAGGGCAGAAACCGGGTTCAATTCACAATCTACTAGTGGTTACTAAGGTAACACTAGTATTGAAGACAAGACGTCATGGACCCAGTGACGCACTGCACTAAACTTCCCAACCACTCAAGTTCTCTTAAAAGAGCTTGTTTCAATCTCACGGGGAACCCTGTGCAATGTATCGACCGCTCATTGCGAGCTATGTTGATACCTAAAATAGGAGACGCCTCCCCAGTCTCCAGGAGCGGATCAAAACGCACTATTGAGTCTAGAGCCAAGAGATCATCCATAAATCTCAATAGGACACACATTCCAAATATGCTTATTGTTTCACATAATGTGGAAAATAAGATAAAATATTTAGAGTCCAACGCATTATCCTTGTGGTATTGCCAAAACATTCGAGTGATATGAAAATATTCACAATGAAGATGGAAATCCTTCTAGAGCGAACATCACTCAAGCTCTTGGTAGGTGACATGTGAGACCCATCTTGGATCAATGATCAAGTGACAACTGGAAAGCAACGATGGTGCGATTCAAAAATTGAATCAAACTTGTTCCAGGATATGGATTGACGGATACTTTTGCTAAAACCTCACAATGTGCTCACTAACTAATCTTTCGAGCACATTGATTGTGTACAATATCTTTCAAACAAAAGTATTTTTGATGGAAATGTGATTCTAAATACAAAACTCTCGTTGTGTCTCAAAAATGTTTATCATAGGACACACGAGTGATTTCTATAAATCTATTTCTCATCAATCCGTGAATATTCATTCACCGATTCACTCTATCGTGCTATCTGCTTTGAGACGTTCCGGTATGAGAACATGCTAAGTATGAAGATTCCAAAGTGGATTCTTTGGAAAATTCATTACTACAAGCTGGAAATTCCTGTCAAGGAGAGTCTTCTCTAAAAAGAGACTCTACCTGATCACAGGTCGGTTTTCACAAAACCGGAGGGAAGTCTGTCCTCGCAGAATGAATGACAAAGCCATGTTCGTTCTCTATCTTTATTGCTAACTATTTTATTTCAGGGACACATATAAAGATGGCGTTGATGGCTCCAGTTTCCAGCTGAATCGGGTCAATCCATACCTCATGCTCACACATCCTCCACACTATCAATGAAGATGAGAGACTTGCTACAACAAAATGTTGAGAGACTTCTAACAACGTTTCCGCAACTCTGATGAAAAAGTCTCCTGATTCACAAACTCCAATGCAACGTCTCCAGATACAGAAGGGTGTGAGCATGATGGTCCTTAGTCACTACATCACATGAAGGCAATACAACTATGGATGAGCTTGGAGATTTACTTTGGCTGATGATCTCAAAGAAGCTCAAAGATCACATATCTCAAAGGAATTCAAATCACAAGTTCGTTGCTTGAAGTACAAAGTGTGAAGTAAAGTGAAGAATCAGATCCTACGAGCTACAGAGACGAAAGAATGCTTAAAGACCAAAGAGCTTAATTTCAAAGGTGACCTCACTTAGGGGGAGATTGTTAGGAATACAAATATTCCTGTAAAAGTCTCGGTCACCTGATTATTGTAATAGCATTAAGTTAGCTCGTAGTTAGTTTATATATTAGTTAATTAGTATTAGTTTAAGTAACACCGTGGAAGAAGGACGGGTCTTCACCCACTGTATGCCTGATCCACAGCTCGGGTGTGGGCGTTTTGTAGGAAACTATAAATACCCCTCTCCACATGTGGAGAGGGTTGGAGCTTCTCATTCACCAATCTAATACATTTTCATTTTCTCTCTCTCTAAGTTCCCAATTCTCTCTACTCTCTCTCTCTAAAACTTCTTCTTCTACTCTTCTATTATTCTTTCTTTCTTCTTCATTTGATCCAAGAACCCTAGAACCATATATGTTTCGATTATGAATATATTACAAAAGTTTTCAAAGTGTGAATTTTGGATACCAACTGTCCAATTCCTGGGTCACGTGATTGATAGTCAAGGCATTCATGTGGATCCTTCAAAGATCGAAGCAATAAAGGATTGGGCGACACCCGCAACACCCACTGAGATACGCCAATTCTTAGGACTTGCTGGTAACTACAGGAGGTTTATTGAAGGGTTTTCAAAGATAGCAAAGCCTTTAACTAAACTGACCGAGAATAATGTGAAGTTTGACTGGGGAGATAAAGAAGAAGGAGCCTTCCAACTCCTTAAGGATAAGTTGTGCAGTGCACCTATCTTGGCCTTACCTGAAGGCAGTGAAGATTTTGTGGTTTACTGTGATGCCTCACACAAGGGGTTGGGAGCCGTCCTAATGCAACGAGAGAAGGTAATAGCATATGCCTCTCGACAATTGAAAAAGCACGAGAAGAATTATACTACACACGACTTGGAATTGGGGTCAGTAGTGTTCGTACTTAGAATCTGGAGACACTACCTCTATGGCACCAAGTGTGTAGTTTACACCGACCACAAGAGCTTACAACATATCCTTGACCAGAAGGAGCTTAACATGAGACAACGTCGATGGTTAGACTTGCTCAGCGACTACGATTGTGAGATTCGATACCATCCAGGCAAAGCAAACGTGGTAGCAAATGCTCTTAGTCGGAAGGAACGACCAAAACCCTTGAGAGTACGATCATTGGGTATGCCGATTGTTTCACCCCTTCCATCAAAAATCATTAAGGCTCAGGCCGAGGCACTCAAGGAAGAAAATAGACCCAATGAGAAAATCTACGGTATGCCAGAAAATGAAAATGGTTTCGTGAAGAGATCAGATGGGATGTTGTGTTTCAAGGACAGATGTTGGGTCCCACTCTACGTAGGGATGCGTGACCTCATCATGCACGAATCCCACAAGTTTAAATACTCCATTCATCCAGGAGCCGACAAAATGTACCTTGATCTGAAGAAATTATACTGGTGGCCAAACATGAAAGCTAACATTTCCAATTATGTCAATCATTGCTTGACTTGTTCCAATGTTAAAGCGGAACACCAACGGCCTCAGGTTTACTTGTACAACCAGAGATTCCCCAGTGGAAGTGGGAACGCATAACCATGGACTTCATTACCAAATTACCAAGGACATCTAGCGGTTACGACACCATTTGGGTAATCTTTGATCGTCTCACCAAGTCATCTCACTTCTTACCGATCAAAGAGAATGACAGCATGGATAAGCTTGCACGGTTATACATAAAGGAGATAGTGGTACGACATGGAGTCCCGGTTTCTATCATCTCCGACAGAGATAGCCATTTCACATCAAACTTTTGGAGATCACTACAAGATGCTTTGGGTAGCAACCTTGATATGAGCACCGCCTACCATCCCCAAACAGATGGTCAAAGTGAAAGGACCATTCAAACCCTGGAAGACATGCTGCGAGCGTGTGCTATAGATTTTGGAAACGGTTGGGATAGGCATCTGCCATTAGCTGAGTTCTCTTACAATAACAGCTATCACACAAGCATCAAGGCTGCCCCTTACGAGGCACTTTATGGTCGAAAGTGCCGATCACCTATATGCTGGGCTGAAGTCGGAGAAAGTCAACTAACCGGTCCTGAACTAGTGCAAGAAACCACGGAAAAGATCGTGCAAATCAAGAGCCGAATGCAAGCGGCTCGGGACCGTCAGAAAAGCTATGCAGACAAGAGACGAAGGCCACTTGAGTTCCAGGTAGGAGACCGAGTTATGTTGAAAGTTTTGCCAAGGAAAGGCGTGATTCGCTTTTGAAAACGTGGGAAACTAAATCCCCGATACATTGGACCTTTCACAATTCTCGACAGAATTGGGCCAGTAGCCTACCGACTTGACTTACCACAAGAGCTTAATTCTGTGCACAACGTGTTCCACGTGAGCAACCTTAAGAAATGTCTCTCAGATGAAACTCTTGCCATTCCTTTAGAGGAAATCCAAATCGATGAGAGACTAAACTTCGTTGAAGAACCTGTTGAAATAATGGACCGAGAAATCAAACGGCTTAAGCAGAGCCGCATTCCTATTGTTAAGGTCCGTTGGAACTCTCGAAGAGGCCCCGAATACACGTGGGAGCGCGAGGACGAGATCAAGCGTAAATACCCACACCTTTTCTCAAACCCGTCGAATAATTCTAAGTGAAAGCCGAGGACGGCTTTCCTTCTAAGGCAGGGAGGATGTGACAAACGGTAAATTTTCAACCTATACTTTAATAATAAATGTTAATTTATTATTACATAACTATTTTATCAAGCATTCATGAGCTTGCATAACTATTTCGGGAAAACAGACCCGCACACTGTAGCTTACAGTAACTCACCTCACAGATTATTTTATTAAAAACATATGATTTATGTATATCCTAACTACTATTGATTATTAACGAGAGGTTATCTCGCACTAAACGCCACACGCGTACCGACACAACCCTAGTAATGACATGAACTCAATATTGGTTATCCGTGATTAGTAAATTTGTTTTTATATTTTTATTATAAAAACACTCCCGTCGGAAATATTTTAGCACTCCCGTTAACCTCGAAAGTAAAATACCACCGAAGCTCAACGAAACACGGAGTACACACCTTACCCACACAAGTATAAAATTGTAATTTAAGTTACATTTTATTACTCACTTTTATTTATGAAAACATATACATTTAAAACAAAACAATAATAATAATAATAATAATAATAATAATAATAATAATAATAATAATAATAATAATAATAATGATGATAATAAAAATAAAAGAGTAAACTACAAATCGTCCTTGTGTATACCATCCCCACCCAAAAACCGACTCTCCCTCATCCCCTCTTTAGAGAAAAGATAAAAACACCATAACCTGCTCCTCTCTCTCTCTCACTACCCAAAATGGGTTTTCGATACAACCAAGGTATCAATAAAAACAAATCATCCACAAGAAATCAAATACAGATCCGAAACAAGTGTGTTTGATACCCCTCAGAGGTGGTCACACCCCATGAAGCCAAGCGTTACAGTCGGTGGGGAGGGAGGGGACGATTACCCCTTTTGACTAATAAGCTCTTTGTACCAAGGATGAAAGGCATCAAACCCACCCATATTTTGTTTTTAAAAACCCACTCGGTTCACAGGTATTCCACACACACTCAAAGAAACTACCAAGGTGAAAATACAAGTGGGTGCTAGAAGAGATCGAGTTCAAGAGTCAAGGTGGTGTGTGGATTGCTTGCTGGATCAGAGTTGGGGTCTTTATTTCGTGTTCTTCTTTATAACTCACTCAAATTTGTTGTAAGAACCCTAACCTAAATCCTTTTATTTCCTTTCATTTGAATCAATGATATGATAACTGTTATATCTTTCTTAATCTAAATCGTATAGACTTTGGTATAACTTGATTCGGAATTGATTAAATGAGAACTTGATATTGATCAACTTGAATATTGTTATAGCACGAATCGGCCTAAACTAATTATGGTGAACAAATAAAAATCGTGTTCTGGTAAATAAGTCATGGATGGCTATATGCTAAAAGATAATATGTTTGGCGAATCAAAGCTGGGTAAAGGTGTTGTTTGTTAATCGATTTTTGAACCTTGTGTTATGAAACGACTAAGTGTTATTTTGGGTTGAAACCGATTATTGTTCTTGTGTGGTAAATTTCTATGGATTTAATAAAACAAATCGGACCTATTTTGGCTCGTGCTTGGAAGTGTTTAAGTTGTTCGGCTTATTTTGCTCTAGTTTTGATTTTTCGTAACTACGTTGTGCGTATACTTGGCTGAATCGACTCATTTTCTGAAAGGTACAAAGAAATCTGGTTTTAGTAAATAACGTGGCCCTTTTGGCCTTGATAAAACTTTGGTTACGTTGAAGTTTTGCTCATTTAGACTTACTAGCCTAGCGGCTTACTTCTAGATGTAAGCCATCTGTTTTTGTTTTGAGACTAAAAATGGATTAGATTGTTTTGTATCTTGCTTTTGAAAAGCTTCCTTGTGTCAAAATTTTGCATCAACTCTTAATGTGTATCTTAGCGGCTTATTTTTACTGCCCTTGTGATATACTCATTTACAAGTCTGCTTATAAATCGAACCTCTCCAAAATCAGTAAAACAAATAAATTGTGAAACTAGACAACTAGTTTGTCAACTGTATGTATTTTTGGGTCAGATACGGACTGGTCATGGGCCCAGGCCCACTCCACTCTCTATTCTTTTCGAAAGTTAATAAGGGTGCTTTTGACCTACTGTTCTACTTCGGCTTAGTCTCGGCTTATTACTTCACGATATGAACAACACGACTCAATACATATCACTCGACCACGAGTTCGCGACATAATCTATACCGAGCTTATAAAACTTATTATAAGCCAAACTATATACGAATACATATAAACTTATGAAACTTAGACTAAAACAAAACCTTAAGTGCTAAACTTGCCAATAATACTTATAGTGCATAACTAAATGTATTTATTATACTTCAACTTATAAAGGTTTATTTGAGTCTATAAGTAATATACTACGGCTTATTATTTTTGAGTCACATACGACTTTTATAAGACTCCTACACACTCTTAACAACTCTAACAAACGGACAATAAACATTTTAAACAAATATACATTTTTGTTAAGCATATTGTTACTAGTTTATTTTAAACATAAATACTTTAAATAAAACCATCACTTAATTATATATTTTTGTAAATACACTAAGTTAAATACGTATATTTATACTCTATCGTTAACGTAAGTATTTTCCCGCCAACATCTAACAACCATTGAAATTACCTTCCCATACTTCGTCTTTTGGTCATCGTTGAACCAAAGGTTTATCCGTCCTTACTACTTATTTTTGTTCATTTATATACACTTCCAAGAGCCAACACACCCAACCATTTCGTAAACTATTTTTCAAACTTAAATGCTGCCACACAAGCAACGATAACACAACACTTTAAAACTTTGAGTTATTTTAAACTTCGTTGAGTTTTCAACTTAAACAATGAACTAAATCATGCCATACTAAATTAGGTCGCGTGTTGGTGCTGAACACTACCTGATTTATTTGCACTATCATACTGCTGAACTACTAAGGTGAGTTTATAGCCCCACTCTTTTATAAATGTTTTTATTGGGGTGAGAAACATGCAAAACTATTTTATGGACCAAACACTATTATTCATGCTATTACGTGGATTAGCCGAAGCCCTGTTATGTCCCGATTATGCCCACCTCATGAACCGTTAATTCCTGCTGGGAAGCGCGAATGTTATAAATAGATCTATTGGGGGTAACTCCCCCGTTCGGTTTGACCGGATAGGCAAACGTGAACGTATACCATGTCGAAATACAAGTTTCTGGGATAAACACTTGTCGGGCCCAATTTATGATTACATACTCTTTGAGTTTGCACACTGTTATAGCTTCGGTTGCATGAACTTAGTGCTAACGTAATAGACTATTTTTATGACATTATATGCGTTGTAATGCTCATATGCAAAACTCTTGGTCCAAACTATTGATCTTATTACTCTAAACCTATAGACTCACCAGCTTTTTGCTGACTTTTAGCATGTTTTTCTCAGGTGTTTGAGATGTTTTATATTTGGCAAGGCATGGCAAGGCAATGGTCATAACTTTTCCCCGAAGTGTTTTCACACATAGACTTTGACTTGTTTTATTGGGACCACTAGATTTGGGCTTATTTATTAATCTTAAAAACGTTGTTGTAAACTCGACTTTATTAAACTTAATGTATTTAACGGAATATGTATTCCGTTCTTTATTCCCTTATGTTGTGATTCCAATTTAGTAGCACCCCAGTGACATGTATGCTTCCGCTGGACCCGATTTTGGGGGTGTTACACATGTCATCTTCGTTGTCATCCTATTTGGTGTTTGATGTACATTTTGGTGGTACCTTTAAGTTCACTCCACTCAGGTATGTAAATGGGGTTGTTGGTGGATGGACAGTTAAAAAGGATAACAAACTCGACTTTAAAGCTTTTTGTAATCATTTAAGAAAACGCACAGATGACCCCCTTTATCAGTTGTTCTTTAGGCTGCCAGAATGTGAACTTGACAAGGGTTAGAAAATAATAGAGAATGACAAAGATTTGTCTTCTATGTATGCATTTACTGAATCTTATGGGCTTATACATGTGTACATAGCACATGGGCCTCAGGAGTTAGAGCCATTTTACACTGAGAACATGACTGTGTATGTTTCTGATGATGAGGTTGAGTCTAGGAAAAAACTAGTAAAAGATGTTGGTAATATGAGTGTAGATGAGTTAATTGCTTGGGCTGAGGAGGAAGCAACTTGGACTAAGCAACTTGATAATAGTTTAGGAAATGGTCATAGTGGCAGTGTCAGTCCTTATCAGGGTAGTGGGACTCTAGATAAGGGTAGTGGTACTCAAAATAAGGGTCATGGGTCTGTTGGTCAGTGTAAAGTGACTCTGGACAAAGGAAAAGCCATCATGGTACATGAAGCTAAGAAAGGTCAAATTAGAAAGGATCCTAGGAAGAGGAATGTTGGTATTGTAATAAATGAAAATGTGAACCCTTCATTATATGATTATAGTGATTCTGATAGTGACATAGATTTGCAACAAATGTTTGAGGTTCCTCAAGACAATGATTCTGATAGTGAGTACTCTGACAAGTCCGTAGAATATCTATCAGAGGGTGAGGATGAGCTCATTTCACTTAGGAAAAGAAAGACTGAGGCAAAACTTAACCCTACACCAACTAAGCCATACACTAACACAGAAGAGCATCCTTGTCCTAGACCAACCAGGGTGTATGATGTAGCTTAGACTGACATTGTTAGAGATTATCAAGAGTATATGGATAACTTGATGTATTAGTTGAGACAAGGCAATGATGGGTTGACAGATCCTTTTACTATCTTGGAGGCCAATGATGACAAATATCCATCTCATGATAACCAGACCCATTGGAAGTTGAGAAAACCTCAGGTATACTATATGCCTTGTGAACATTATACTAATATTACTTACAACCAAATTATGTACTAAATATCTTGTTATCATTTGACAGGTTGGTGAAAATTACATTAATGCAGAACAGTTTAAGGAATGCTTAACTTTTTATGGTCCGGCAAATGGATACTCATTATGGTTCTATAGAAGCTCAACTGAACAAGTAATTGCCAAGTGTGGTCAAAGACCTGAAACTCTAAAGGATGCAGAGAAAGGTAAGCAAAGGATAATTGGACATGGTTTTTAGAGTTGCTTGGGGAAGATATTGGTATGCCCAATGGGAATGGACTGAAACTTATGTCAGATCAACACAAGGTACATTCACATGTTCATTATCATACTTGTTTGTATTTGGTATTTCAATTTCATTGACTATTTGTATATGCAGGGTTTGATTGAGGCTATGAAAGATGTGATGCCATTGGCTGAGCACAGAAAATGTGCCACATTTATGAGGGTTTCAAAAAACAATACAGTGGTGAAGAATTCAGACTATTGTTTTGGGCTGCATCTAAGGCAAGTTATCCTGAGCTCTTCAATAAGATAATGCTAAAAATTAAGAAAGCAAACCCTGGTGCACATGAGTATTTACTAAAAAAAGATCCTAAAACATGGTCAAGGGCATTCTTTAGGCTAGGTACTAATTGTGAGGCTGTTGAGAAAGGTTTTAGTGAGTGTTTCAATTCAGTATTGTTAGCTGTGAGAAATAAGCCTTTGATAACCATGTTGGAGTCCATGAGGGTTATTGTAATGGAAAGGTTAAGTACTATGAGGAACATTATGGAAAAATGGGATGGTAGCATTTGCCCAAACATTCAGAAAAGGCTTGAGTACAACAAAGATAATCACATGTATGTAAATTTTGCTTTTGTTTACTCATTTAGATTTAGAGATACATGTATTTTACAATAACTTATATAATTAATATTAAAATATAGGTTTTGGCATGTCATTGCTGCTGGTGGGGACACATATGAGGTTAGAAATGGTTGTAATGCATTTAGGGTTGATGAGAATGTGGGTACATGCTCATGCAGAATGTGGCAACTGTCAGGTGTCCCATGCTGTCATGCTATAGCTGTTATGTTAAGAATAAACAAGAGACCAGATGATTATCTCCCAGCTTGTTTTAAGGTAAAAACCAACCATGAAATATACACCAATACTTGAATCCTATTGGTGGTATGACTTTTTGGCTAGACTCTAGCCAATATTCTAAAGTGTTACCACCAAAACCTAAAAAAATTGCCTGGCAGGCCTAGGAAACAAAGAATAAGGGCAGCACATGAAAGGAAAAACCCTAGTAAAGTTTCAAGGTCTGGTGTGGTGATGACATGTAGTAACTGCCAACAAAAAGGTCACAACAGACTATCATGTTCTAATGATACTGTTTTGATACCACTAAAACCACCTGCTAGAAGAGGGAGACCAAGAAAAAACAACAATGTTGCAGCTGCAACAGGTGGTGTTGGAACTAGTAGAAGCAACTTAAACCAACATGTAGTACCACCTAGAGCAGCAACTCAAGGTGCTAGAATTGAGGTTCCATTGGGTAATCCTACTAGTGCAGGTACATCAACTGTGGGTGTTAAGAGATCTTTGTTTCAAACAGGTTCAAGTGCAGGTTTAGTAGGTAAAAGAAGAAGAAAGGTTACTGGTGCTAGCATGGGAGTAAAAGCTACAAAAACAATTGCTTCTACTTCAAGAGCAGTTGGTCAAAGCCAACAACATGCTACACAAGAATTGCAGATAGTCAACATGGGAGAATTTCAGCCATCTACTCAACAATCTCAAGTGAACCAACAAGCTAACAACCAAGTCAGAGAAGCACAAGCTGGGAATGTGAGAGCAAGAGGAAACTTTGTTAGACCAAGACAACCTAGTTATGATACCTACATTACATTGCTCGGGTATGGCATGATACCTACATTATATTCGCCACAAGAATCCTACATTATATTCGCCACAAGAAATCCTATCTTTTCACCGACATCGCTTCAAATCATGACATAATCTGAACTTCGGGACGAAGTTCCCCGTATGGGGTGGAGACTGTAACAATTCGCAATTTCAGGTTAATTACTATTCCCGGAAAATTCACTATTCACTTTTACTATTCAATTTACTATTCATTTTTACTATTCATTTTTCCCGAAACTTTCTCGAAAGTTGATTTTTATTTGATATTCTCGAGTGATAAATCATTTCCATGGCAAATTAAATGTTTGACATTCGTCAGATCATTTTCATGAAAGTTATTAAGGAATTACACGTTTTAGGGTAAAACGACATTCAAAAATTCTACGCACAACGAAACTCGACCGCGTTAAGTGACCCCGCATCAGAAAAATGTTTGACACACTCATGATTTATTTGAGAATTAATCATGACTGAGAAAAACATGACCAAAATAAGCCCCGGCCGTGAAAAACTGGAATTTTCAGTTTTTAAGCGTTTTTACTCAGCCGTAACCTTAGCCTATACCTGCACCGCGTTTCTAATACGATTTGAGTTTTCAACTTTTTAGAAAAAGTCAACATATTTTTCCCTCCTCCATTGACCAAAAATCATCCCTTGATTTTATAAGTCATTCCTTGATTTTTAGGCTTACGGTTTGATGTCTAAAAGACATTTAATACCAACCGACACTAGACTGAGCCCAGTCTAGACATTATAAGTCATTTTAAATCATTTATAACCTATTAGAAAAGTAATATTTTACTTTTCTCAATTTTACGCAATATTCGTACATTTTACGTATTACGCTGCAACCATGAAGTGGGGGTGTTACAGATTGGTACCAGAGCCATGGTTATAGAGAAACGGGTCTAATTGAGACCTAAACTATAACTACACATACAAGCAAAAACATTTTTATAGCCTTCCGCTCTCCGTGTCTTCCATCCTCCAGACGATTATGGACTTATTAAGCATTTTTATGCTACACAAATATAATTGCATATTGATATATATGTACCCTTAGCACATTTGAGCATTTTCCTGTAAGTATGTTATGCTACACAAACATATTAGTATATTGATATATACCCATTTTGAGCATTTTCCCGTAGACATTTTTATGCTACACAAACATAATTGCATATTGATATATGTACCCTTAACATAATTGAGCATTTCCCCGTAAGCATTTTATGCTACATGAACACATATTAGTATATTGATATATAAACTTAGTTTATTTTCAATCATTTATCTAAACAATGGACTAAACATATCTGTGTATGCCTATTCTAAGGCATTTCGGCACAGCCACACTCTCCCAATCATGTTCCTACTCCAACATTCATTTTCCAAGACATTGTGAGATACAATGGTCTCATTCATTTTCCAAGACATTGTCAGATACAATGGTCTCATTCATTTCCAAGACATTGTGAGATACAATGGTCTCATTCATTTTCCAAGACATTGTGAGATACAATGGTCTCATTCATTTTTCAAGACATTGTGAGATACAATGGTCTCATTCACTTTTCAAGACATTGTGAGATACAATGGCCTCATTCATTTTCCAAGACATTGTGAGATACAATGGTCTCATTTATTTTCCAAGCCATTGTATTATACAATGGTCTTAACCATTTCTCAAATGTTTTGAGTCACACAATGGTTTAACCTACTTCCGAGACATTGTGTTTTGCGCAATGGTCTCTAGAATCATTCCATCACATCATCAATATCATTTCATATGACATCAAAAACCCATCACAATCTATCGATTTATAAATAGAAATATGAGATTTTTAAAGGACAACCAAATCCATCACCTACAAAAGCTGAAGTTCAGCTCTACATTTATCAAAGTTTTCTTCTGAAACCTTCATTGTTAAAAGTTCGTGATCCTGGCCAAGTATGTTCTATTTTAGAACTACTTAAAAACTTCCTTTCCACACGTACCTACCCTTACTATCTTCTATGTAATGGAATATGAAAACATGGGTTACAAGTCTTGTATGGGCGGGACTTGCAACTTAAGGGTTTGACATCGCCTTTGTTTAGTGGACAGTTTCCCGAAAGCAACGGACATATCAAAAGTATACCTAATTTAGGTATTTGAAAATTTTATCAAACCTTGGCTAAATATAGACTAGTTACCTATATTTAACCTAGGAACAGTGGAATATAGTCTGACTAACTATATTCGACTTAAAATTTCCAAATACTGAGAGTAGTTGTACTAGGGTTATGTTTAGGTTGATTTCCTACATGAACTCGATAAACCACCAGAATACATTAAAACAATCTAGAGACACGATAGTGTCTTACCACTCAGCAAGATCTTAACACCTTAATTCATTCTTGAAAATTTTCATTTATGAGATAATCCGAACTACTATCTTGGGATAGTTATCAATTATTCTCTTCATCCTGTAGAAGTACTATCCTGTTTAGGTCCTAAGGATACCATCCCATCATACACCTTTAAAATTTCTTAAAATTTTAAAGCAAACTTGACATCTCTACCAATATTAACATTAAGCATACACTACGCACTTTTGTTCACCAACATATCACATCATTATCATCACAAGTCCAAATACTCCATACATCCAAGACCTGATAAGATGTATCATGATCTTAAACTACTCTATTGGTGGCCAAACATGAAAGCCGATATTGCAACATACGTTAGCAAATGTCTTACATGCTCCAATGTAAAAACCGAACATCAAAAACCATCCGGTCCATTGCAACAACCAGAGATTCCTATGTGGAAATAGGAAAGAGTTACTATGGACTTCATTACCAAGCTCCCAAAGACATCAAGCGGTTATGACTCCATTTGGGTCATAGTTGATCGTCTCACAAAATCCGCACACTTTATACCAATCAAAGAGACTTACAAAATGGAACAACTTACTCGACTGTACGTCAAAGAAATAGTCTCAAGACATGGTGCACCGATATTCATCATATCGGACCGAGATGGTAGAATTACTTCCAATTTCTGGCAGTCCCTCCAGGACACCTTTGGAACAAATCTAGACATGAGTACAGCGTATCATTCTCAGACCGATGGTCAGAGTAAACGAAACATTCAAACACTTGAAGACATGCTTCGAGCTTGTATAATAGACTTTGGAAAAGGATGGGATACTCATCTACCATTAGTCGAATTTTCCTACAGCTATCATACAAGTATTAAAGCAGCTTCATTTGAAGCACTTTGCGGTCGAAAGTGTCGTTCACCTGCTTGTTGAGCTGAAGTGGGGGAAGTTCAACTCACTGGTCCAGAACTCATCCGTGAAACCACGGATAAGATTGTACAAATCAGAAGTCGACCACAAGCCGCAAGAGATCGACAGAAAAGTTATGCCGACACATGATGCATACCCCTAGAATTCCAAGTCGGAGATAGGGTTATGCTAAAAGTATCGCCTTGGAAAGGCTTGATACCTACATTACATTGCTCGGGTATGGCTTGATACCTACATTACATTGCTCGGGTATGGCATGATACCTACATTACATTGCTCGGGTATGGCATGATACCTACATTATATTCGCCACAAGAATCCTACATTATATTCGCCACAAGAAATCCTATCTTTTCACCGACATCGCTTCAAATCATGACTTAATCTGAACTTCGGGACGAAGTTCCCCGTATGGGGTGGAGACTGTAACAATTCGCAATTTCAGGTTAATTACTATTCCCGGAAAATTCACTATTCACTTTTACTATTCAATTTATTATTCATTTTTACTATTCATTTTTCCCGAAACTTTCCCGAAAGTTGATTTTTATTTGATATTCTCGAGTGATAAATCATTTCCATGGAAAATTAAATGTTTGACATTCGTCAGATCATTTTCATGAAAGTTATTAAGGAATTACACGTTTTAGGGTAAAACGACATTCAAAAATTCTACGCACAACGAAACTCGACCGCGTTAAGTGACCCCGCATCAGAAAAATGTTTGACACACTCATGATTTATTTGAGAATTAATCATGACTGAGAAAAACATGTCCAAAATAAGCCTCGGCCGTGAAAAACTGGAATTTTCAGTTTTTAAGCGTTTTTACTCAGCCGTAACCTTAGCCTATACCTGCGCCGCGTTTCTAATACGATTTGAGTTTTCAACTTTTTAGAAAAAGTCAACATATTTTTCCCTCCTCCATTGACCAAAAATCATCCCTTGATTTTATAAGTCATTCCTTGATTTTTAGGCTTACGGTTTGATGTCTAAAAGACATTTAATACCAACCGACACTAGACTGAGCCCAGTCTAGACATTATAAGTCATTTTAAATCATTTATAACCTATTAGAAAAGTAATATTTTACTTTTCTCAATTTTACGCAATATTCGTACATTTTACGTATTACGCATTTTAGACCCGTGTTTCCAGTTTTTAGCAGGGTTTTACCACTCAAATGGAACCTACCACTCATTTTATATTTTATTATGGAGTATTTTGACAAGTTTAACCATTCTTCCAAGTTTCGTATTTTTACGATACCCGGTTTTACGTTTTGAGGCTTAATCATTTACGATTGGCATTTCCCGGAGTCAAAACTAACCAAGTATCTTGGATAATATCAACAAAAGGCTAACCCTTCCTCCCCAAGCTTTGTGAACCGCCACTAGGGGGGGGGGGATTCACCACCCATGTGGCTTCATCTCATGAATTTACCCATAGATCATCACTTAATTACAACTTGGTCACCAAGTTGAAGCACTTTCCTAGTAAGCTTCCTAACCTCCTCAAAGTCATATATAATCCCTCCCCTCCCCTTCATTTAAACGCCACACTCACACACACCATTCTCTCATCCTTAGCTCATTCTCTTCCAAGTTTCATGCAAGATTCAAGTGCAAGTTCAAGGTTGAAACCCTAGTTTCTTTTAGATAATCAAAACACTTCCATAACCTCATATACTTGGTGATTTCTCTTGAGTTTGAATCCACTCAAGTCACCTCAACTTTCATCATCTCTCTTTTTAAAGATTACAAGAGTAGAAAGATTGCATGAAGTGAAGTGGGTTGAAGCAAGTCTATCAAAGTCCTATCCTTACATGTTAACTTCCTTTCATCTTTGAAAGCCAAAAGTTGTAAGCCAAACCCTAACATGCTTCTTGTTGAATAATCATGTTCATGTTATTTACATATTATTCATGCTATATTATATCTTGTATTCATGTCCATGATGTATAAAAGTGAGTAAAACAAGTTGTTGTAATTGATTGACAAGATAAGTTACTAAAACAAGTAAACTAGTGACTTTCTTGGTAAGACCTGATCAAAATGGTAAAAATATGATGTTGGATCATTACGTATTACAGTAGAGGACTTAACAAGGAAACCATAGCAATTTGAACCACCTAAAATGAGTATACGAGTCAAAAGTTACGCCCATTTGAAGTTACCAAAGATTTCCGGCAAAACTGCCTAAACCACACTGTTTTGCATTCTGACTTTTTGAAAGTCATACTGCTGGTCCGATTCATCAAAAAGTTAAAACACGAAAGTTGTCCGGAACGCCGTTTTCGTTCAGGAACAAAGAAGCTCGAGCCCTGAAAACGCTTTCCGAGTGAGATATTTCTCAGTTTCTTAACAGCTATTTACATATATATAAGTCACTATATTATGGATTTACTTTAAAAGGAACAAGGGGTCTTATGACCTAGAATCAAGACCACAACCATGGATAGAGCCAAGGTTGAGTCTCAAGACCTTGGAACAATGACCAAAGGTCATGGCTAGGCCATGACAAAATGACCATACAAGCTTACTTAGGCGAAAACATGAAACAAGGAATTGGCGAGAACTTGAACAAGCAATTTGAATCTACTTCACTTAAAAAGGAACCATGAGATATTACAAAGAGAAAATGGTCATACAAGACTTATGAAACTACCCCTAATAACAATCTTCATGTACAAATAAACTTTCCTAAGTTTATTCAAATATAGGACATGTAACCTTTCGGATCAAAACTTATATCTATATATTTCATCAATTACTACAATAGTAGGGAGCCTCATGTGAGGAGTTCATTATGTAAGCCGTCGAGATGAGTTGTTGATTTACGAGTTAAAGTGTCCTGGCTCCTCGAACGCTTAACTACATGACTTCTGAATTATGTCGGCCCGAACGGTAGTAAACGATATACAAAACATACATATTCATGAATCTTTTCTTTCAAAGACTTACAATATACAACATACCACATCATGGACTATAATGCAAGATATATATATAGGCACTACTTCATATTCTTTACACAAATCCTAAGTTGCAACGATTATTCTAGGTTGCTCGTAGAAGTTCTTACGGCATATCCATCATTCTCATTATACATCATCCAACTCAAGGTGAGTTCATAGCCCCACTTTACATTACTTCAATGTTTTACAAACCCTTGGAGGGAATACATGCTATTATTTTTCTACTCGAACACAATGCTTTCTACTGTATGCTATTCGACTATGTTTTATTATCACTAAGTAACATCCTTGCCAAACCAAGATCCCTTATTATGAACCATTTAATCACTTGCGAGGGTTACTTGCAAGTGAGCGCGAATATTGTGAATAGGCCTATTGGGATTGACGAATCCCATTTGTTTTGACTAAGTTCAAACAAATGCATTAATATTTGAGACATTAGGTATGACGGCAAAGTACCTACCGGGATAAATCTGCCGATCGATATTGGTACACGTTAACGTTTTGGTGTCATAAGCTTAGTGTATAATACATTTTATGGGCGTATAATAACGTAGCCTGCCTATTTTGTTTTCCAAACATTGGTGTGAGTCTATAGCTCACACTACCAACATATTGTGTTCAAACATTAAACAAACTGTATGAATATCACTCAACCTTTGTGTTGACCTCTCAAACATGTATTTCAGGTTCATGACGATCAAGGATGGCATGGAAGGACACGGATACTCAAGAGGGCTATAAATTTTATTATCATTCGAAAACTCACTTAATGTGATTTGTAAGCATGGAACCAATTGGGACCTCATTTTGTAATCTCTGATATTTATACAATTTGAATGATAAATCTTTTAAAACGACTCAATTGGAGTTCGTTTTCTATCATTGTGACTATTGTGCCGTCGAGTAACACCCAGTTTGAATTCCGCTGCAACCATGAATTGGGGGTGTTACAGATTGGTACCAGAGCCATGGTTATAGAGAAACGGGTCTAATTGAGACCTAAACTATAAATACACATACAAGCAAAAACATTTTTATAGCCTTCCGCTCTCCGTGTCTTCCATCCTCCAGACGATTATGGACTTATTAAGCATTTTTATGCTACACAAATATAATTGCATATTGATATATATGTACCCTTAGCACATTTGAGCATTTTCCTGTAAGCATGTTATGCTACACAAACATATTAGTATATTGATATATACCCATTTTGAGCATTTTCCCGTAGACATTTTTATGCTACACAAACATAATTGCATATTGATATATGTACCCTTAACATAATTGAGCATTTCCCCGTAAGCATTTTATGCTACATGAACACATATTAGTATATTGATATATAAACTTAGTTTATTTTCAATCATTTATCTAAACAATGGACTAAACATATCTGTGTATGCCTATTCTAAGGCATTTCGGCACAGCCACACTCTCCCAATCATGTTCCTACTCCAACATTCATTTTCCAAGACATTGTGAGATACAATGGTCTCATTCATTTTCCAAGACATTGTCAGATACAATGGTCTCATTCATTTCCAAGACATTGTGAGATACAATGGTCTCATTCATTTTCCAAGACATTGTGAGATACAATGGTCTCATTCATTTTTCAAGACATTGTGAGATACAATGGTCTCATTCACTTTTCAAGACATTGTGAGATACAATGGCCTCATTCATTTTCCAAGACATTGTGAGATACAATGGTCTCATTTATTTTCCAAGCCATTGTATTATACAATGGTCTTAACCATTTCTCAAATGTTTTGAGTCACACAATGGTTTAACCTACTTCCGAGACATTGTGTTTTGCGCAATGGTCTCTAGAATCATTCCATCACATCATCAATATCATTTCATATATATATATATATATATATATATATATATATATATATATATATATATATATATATATATCTATGTATATATATATATATATATCTATGTATATATATATATGTATTTATATATATATATATATATATATATATATATATATATATATATATATATATATATATATATATATATATATATATATATATATATATATATATATATATATATATCTTTATATATATAAGAGGCTAACTATGAGTTGCACTTGAAGCTTTGAAGGTTGTACATAAAGCAGATAATGCTGACTCATCATGTCTATTGTCCAGTCAGCAGCATTTTAATCTTCCACTGTCTAGGTGGAATGCCCAGTCAGCACTCCAATTTCTGAAAATTTTCGGAAATGGTTTAAAAGATTTGACAGTTACAAGATTCGAACCCCGGTCTCCCATGTAAACATGCATCACCCAAACCACTAGACCAAAGCTGGTTTTGTGATTATATTTGAAAAAAAAGAATAATAACGGCAACCAAATAAACTCAATCAATAATCATAAACCAAATAAACTCCCGTTATTTCTGTTTCCAGCTATTCCCCTCCCCCCCTCCCCTGATTTTTCTGTTTTCTCTTAAATATTAATATTCACTTTCCTTAATCCTCTCACAATTAATCACTAAAATCAGTTATACATTTTAAATTTACATCACAATAATTTCGGTTCCTGATTTCACTCTTTAATTTTGAATTGATTCAAATTTTATTTTTCAAATCAATTCAAATTTCTAAACCCTAATTGAAATATATAAATACCGAAGGTAGTTTTATGCATCATCACATTCATCATTTGCCCTATTATTTCAATTACTTAACATTAATCATGAATAGATTTGCAGGTAAAAGAAATGGTAACATGGGATATCAGAAATCACCATCTATACCAGGTAGCAGTTTAAGGAAAAATGGAGGTTTTGGTGGTTCTGGGGGTTTTGGAGGTCCTGGAGGTTTTGGAGGTTCAAAGGGCCATGGTAGTGCCAGTGGATCAGGAGGTTAGACATGTTTTCTTTATTGTTTTTTTTTCTTCATTATGATGTTTTATTGAATCGCATATTTGTTTACATGTTGTTGTAATTTGTTTATATAAAGATTTTAAGTTATTGTTAAACAATGGCATATCCTTTTTTCCCATATTTGATTATGGTTTATTCAATTATGAACTTTTTAATTTTTTTTTGTTTGCAATTCTGTTTTGATAATGCAAATGTTGTATAATGGTTATATATTTTTTCTTTCATTGAAATATGATTATAATTTTAGTTTGCAATTCTGTTT
Source organism: Artemisia argyi (assembly GCA_030686995.1). NCBI lineage: Eukaryota > Viridiplantae > Streptophyta > Magnoliopsida > Asterales > Asteraceae > Artemisia > Artemisia argyi. Next base: position 173,102,682 of record CM060687.1, on the reverse strand, counting down.
TTAATTTTTTTTTTGTTTGCAATTCTGTTTTGATAATTTTTTTTTGTTTGCAATTCTGTTTTGATAATGCAAATGTTGTACATATCAGGTAATGGTAAGGAATTAAAAATAACTCCTATCAAAGAAGTTGATCCTATGTTGGATGATATAGCTGTTCAAGGCAGATGTATTTCAATTTTTCATTCGCATAAACTGAATGCCAAACATGATCCATACAGCTTAGATATTGTGCTTCAAGACATAGAGGTATTTATAGTAACATCATTATAATATATACACTACATTAGTAACGGCTGGTTATTCAACATATTTTTTTATCCAATGCAGAACACTAGGATCCAGGTCTACATAAAGAAGGAATTTATCTTTAAGTTTGAACCACTGTTTGAGGAGGGCAAATGTTACATAATATCAAACTTTGGGATTGCTGAAAATGGGGGAAAGCTTCCTTTGTTGCCGCATAAGTTCAAAATAAGTTTTTACAAGACAACGATTGTAACACGTATTGATCCTTTTGATGACAACACACATGGTTTTATTCTAGAACCATTTAATCATTTGTTGGATCCTGAACATCACCAGTACTATGACAACGATGCTGTTGGTATGTAGTTGATACTTTTTTTTAATAGCATTTATATATTACCGTATTTATTTATAAAATGTTAATTTTATCGGCATATGCAAGCAACAAATGGAGGCATACATGTCATTTACATCCGAGCAATATTGTTTAAAAGATTTGCTCTTATCTTATTATTACTTTTACTTATATGTTAGATGTCATTGGATCTGTTGTTGGAATTGAGGAAATAGTCCCGGTTATGTCTGCAGCTGGAAAAAAGTTGCGTAGGACAGTAGTCGTTGAGGAGGCTGAGTAAGTATACACAGAATAAGAATAATCTATTGTTTTTACCATGTTACTTACATTGTTTCAATCACTTACTTATCATATATATGGTCAATAAAATTTGCAGTTCCAATCGTTTGAACCTCACTTTCTGGGACACATGGGCAACCATGTGGGATCCGTATGCCAGCAAGCGTCAGAAAATTGATCATATTGTGGTTATACTTCAATTGGGAAAGGTTAAGTACTGGGACGGTAAGTGCGTTGTTTTATTTCATTATTACTAAAACATACCTTTATTTTGTTTTATGCTTAAGTAAAGAATACTTTATTTGCTATATGCAGGGTCAGCCGCGGTTCATAATGCACTTTTCGGTTCAAAGATATATATCAACTGTGATCTGCCAGAAATCGTAGCATTCAAATCAAGGTTAATATATATTTTCTCAAACATTTTTCATTAATATGATATTTTAACTTTTTTTTATAGTATTAACTATTTTTTTTTTTTTTGTAATTGTAATTGTATTTTAGTGTTCAAGAGCGTGAAGGTTTTGATGCTAACCAGGTCAAGATTCAGGTCTTCTCACATGAAGTGAAGGTTCAAACTATGTCTGAGTTTTTTCACGGTTGTGTGAAAAAGATGTTTGGTGCGATACGTGACTGTGATCCGGTTTGTTACACATTCTTAATATAAATTACCCACAAACTATATTTAATGTATTTCCATTTATTATATCTACACATTTTGGTATATTAAATGCAGGATTCACATTGTATTGTTTTAGCAACAATACATAGGATCCACAAAGAGAGTGGTTGGGCATACACAGCATGTAAAGAGTGTAACAAAAGAGTGGATATTGTTGATGGTAGGAATCGCAAGCCTGCGTTTATTTGTGAGGATCATGGTTCTGTACAGGTTGCATCCAGGTAACAAACACTATTTAATTATTTTATTTTTAATTATTATTTTCACTTACATATTTTAATATGCATGTTTATTTTGATATTACAAGTTTGATGCTATATATTGTTTTTTACATTTTATCTTAGTAATGTGGTTTTCAGTTTTTTATATACTTGGTTTATTTTAAATAACAGGTTTAAGGTCATTCTAAGACTGATTGATGATTCCGGTTCTGCCCCTGTTGTTTTTTTTAACAACAACTTTTCTAAGCTTTCCGGTTATACAGCTTGGGAATTGATGGAAGCCCATGGTATGGACCCAGACGAATATTGGCCACAGGAGGTTGACAAAATTATTGGGAAGACATGTCTCTTTAAGATTTACTATTCTGACTACAATGTCAACTACAACAACCACACTTACAGGTGTGATGGTTTTTCTGAAAATGTTGACTTTATCAACCACTTTAAGCGAGACTTTTTAGAAGAAGACGTGACTGAAGATGTTCCTGATGAGGTAAACTATCACATCACATTTTTAGACATTATAAACTTTGAACATTTATATTGCATAATATATTGTTTAATTTGCTTATCAGGTTCCAACTCAGGAATTCAACACACCTGCTACACTTATAAAAAAGATAAACATGTCTGACGGCTTGGAGAGCCGTGTGTTGGATTTGCAGTCTCCTCCTGCATCGTGTGACGCATCTGGAAGTTCATCAGGTTCCGTTTCAAGGAAGAACCGTGCGTTACGCTCACAACATGGATCAGATGAATCATCTGGGAGTGCAGAAAAGAAGCAACGTGTTGTTGTTGATCTTGATGACATTGACAGTGAACCTGATGATGATGAAGCAGGCAAAGACACTGAGCAGGAAATGGTTCAAGTCAAGATTGAACCTGAAGAATAAATTGGCAAATGTATTTGGAATAATAATGTTTGATTTCGGATATTTTTATTTGGACAATATAGTTGCTTCTCTTAGGAAGTAATTTTTATGCTTTACTATCCGTGGTTTTTTGTTTTTTTAATAATATTTCACATTTGTGTCAATCTATATATATATGTTTTATATTATATTTACCATTTGTTTGATTACTATTTTTGTTCTTTTTATGGGACAATTATTTTTAACATACACATGCATTTTTTTAAGTCCAAACTGAACATGAAGGAAGTATAATCGCAAAAAATTTTTCTAAAGTCCAAACTGAACATGAAGATTAAACCATAACTACATAATTTTTTGTTTAAGGAATCATAAAATTATTCAGTTAACTTTGTTTTTATCCATTACATCATTGTTTAACCTTTGTTTCATTCATATTTTGTATTTTTACAACAATTAACTATTCTTTCTTAAATTATTTTTTCTACATATTGTCTATTCCTTATAATGCAAAGCCACTTCCTAATAGTTGGTTAAATTTGTTATTGGACTTGACCACTTTATGTTTAAAATGAATTATCTTCCAACATTATAACTTAAATAGTAAAACTAAACTTATAGTGAAAAATTAGAGATAATATCTTTACCAATATATCATAAACAAATCAGAAAACAAGTATCAATTTAATATACTGTTAACATTGTTGATATCTTATACTTAAACACTATCTTTCTAAAATCGAATGCTTAACAAACTTTCAATTTAACACAATCACTTCCTAATATACTTTGAACATTTTCGAATGCTTATAACCAAAAAAATTTATAACAATCACTTACTTATATACTTTGAACATTCTCGAATGCTTAAAACCAAAAAAATTAACACAATCACTTCCTAAAATCGAATTCTTAACAAACTTTCAATTTTTAAAAGATTTGTTTCAATCTACAATTTAAAATGATTCTCTTAGAAAAAAATTTCCAAAAATCTCTACTAATCAAATATTCCAAATCTCAAAAGATATGTTTCAATCTTCGATTTAAATTTAATAAGAACAAGATCATTTCCTAAAATCTCTATCTATTCAAAGTTATTTAAACTCTCAGAATCACCCTAAACATTGTCAAACTATATTTCATAGCTAATCAACACCCGTGAATTTTAGTACCAAATGGTTCATAAGAGCTCATCAAAGGTAATAGTCACATAAATACATTTAATATCTTTTGTGTTTATTCATAACATATTTTACATTTCTTCATTAGGCTACCAACCATGAAGAAGGTTCAAACAGCCAAACAAATTTAAACAAGAAAGACTCAGCTGTTATCATTTTATCTGATGATGACGTGGTATATCTTTAACATCAACATTGTAAAAAATCCTTAACCTTAATTTATGAATTTATCTTATACTAACTTCCTAACAGGAGGTACCTTTAGATATCAAATACAAAAGGGGGTGTAAACGATGCTGCTTTGTTTGGACATAATGTTGTTCCTATTGTTTTGTCCGATGATGAGGAAGTATTACAAAATCCTGCAAAACCACATTCTCAGAAACATGTTGAAAATCAAGACATATTGGTATTCAAATATGATAATTGAACTCTAAACTTTGATTGCAATCTTATATGTTAAATAATTGTGTTATAACCTTCGTATATCAACATGTTATGTAAATTGTGTGAAAGTAATGTCAATATTATTTTTGTAGGAGACTGATGATGAGACCCCTATCAGGTTTAAGCGAACACGCAATGCTACACAAACCAATTGTTCAAATAAGATTTTGGACCATTTAATTGATGAGGAGAATTTTCAAGACAATGATCCTCAATCATTTGATAATGTTTTTTATCCTAAATCTAAAGGAGTTTCTCAAATGGATGAGGAAGTATTACAAGATCCTGCAAAACAACACTCTCAAGAACGTGTTCAAAATCAATACAAATTGGTATTAAAATATGATCATTTCACTCTAAACTTTTATTGCAACATTATATGTATAAAAATTGTGCTATAACATTCGCATATCAACATCTTTTGTAAGTTGTGTCAAACTATTGTTAATATTATTTCAGGATGAGGACAATGTTCAAAACAATGATGATGAGGACAATGTTCAAGACAATGATGATCTTGAATCATTTGATAAAGTTCTGTCTCCTAACTCTAAAGGACTTTGTAAAATGGATGATGAATTCATTAATCATCCAAAACCTAAGACTTATGACCATTTGGATGACTTTATAGATGAGGAAACACAAGTCCATGAGCAACAAAGTTCAGTATCAAAATATCACAATTTCCAACTAAAGGATGAAGAAACTGATGAGGATACTAATAACAAGAACAACAATAGTGATGACGGTGTGTGGGTTAATATAAATGACCTGCCTCACCCTTCTCATGTTTGGGATGGTCATAAACACTATATTGAGGATGATGCAGAAGAAGAGTTAAATAATCGGGACAATGGTTTTGTCCGGTCTTTATCCGATGGACATGATACAGACAGTTTCATTGATGACGAATCTCTAGGCTATGATACCACCGACGACGAAGATGATTTTTGATAGTCAAATTTGTTGTTTTACTTTTAAATTTTTCATCAAGAATAATTGTTTTCAATTATAACTTTCATTTATTTGATTATTAAGTTTGTATTTTTAATCAATAGACTTTATTCCTAATGAATATCAAGCTTTTACTTTTAAGCTATTGTATTTTATAATATATTATTCTTAAGTATTGTATTTAAAATTTTAAAGTTATGTCCATACCAATAACAACCAGACATGCTAATCGGTATCTACCTTGCTAACAACCAGACATGCAACCTTTGATAAAAGTATATCTGATAAACAAACTAAACTTGATCATTTAGAACATAAATTCAAACATCAATTAAACTAAATAGTATCAAAACAGAGGTTAACAAACAACAAGATAATGAGATCAAGTGTTTAACATTAAAATCTTACAGTATTTAGAAACAAAAGGAAAAATCTTACAATATTAAGTCGGATCTCAAAGTAGTTGATGAAGAACTGTTTAATGATTGGTTTTGGAGTAATGATTATCGAAGCAGGGGTTTTTATGAAGAGAGTAAATACCGATTAACGTCTCGAGGTATATTAGACAAAAAGGTGCTATAGATTTTGTAGGTCCAACCTAACTATATCAATGCACCAATATTTTTTCAGTTACGTAAATGTTTTTTATGAAATTTTTGTTTTCTTATTTTAAAAGTCTACTATTTTGGCATGTTTTATTTTGTTATTTTAAAATTTGATCTTTATAATATCATCCTACATTAGAGGAGTTTTAATTGCATTTTACTTGCATGAATTTAGGAAACTTAAATGTTTAAATTAATGATACCATATATATATGTTACACTTATTTGAATACTATACGTTTTTGTTATTCAAACATACAAGTCGAGGAATACATTCTCCACAAAACAACCATTTTACATAAACATCTCCATGAAAGAAAATCTACAAGTTCAAGATAATCATACAAAAGCAAAAGATGACATGTTGGTACCCGAATGTATGTTATTTCTTATTCATAATTATCTGTATGTTATATGTTTTTGATCTTTAATTAAAAATACATCTCATATAAAGATTGTTAATTGCAATACTAAAATTGATTTTGTTATGTTTTGTTAATATATCAAGCAAACACGCATATGAATAATAACAAGAGGAAAGCCATAGCAATTCCAAGTCCTCAAAGACATTCACGTGTTCCGGTACACCAAACACTTTTAGTTGATTTTTCCATTAGAAAGGCTGGAAGGAAGATTTCAACACCTCGAAATCCAGCAAGTTTGTGACTCGATTAATGCCTTCGATACAATTATACTTTTTTATTAATTTTTTTAAAACCAATATTATTCTATTTAATTAATTTTTTTTAGGTGTTACAATCCCATCGACGGAATACGCATTAAGAAGAAAAAGAGAAACGCGTATACCAGTACCGACGGAGCCGATTCAAGCTGCTAAAGTTGTTCGACCGAGGGGCCGTCCGCCTAAAAACAAAGGTTTCATTCCTTAATTGATTATGTTAACAAGGTTATAAAGTTTATATTATGTATATAAAAGTTTTTTTTTTTTTTTTTTTTTTTTTTTTTTTTTTTTTTTTTTTTTTAGATACACCGCTTAACGATGTTACGCCTGTTGTGTCTAACACTAAAAAATATGTTACAACACCATCTACGGATTTCTCATTAAGAAAATCAGGAAAAAAGCCATCAAGACCTCCACTTTCAGACATTTCAAATAATGTAACTAATGACACAACCGCAAAAGGTATTGATATTACTTTTTGATACTGAAGTGTTTTTTTTTTTTAATATTATATTATATATTCCTTCATAAAAATTAAAGTTTTTGTTATTCATAATTAAATGGTTTGTAGTAGGAAAAAGAACGTCTACACCACTTTCTCCTGACTCGATTCAAGCGGCTAAAGTTGGTCGACCAAAGGGACGTCCACCTAAAAAAAAAGGTTGCACGTCGTAGTTCATTATGAAAACAAGTTTATAAATTGTATATTATGTGTATATGAAATTAAAATTTATTTATTTTTATTAGATAAACCTCTTCACGATGTTACGCCTTTTGGTTCTAACACTCCAAAGAATACAATATGTAATACTTCGGTTCCTGTTAGTGGTAATACCGAACCAACGTCAAAAGGTATTATGCGTTTAATCATGATCCTAATCGAACTACACACTTCTTTTAAAAAGGATACATTCCATACATAATTATTACATATGTTTTGTGTTTGTAGGTACATTCATAAGAAACAATAATGGTTCAAGGTTTCGCAACCAGACGCCGGTGAAATTCAATTTAGGTACATATTTACAAGAGTTAATTAATCACAAATCCAACATTTGAGACACATATACAACCTTTCATTTACATGTACATTATTATAAGATCTTTATGTCACAGGTTCTGCATCTACTAAACGTGATACAGTATCAAATGTCCAATCCTCTTTACTAACAACTGATCGTCAAAAGCTAAAAGGCAAAATGTTTACTAGGCAATCTGCAAGGCGTATTAACTTCAACAACGCAGATCCTGTAGTCGGCAAAACAGGAAATAGTCATGCATTTGTTGGAATCTCAAAAGGTAAATAATACAATTTCAACACTTATCAAAACATTATTCATGTTTATTTGTTCACCATTTGGTTATTTGCATAAAATATGTGAAAGCATGTATATAACATTCACGTATTAACATATACCAGAATATATTGATCATGGTGATCCAACATTTGAATGCGAGTCATGTGGTGCAATGTTATGGCATGCCAAGACAATAAGAGGAGCACCCCTTGGCGGTTCCAAGTCATACTCACTGTGTTGCGGTAGAGGTAAAGTTATGTTGGGCACTGAAATTAAAGAGCCACCTGAGCTGCTGAAACAACTTATTAAGAATGAACACCCTAAGAGCGAGTCATTCATAGATAATATAAGGCGTTATAATTCAATGTTTGCATTCACTTCTATGGGTGCTAAACAAGACCATTCTGTTAATGCCGGTCGTGGTCCCTATTGCTATCGCATACATGGTGAGAATTACCATTTAGCAGGCACTCTGTTGCCAAAAGAGGGGAACCCACCTGCATTTTCTCAGCTGTACATCGTTGATAGTCAGAATGAGATTAGAAACCGAATGAATATCTTCAGGTTTTATTTTTTATCTGACTTAAAATATTGGTTTCACATTATCACAATGTATTATGCATATTTTTTGATAGGAGTTTACTTACTAAAATTGTTAATTTTATTTTACAGCAATGACTCGGATACGTCTTCCCAAAAAAATGAGTTGGACTTCCAGCTTACGAAGGATATACGCGACATGCTTGATAAAATTAATCCATTGGTTCAGGATTTTCGCATGGCTGGTGAACGTATTAGGTCTTCTGATGATGAAAAGGTTTGTCTCAAACTTATTGGTACAAGGAACTGTGATGGTAGACAATATAATCTACCTACTGCATCCGAGGTCGCTGCGTTAATCGTTGGAGATTTTGATGAGACCAAAAACAAGAGGGACATTATTCTCCATCAACAAGATGGTGATCTTAAGAGAATCAGTGAGTTGCATCCCTCCTATCTCGCATTGCAATACCCTTTGTTTTTCCCTTATGCTGAGGATGGATATCGTACAAATATATTCCATGAAGGGGTAACTGATTACGATGAAACCAACAAAGGAATGCGCGTTACAATGAGAGAGTGGTTTGTATATCGTGTGCAAGAAAGGAGAAACGAATTTTCCATGATGCTTTACGGTAGAAGGCTATTTCAGCAATTTTTGGTAGACGGATACACAATGGTTGAATCAGAAAGAATGTCTTTTAACAAAAAGAACCAGAAGGAGCTTAGAAGTGAAACTTATTCTAATTTGACAAAAATGGCAGAGAATGAAGAGTCTGGAGTTAAGTTGCGCGGCAAAAAGGTCATCTTGCCATCATCTTTTAGCGGAAGTCCAAGGTATATGATGCATAACTATTTGGACGCAATGACAATTTGCAAGTTTTATGGTTATCCAGACTTATTCATAACCTTTACATGTAACCCAAACTGGCCTGAAATTTCACGTTTTATGGCCGAGAGAGGTTTGAAATCTGAGGACCGACCGGATGTAATAACACGAGTATTTAAAATTAAGCTTGATAGCCTAATGACTGATTTAAAGGATCGACGTACATTTGGACATGTCAAAGGAGGTAATTACATTCAACAATTACTTCAAATTCTCATTAAGAATATTTACATTATGTTTGTTACATTATTAATTATTGTATTCATTTTTTTTTTAATTTTGCAGCTGTTTACACGGTTGAGTTTCAAAAAAGAGGCCTTCCTCATGCTCACATATAGTTGTGGCTTGAAACTATAGATAAGATAACGACCACAGCAAATATTGATAAGTATATATATCAGCTGAGATACCTAACAAGGAAGAGGACCCTGAATTGTATCAGATCGTTACAGATCACATGATGCACGGCCCATGCGATCATGATAATCCAAGCTGTCCGTGCACAGAGAATTTCAAATGTACCAAGGGTTTTCCAAAACAATTTAACGAAACAACAGTCATAGATGACAATGGTTATGGAATTTATAGGAGGAGGAATGATGGAAGTACTATAAAGAAAAATGGAACTGATTTGCATAATGGTTTCGTAGTTCCTTACAATGCCGGTTTGCTCAGGCGATATCAATCGGATATAAACGTTGAATGGTGCAATCAAGTCGGGTCCATTAAGTATTTGTTCAAATATATAAACAAGGGACCAGATAGGGTTACTGTTGGTGTAGATGGCGAAGATGTAGACGAAATTAAGGATTTCTATAATTGTTGGTATCTATCTGCTTGTGAAGCCGCTTGGCGTATATTCAAATTTGATATACACTATAGGACTCCAGCCGTTGAACGTCTGCCATTTCATTTGAAAGACGAGCAATCCGTTGTATTTGATGCAACAGAAAGCATTGATTACACTCTTGAAAAGGATTATGTAAACCAGACTAAATTTGTTCAGTGGATGGAGCTAAACAAGACTGATACGTTTGCGCAGACATTGCTTTATCATGAGATCCCTAAATATTATGTTTGGAATTCTCAGAAAAGGATTTGGGCAGAGAGACAGAGAGGTTTTTGTTTAGGACGTATTCATCACGTACCGCCTTCTTGGGGAGAGTATTTTTACTTGCGTGTATTGCTAAACAAGGTGAGAGGTCCGCAGAAATGGGAGGACCTTAGGGAGTATGACGATATTGTGTATCCTACTTACAGAGAAGCTCGCTATGCGCGTGGTCTTTTGCAGGATGATAAGGAGTATATTGATGGTTTAAAGGAAGCGAGTCATTGGGGAATGGGCGATTATTTGAGATCATTCTTTATCATGCTACTCACGACGGATAGTATGTCTCGCCCCGACATAGTATGGGAAAAAACATGGCATCTACTGGCTGCTGATGTGGAGAATGTTGAGCGCAAAAAGCATAATAATCCTGGTATGTGGAATAAACTTTCTATGTGTGTTTCACCATTGTTTCCCTATCATATTTATAATTTAAACCTGCATAATTGAAACACTTTTGAATTTTTTCCTCCATATGTATGAACAATAATTAATAACTACCAATATGCCAAATATTTAGTAAACAAAGTTTACCGCATATACTTTAGTTTCTTATAATTTCATTCTAGATCAATCAAGCTTTCCCGCTATTTACCAGTTCTATATTGATAGTTACGTAGTACTATTTTATGAATATTCAGGCCTGCAACTTTCAGACAATCAGAAGTACAACATATGTCTAACTTATATTGAACACATGCTACTGTGTAACAACAAGAGTTTGAAGAATTTCACTGACATGCCGTATCCAAATAACGAGTTCACGATGGAAGGGTATAACAGGTTGATATATGATGAGAAATCGTATAATGTTGATGAATTAAAAGAGCAACATGAAACATTGTATGAAAGCTTGACTTCTGAACAAAAAGGTATTTATTCAACTGTTATGGACGCCGTAGAGAATGATAAAGGTGGGATGTTCTTTGTGTATGGATACGGTGGAACTGGAAAAACATATCTCTACAAAACAATGTCTGCTGCCTTATGTTCAAAAGGCGGTATAGTGTTGAATGTTGCGTCTAGCGGTATTGCAGCACTATTGTTGGAAGGCGGAAGGACAGCACATTCTCGGTTTGCAATTCCAATAAATATATTATACGATTCAATGTGCCACATTCCTATACACAGTGACCTCGCTGATTTGATACGAGAAGCCAGTCTCATTATATGGGACGAGGCTCCTATGATACAGTCATTTTGTTACGAAGCTTTTGATAGGACATTGCGAGATATTTGTAGGTCAGAACCTTCTCAAGAATCTCCACATATTTTTGGTGGTAAAGTAGTTGTTTTTGGTGGTGATTTTCGACAAATCCTTCCTGTCATTCCTAATGCCAGCCGTAATGACGTCGTACATGCCACAATTAACTCTTCTTATTTGTGGCAGCGATGCAAAGTTATGAACTTAACGGTAAACATGAGATTGGGTTCTGGATCCACTGAATCTGAAAGGAAAGAAATACAAGAATTTGCTGATTGGATTTTAGACATCGGTGATGGAAAGGTTGGTGGTAAGAATGATGGGGAATCAACTGTTGTATTTCCAGATGATATGTTGATTCCAGAGTCTGATGATTATATGGGCTCAATAATTGATGCAACATACCCACGCTTTCGCGAAAACCTATGGAATCCTGAATACTTTCAAGAAAGGCCATTCTTTCACCAACTCATGAAATGGTTGATATGATTAATGGACACATGCTGGATTTAATTGAAGGAGACGAGACGATATACCAATCATCTGATTCTGTTTCTTTGGATGACGCAGACACAAATTTTGATGAGTCTATTTACACTACAGATTTCCTTAATGGTATAAGGATGTCTGGTCTTCCGCAACATGCAATAAAGTTAAAGGTTGGTACTCCTGTAATGTTAATGCGAAACATTGATCAAAAAGCAGGTTTATGCAATGAAACTAGGCTGCAAGTCATAAGGTTAGGAGTCAACGTTATTGAAGCGAAGATCATATCTGGTGGAACTGGTGGTAGGATTTGTGCTATTCCACGTATGGTTATTACCCCTTCAGAAACAAAAATGCCATTCAAATTAAACAGAAGACAGTTTCCTATTCAATTGTGTTTTGGAATGACTATTAATAAAAGCCAAGGACAGACATTGTCACAAGTCGGGTTGTATTTACCAAAGCCTGTCTTCTCACACGGACAACTATATGCTGCTTTGTCAAGAGTCAAGAGCAAGCAAGGCTTGAAGGTTCTATGCTTAGACAGGGAGGGAAACTATTCCAACTCAACTACAAATGTAGTTTACAAAGAAGTATTAGCTCGAATTTGAATACGCGACTTTCTTTTGTAAACAGATTACAACAACATGTGAGGTGTTTCATGGAGTGTTCTATATATTACAACAACATGCAAGCTGTTTCATATTGTTGTTATTTTGTTGTTTATTTCTGTTTGTATTTATAAGACTGCAAGTTGAAACAGATTACAACATGTAAACAGCCCACATCAAATATTGAGTTATTTTAGTACTATTTAAACCTTATTGGTTATCAAAATGCATACTGATAAACATTCATTTAGTTTAAAAATGCCATTTTTTTTATTTGAGGAAAACTATTAGTTTAAAAGTTGAAATAACGTTTAAACAAATGGGGCAACATTCAAATTCTATATATAACGTTCAGCAAATAATTTAAATAAGATTGCAACTTTAAATCCATTTAGTAACAAACTTTAAGCATTTTTAGGAAATGATGAACATATTAATATGTGTACACCTTTAATGTTTTGCATTCAAACTTAAACTTTACAAATTCCATATTTAATGTAAATTGGTCAACTAACCACCATTTTGGCTATAAATCTGATACGTTTTTACACCATTTCATAAATCAAAAACATATTTTAAACACCATAGAAGACTGCTCATGGATCCGATAGTGAATATGCAAGAATCAGTTGAATCATCAGGTTTTTTTATAATTTTTTATACATGTTTATCATGGTACATAATGTGGACAAACATGTCCATTGATATAATGTTAATGTGTGTAGTTATTTTCAATTAACATCATCCTGTTATTATCATTACTAATATTATAATTTTCAAATTGTTTGTCAGAAGGAAACCATCATGATGGACAAGATGATGCAGCGACCTCCAAAGAACATCCTGCTGTGTGGTATCTAAGAAAGCTATCTCAGGTTAGGAAGAAGAAGTTCAAGGATTTTGTAAAGCTCAACAAGAAAAAAACAAGAACTAAATCTAAACCAAATGCACTAAAGGCAGCCCAAAGAAGGTTAAAAAAAAAGAAACTTGAGGAATTGGAAGAGGTTTCTGATGAAGACGAAGTGGAAACAATTGACTATGACAATATGCATTTAGCATTTTATCAAGAAAAAACACATAAGTTTAACTGTTAGTTTACTTTGTTTTTCAAGATTTGAATGTTTATTGTCATTTTCTTTTTATTTCAATATAATATGCTTTCTATAAACTCAGTTATCTCAAATATTGTTCATGGAATTTACAAATAAACAACTATAATAACTCATATACATAAGTGCATTGTGTATACAGAGTAGTGTATGTTTGTTGTGTTACCACCATGTCCAAGTAAATTGCAATGAATGTCTCAACTTTGTATGAAATGTTCATATGATAAAAAGTCCTCTGTTTTTGCTCTGCTTTAGGTATATCATGTTTCTTCAGACTTATACTCTCTATTACCCGATATTGGATGAAGCTTAATTTGCACTTTCCATTATTTATTGAATTTAACTCTTAAATATATCATACAAGTCAATTTATTTTAAACTGAATTTCACTAAAAATCAGGAACTATATCAATTACATTAAAATTCAAATGATGACAACAATCTAAATTATACTCCGCAATTATCTCAATTTTTTTAATTAAAAACTTAAATATCATTTCCTAATTAAAGAATAGATGATTTGTAAATTTTGAAACCGTAATACAAACAACCATATATTCTATATATTTGTTCTAAATTTATTTTACAACATTCACTCTAACAAAATCAGGAACATGAACAATGATTAAATTTATTTGTGTTGAAGATAATCACTTTATTTTTACATGTTTCTTAATTTTTGTTTCAAGTATTGTTGAACTTAACAAATATAATGTCACACCCCCAAAGTCGGGTCCAGCGGAAGCATACATGTAGCTGGGGTGTAACTCAATTGGTATTACAACACATGTTCAAAAATGGTTTGCACTTGAATCATTTTGAATAAAATAGTTAAATCAAAATGTTGAATTTACATTGTTAAAAGTAATGCGGAAGTAGGCCCTTAAAATAGTTTAAAACGGTCCCCAAATGAATAATCAGAGTCTTCTATGACCATGCCATGCCCTGCCAAAACCTCCTGTAGCGTGCCATTGTTTAATACCTGAAAATA